>OY856414.1:29647500-30247500 GCA_963693085.1 Alisma plantago-aquatica | reverse complement strand
GAACCCAAGGGAGTTATTAGAGGATTATCCGAAAGATAGAGGTGTCTAGAAAAGGATCACGACCCGGGGCTGGCAATATTTTCCTCCACACCGCTAGTCGGAATACGAGGACTCCCAGATCCGTGTGAATGTCTGGCCAAAGTCTTAGGCTATGAATCGAAATAAGATACCTTTAGGACTCTCTCATCTTGTTCATCCCTTCTCAACTCAAATTCTATTAAGGACCTTAAGGATTAGGGTTTTCACTCTTCTCCTCACCCTCTTGAGGTATGGGTAAGGTTGATAAGGATTAAGGAATCCTCCACCAAATTAATAAAAAGCATGTAAATAAGATGTCATGGACATAAGCTTAATAGAGTAAGCGGCGTAAAAGGAATAGATACATGCTTAGGTCGTATGACATGAGTTGTCATTGCCCTCAGGAGAGACCTAAGGATAGACCTCCTTGGTAGGAGGATTAGTAGAGAGAGTTAGCCTTGGAGGTAGAGACCTCCATTAAAAGTAGAGACCTAGCACATCCTTTGAGGGTGATGTTAACCCTAACCCTAAGTGAAGATTAGAGAGAGAGATGACATGATGAGTTAGATGTCATGGTTGACCAGATGTTTGGTTTTCCATACGAGCCAGGTGAGGTTGGGTGACCTAGCACCTTTTGCAACCCGGGAAAGGGTCATGTGTGTTAAGCAAAGGGTAGCTCCTTCATGGATGAAGTTAGTGAAGGCACTACTACAGAAATAGCATTCAGTGTCGCTTTTCTGGGCGTCGGTTATTAAGAAAAACCGACGCCTATCATATAGGGCGTCGGCTGTTTAAGCAAACCGACGTCTATATTCGAAGACCAGCCAGACACGGGTACCGCTTTGTATTTAGCGTCGGTTGACAATAACAAACCGACGCCTAAAAGCTCCTGCGAAATCCAATTTTCGAGCGAAAAGAAAAAATGTCACATACAGCGTCGGTTATTTAAATAGCCACCGACGCCTATATGTGATGAAAACTTTGCGCGCAAAGTGTCACTTATAGCGTCGGTTATCTGTTGATAACCGACGCCGAAAGTGGTTCCCGCCAAACAATTTCGTGAAAATATCGTCCATTTGAGCGTCGGTTGTTTCAAACAACCGACGCTAAATTATTTTAGGCGTCGGTTGTGACAAACAACCGACGCTATAGGTGAAATTTATATCCTGCGATCACCCGACTGTTCCCCTTTCTTCTGTTTCATCGCCTAAACAGCCGACTGCTCCCGCCGCAACTGCTGTCGCCCGACCCTCCAACTGCTGTCGCCCCTCCCCTCCACACCGCCGCCGCCGCAACTGCTGGACCCTCCAACTGCTGTCGCCCCACCCGACTGCTCCCGCCACGCCGCCGCCGCAACTGCTAGTGCCTCCACGCCGCCGCCGCCAGGACGACAGAGCTACTCTCCACCGCCGTCTCGCCGCCGCCGCCAGGACGACAGAGCTGCTCTCCACCGCCGTCGCGCCGCCACCAGGGTTTAGCTAGCTGCTTCTCCGCCGCGCCGCCACCACAGCTCCTCTTTACCGCCGTCTTCTCCAGACCTCCAAATCGGTATGCCCTCTTCTCTGTATTTTATTGATGTACATGTATTTTATTTGTGTGACAATGCTTGCGGGTGATTGGTGGGATTACGAGGGTAGTATTGCTGCAATAGAGATTACGATAGTAGGGGTGAGGCTTGGGGATGAATTTCTCTGCCATAGTTGAAATTTTCTTACTGAAATATGATAAGTAATTCACGGTTACCACTAAATATTATTCTCATTCCATTTCAAGTTACATTACCTTTTGTCATTAGGGTTAGGGTTGCTCTTTTGAACTTGACTAGGGTTTTTAGGGTTATGTTCAATCATCACCCCTATATCATAACTCCTCATTCTTAGGAGCTTATATTATTATCTTTACATTCAATTGTATCACAAATAATCTATCAATCAAGTCACAACCTTTCATAATTAGGGTTAGGACTTCTATTGTATCCGATTAAGGTCGTTAGGGTTTTATTCAACAGACAAACCCTAATTCATAACCCCGACATCTAGGATTTTAATTCATTACTTTAAGTATTCAATTATACTTGATTACTTTCATCAATTATCATTATAAGGTATTACCTTTCTCATACAATTAGTACAAGTTTCTTTCATCCTTACTAGAATATTAGATTCAACTTTAACTTGTTATATTGTCTGCTGCTTTTTAGGGTATACTAGCTAGCCTACACTTTTCAAAGTGTATCCTTCTCATTAATTTCAAGTGTATCCATTCATTATATTCAAGGTGTATCGGCCTACACTCATTAAGGTGTGTCAACCTAGGTATATCACCTACATGTTACACCTTGTGTCGGCCTAGAAACATGTGTTTGTAATGGTCAAAGTAATATGAAAAGGTCAACTTACCGAAAAGAATGCTCTTCTACCTTTTATGATATTCAAGAAAACCCTAGTTTGATGATTAGGGATACATATAATGTCTAGTAAAGATTCCTAGACCTTTTGTTTAAAACTATTGATTTCTTGATTTATTATTTAATAATGCTCTGTTGATTAGGATTAACCATGTTTCCTGTAGTTTATAGACAATTATTATATATAAGAATGACAACACATGTATTTGTTGGCCTAGAAACCCGTCCAAGATTTACTCATTAGGAGTAAATCTTGGATAGTCCCCGGTTTGGGACTGTTCTTGAACACCTAATCTCACTTAGGATGTAAGTGTATAATGTGTATTGGGTTTTCGAGAAGATTTCGGTAGCATATCCCCGTTTGTTCTCTAAGTACATATGTACTTAGAGAACATCGGGGAAATGCTGCCGAAATTTTCTTGAAAACCAAATACACATTATACACTTACTAGTGAGATTAGGTGTTCAAGGATGGGATAGGTGGTACACATTTATTATATATAAGAATGACATCAAATGTATTTGTTGGCCTAGAAACCCATCCAAGATTGACTCATTAGGAGTAAATCTTGGATAGTCCCCGGTTTGGGACTGTTCTTGAACACCTAATCTCACTTAGGATGTAAGTGTATAATGTGTATTGGGTTTTCGAGAAAATTTCGGTAGCATTTCCCCATTTGTTCTCTAAGTACATATGTACTTAGAGAACAGCGGGGAAATGCTGCCGAAATTTTCTTGAAAACCAAATGCACATTATACACTTACTAGTGAGATTAGGTGTTCAAGGATGGGATAGGTGGTACACATTTATTATATATAAGAATGACATCAAATGTATTTGTTGGCCTAGAAACCCATCCAAGATTGACTCATTAGGAGTAAATCTTGGATAGTCCCCGGTTTGGGACTGTTCTTGAACACCTAATCTCACTTAGGATGTAAGTGTATAATGTGTATTGGGTTTTCGAGAAAATTTCGGTAGCATTTCCCCATTTGTTCTCTAAGTACATATGTACTTAGAGAACAGCGGGGAAATGCTGCCGAAATTTTCTTGAAAACCAAATATACATTATACACTTACTAGTGAGATTAGGTGTTCAAGGATGGGATAGGTGGTACACATTTATTATATATAAGAATGACATCACATTATACGCTTAGGATGTAAGTGTATACCCTAATCTTTTCCTAATATATACTTGTTTCCTAATATATACTTGTTTTCTCTGATCATAGAATGGATAGATCATGGATGTCCATTCGTAATCGTTGCACCCCAGAGTTTATATCTGGTCTTGATCAGTTTATTAGATTTGCCGAGGAACATAGGAAAAAACCTACAGATAGGTTCTACTGTCCATGTAGGCATTGCGGTAACATCTTGAAAGTCAACACTGGTGAGGAAATCAAAAGTCATGTCATGTGCAACGGGATTGTACAAGGCTATACAGAATGGCACTGGCATGGAGAGATTTCAAAATCGAAACCAGTAGATGTCGATAGTAGTGCTTGGGTGGAAGAAGAAATTGCCTCCGATGACGTAAATGTGAACGAACCAGTTCCAGCAGACATCGTTGATGCGATGCTGGATAGTTGTAGGGTAGAGCACACCGATCCACCTCCTATCTTTACAAACATTGTGCATGATGCTGAGATACCGTTATACACAGGCTGTGCTAAGTTTACGAAGCTTAGCGCTGTTTTGAGATTGTATAAGTTGAAAGCTAACAATAGATGGAGCGACAAAAGCTTCACTTCATTGTTGACTTTGTTGAAAGAAATTCTTCCTGAAGGAAACGAGCTTCCAATCTCAACATACCAGGTAAAGAAAATGTTGTGTCCAATGGGAATGGAGGCCAAGAAGATACACGCATGCCCGAATGATTGTGTATTATTTCAAAAGGACTATGTAGATTTGAAAGATTGTCCAAAATGTGGTGCGTCACGGTATAAATTGACGACTTCGGGGGAGTCCAAAACTGGTTCTCCTGCCAAGGTGTTGTGGTATCTACCTATAATATCACGGTTTCAACGCTTGTTTGCAAATCCGAAAGATGCGAAGAATCTGAGGTGGCATGCAGATGTTAAGAAAAATAATGATGGGATCCTACGACATGCGTCTGATTCCCCACAGTGGAAGAAGATTGATCTACTGTACCCTAAATTTGGTGAAGAAGATAGGAATCTAAGACTTGGGCTTTGTACAGATGGGATGAATCCGTACGGGACATTGAGCAGCCAACATAGCACTTGGCCAGTCATGCTTGTTATATACAATCTTCCTCCCTGGATGTGTATGAAAAATAAGTACGTTATGTTGTCATTGTTGATATCGGGCCCTAAACAACCCGGAAATGATATCGATGTTTATCTTGAACCTTTGATTGATGACTTAAAGAAACTTTGGGCTGAAGGTGTGATGACCTATGATGCTTCAGCAAAAGAGACATTTCGTTTGCACGCTATGTTGTTTTGCACTATTAATGACTTTCCAGCATATGGGAATTTGTCTGGATATAGTGTCAAAGGAGCTAAAGCGTGTCCTATATGTGAAGAAAACACTGATTCAATAAGACTAAAACATGGCGGCAAGACTGTATATCTTGGTCATCGAAGGTTTCTTTCAAAATTCCATCCGTATCGTAGGAAGCGCAAAGCATTCAATGGATGGAATGATGAACGGAGTGCACCTAAACCTATACCAGGGGATGTTGTTTATGAAAGAGTAAAAGACATTGTCAATGAATTTGGTAAGAAATCACAATGTAGTATGGCCACACGGAGTGACAATTCTTCATTCAAGAAGAAGTCAATATTTTGGGATCTTCCTTATTGGAGTTCTTTGACAGTCAGGCATTGTATCGATGTAATGCACGTTGAGAAAAATGTCTGTGATAGCATCATTGGTACTCTATTAAATATACCAGGTAAGACTAAAGATGGGATAAAATCCAGACTGGACCTACGTGAAATGGGAATAAGGTCAGAATTAACAGAATTACGTGAAATGGGTAATAAAAGAACATACTTACCTCCCGCTTGTTACACGTTGTCTAGAAAGGAGAAGAAAACTTTTTGTGAATGCTTGGTAAATGTTAAGGTGCCACATGGTTACTCATCCAACATCCGTAGATTGGTATCAATGAAAGATCTGAAGTTGATAGGTCTTAAATCTCATGATTGTCACACTCTAATGCAACAAATATTGCCTGTGGCTATTCGATCTATATTGCCGAAGCATGTAAGGTTTGCAATTACCAGACTTTGTTTCTTTTTCAATAGTCTATGCAGCAAAGTTATTGACCCTGATACTCTCGATAATTTGCAAAGAGAAGTGGTTGTTACCCTATGTCAGCTTGAGATGTATTTCCCTCCTTCGTTCTTTGATATCATGGTACATCTTGTTGTCCACTTGACTAGGGAAGTGAAAATGTTGGGACCAGTTTTCTTGCATTGGATGTATCCTTTTGAACGATACATGAGCGTTTTTAAAGGTGATGTCCGAAACCGTTATCGGCCTGAAGGGAGTATTATTGAAGGTTATGTGGCGAGAGAGGTTATGGATTTTTGTAATGACTTTCTCAGTGGTAATGACACTCCTGATAATGACAAGAATATTGAGGAGGGCAAAGGAATTTTGGGATTACGGGTGAAAGTAATCAGCCGTGAGCAGTTGGAACAAGCTCACTTGTATATTTTACACAATATGGATGAAGTGAGTGTTTATATCGAGGAACATACCAATTTCATAAAGAGACAACATCCTCGAGCAAGTTCAATGTGGCTTGCTAGAGAGCATAATAAGACTTTTACTAAGTGGTTTGAAGATAAAGTCTTACATCAACTATCTCAAACACCAAATGATATTACAGAAACTATCAAATGCCTCGCCTTTAAACCAAAACCGAATGTTATGTCTTATGAAGGGTTTGACATTAATGGATTCACATATTACACAAAGCGCCAAGATGATAAGAGTGTCGTCCAAAATAGTGGGGTCACTCTTCAAGCGTCGACTATGTACTTTGCAAGTGCAAAGGATAAGAGTCCACGTGAAGCTAAAATGTCATATTACGGTGTCATTGAGGACATTTGGGAGTTTGACTACATAGATTTCAAAATTCCGCTCTTTAAATGTAATTGGGTTGATAACACCAAAGGAGTTATAGTGGATGAATTGGGTTTCACTTTGGTGAACTTTGAAAAGATTGGCGAGAAGGGTGAACCATTCATATTGGCATCACAGGCGAAACAAATATTCTATATCGATGATCCTGCAAATGATAAATGGTCGGTTGTTCTTCATGGTAAAAGACAGTTCATTGAAGATCCTATAGATGAAGAAGAGTACTATGATAAGTATGATGACTCCAGTCCATTCTCAGTTGGGTTGCCAACTCCACAAAATATTGAAGCTAATGATGACTTATATGTGCGCGGAGATCACAATGAAGGATTGTTAATTGATAAAAGATCACAATTTTAGAGACATGTATGTTTATACAAATGCTAAATGTTTGCCTTTTTCTAGTTAATACAAATGCTAAATGTTTGCCTTTTTCTAGTTAATACAAATGCTAAATGTTTGCCTTTTTCTAGTTAATACAAATGCTAAATGTTTGCCTTTTTAATGACATTTTCAGATGGCTGACCATGATGAGCATGATGTCCATGATGAGCATGAAGTCCATGATGAGCATGGCGAGGATACTAATGTAAGTTCTAAAAACATATCCTGTATTTCTATAAAATTCATTATCTTCTAGTTATGTCATATATCCTATATTTCTATATTGGGCTAAGTTAGTGTGTTTTATTTTTGTCAAATTTTAGGTTGATGCACCTGTACCCACTGAAGCACTGGAGCAACTTGATGCGCAACACCAGACACTTAACAAGAAAAGGGGCATCACCCTGTTGAAGAAGTTATTAGCGCTAAGTGGTAGTGGATCTAAATTGGTGGTGGAGTTTGATAATGGAGGAAATCCAATTGGAGTGAACCGCAATAATTTTGTGAACTATCTTGGGTGTACCACTCGGGGCCATTGTGGTGTTAAGTATGACAATTGGCATAAAGTTCCTCAAGCGAAAAAAGACTCGATATGGAAGGATTTATGCGTGAGTTATTATTATTTGCAATTCTATTTTGTAGATTACAAATTCTATTATTTGCAATTCTATTTTGGATACTAGTTAATAACATTTCTATTTTACAGAATCTGTTTGCATTGGATGAGAAGTTGCATCGTAAAAATGTGATGCAACGCGCTGGAAAGATGCTTAGGAATTATAGGACAAATCTGAACAGAGAATACATAAAAGAGGGTGATAAGAAGAAGAAGTCAGCCCTTGAACAATGGAACTTCTTGGACAAAGAAGATTGGGACAATTTTGTTGCTTCAAGAAAATCTGAAGAATTCAAGGTATTAGGCGTCACTCCTAATTTAATTAATATACATTGTATTCACCTATTCAAGATTAGCATTTAGTGCTACTAACCAAATCATTAATGTGCATACTAACTAGGCCCTCAGTGACGCACAAAAAGCAAGGCGTGCACTGAATGTGCATGACCACACTATGGGTCCAAAAGGCTATGCAAGCGTTCGCCAAAGACTACAGGCGGAGTCTGCGGCTACTCAGGAGTCTGCTCCTACTCAGGAGTCTGCTCCTACTCAGGAGTCTGCCACACCCATTCCTCGCCATGATATCTGGATAGCTGGCAGGCAAAACAAGAAGGGTGAAATAAAGAAGCCTGTAACTGCTGAGGCGGCTGCAAAAATGGTAAAATACAACTCTTAGAGAAATCATTTGAATATTGATTATTTGTGGTGTTAACTTACCAATTTCTATTTATGGTGATTAGCGGGAGCTGCACGAGCAGAGGAAACAAGGCACGTTCATCCCTCAGGGCACAAGGGATGAATTGACAGTTGCTCTGGGTAACCCAGAGCATCCTGGACGTGTTAGAGGTGCCGGCGCTGGTGTTGGCATCAAAGCATTCTTTGGGCCATCCCAGCGCAAACCCAGAGCGGGACTTTCTCAAGAAGAGGTAACCTATTCTTTTTTTAGAATGTTACTGCAAAAGGAAATTCATTAATAAGAAGCTAATGTTTCTTTTATCCATGTATAGGAGAATAAGAGAGTTGAGGATTTAGTTGCTAAGAAGATCAACGATGTAGTTGCTGAGAAGGTCAAGGAAGAATTGCTGCGGTGGCAGGCATCTCAGGCTTCCAATACGCCTATGGCGACCCACTCTTCTCCTGATGCACAGACTGCGAGTAATCCTGGAGACCCATCGCCTAGCACGTCTGCTGTAAGTATTGTTTATGACATTGTAGTTAGTCTTTTCAAGTTGTTATGTTTTCAAGATGATATGTATATATGTATAATATTCTTTACGTAAATTTGTAGGCATTGAAGCCATGCCGCTTAAGAATGCAAGACTACGTTGTTGCAGAGGCGCAGGCTTACCCGTCCCTTCCTGGGGCAATGTTTCACGGGACTCCAATGCCACAGGGCTACGTTCGTGTGAGCCCGATACGTGTGTTACCTGATTGGAGAGAAGCTACATTGCCATATGCCCACCCGGATATTGATACACTTGGTGAGGCAGAAGGCGGGGTGATATTGTGGCCCAAAGCAGATGTCGTCTACACGACTGAAATTGTAAGATAAATTTACATTGATTTAGACTGTTAATGTGTATATATGATGTCAACTGATCTGAAATTATATGTACAGGTTAAAAAGAAGACACCAGGAGCACCTAGGCCTCCACTTCCACTTCCCGCATTACCCGATTGGGTTCCAACTGACCTAACATACCCGTTAGGTCCTGCTTGTAGGGGAATGGCATGTTGGCTACGGGCACATAATGTACATTGCCCTATAATTATTTCTTTAGATGCAGATTATGCAGGTCAATCATACGATAGCTCTTTATTTATACAAGATATTATTGAGCTGTTTAAGTATGATTGGCTGAATACATCAATGATAGAGACATGGATAAGGTGAGATCTTGTTTATACATCCATATACCTTGTGTAAGATCCGGTGATCTGGTTTCTTATATATTAATGCATACGCCTATATGTTTTGCAGCTACCTAGTCGAAGATCATTGCAAACAATTTGCATTTGATCATGTGGGATTTTTGATTCCATCATTGATTAGTTTGGTAGCTAAAGATCCTGATAATGTTCAACAATACTGTATAGATGCTTTTACAATTTTTGGTCAGCAAAATAAGACGATAATAATAGCTCCATTCAATGTCAAGTAAGTTTACTTTATTTATAATTTGGACTTAAGAAAATTCCATTTTTATTTTGCATTTTGAGTTATTAATTGTTAACTTCTTACTTCTAGCGGTAGACATTGGGAGTTACTAGTTATTGTCCCCGGGACATTCACTGTTTATTATCTAGATCCTGCGGGGAGTACATTGAACACTAAAATTGGACACGTAATGAGAATGCCATTATTCTGGTGAGAAATATTTCATTTTTATATCCGTTAACATCTTTTATTACATTACTATTTACTTATGCAATTTATTGTGTTATATTAACATGTAGGGGTTTAGATGCATTCAAAAAGGCTGGAGGAACGGTCCCAAGGAAAAAGAACCAGCCAATAAATTGGCAGAACGTACAAGTAAGTTCCCGACTCAAATATATATATTATTGATGTGAATTGTGCTTAGTTGTATTATTTTGTATGTTTCAATTTATAGTGTGCTACACAAGACAATGGATGGGCATGCGCATACTATGTGATGCGATTTATGCAGATGATTATCAAATATGCCGCATTGGACATCGATACCATACGTGAGGTATTATATATAGTCTCATTAGTTAGTATGCAATATATCAATCTTATATTATTTTTATATTATTACTTATATATATACATCATTCTCTTTGCAGGTGTTTAAAACTGACAACACTACAGGTAAACGTTTAAAAAATATACATGCTCCATATACGATGGAAGCATTAAATGAAGTAAGAGAAGAATGGGCAAAAGCCATACAAGCAGTGGCAACTGTAAGATATAATTGGGATGTTGATAGCGATAATGAATGATACTATGTAAATGAATATTTCTGAATGTTAATACATGTATTTGAATGTTTCTATATGTGTGTGAATGTGAGAATTGAATTGATGTCTGAATGTATGTACTTGTGTAGAATTTTGCTTGTGACTTTTGCAGGTTTGCGGCCTGTTTGTAGGCTGATATCAATGGATGTCGTAAACCTGCAGTTCAGAAAACTGAACTGCAGGTTCTCATCCTGCTGACCAGCCACAGCAGGCCTGCAAACTGATTTGAAAAAAAAAAATATATAAATAGGCGTCGGTTATTTATAGAAAACCGTCAGGAAAGACCTACAGCGTCGGTTTTTTCAATAAACCGACGCCTGATGTGGCCAAAGCAGTCCTGGAAATGGCGTCGGATATTCATATCAAACCGACGCCTATTTAACATATAGGCGTCGGTCGTTTAGTATATAACCGACGCCAAAAGTGTTCGCGCCACAAAAAATGGCGTCATCTAGGGCACTTTATGCGTCGGTCATCTACTAAAAGACCGACGCTATATTCCATAGTGGCGTCGGTTATTTACTAAAACACCGACGCAGAAAGTGCCCTAGATGATGCCGTTTTCTGTGGCGCGAACCCTTTTGGCGTCGGTTCTCTACTAAACGACCGACGCCTATAGATTAAATAGGCGTCGGTTAAAAAACCGACGCCGAAGTGTTCGACCTTTAGCGGCGCCCACATAGGCGTCGGTCGGAAACCGACGCCAAATGGGGTTAAACGACCGACGCCAAAGGCCGTTTCTGTAGTAGTGAGGACCTATAGAAACCTTATGGCTTATAGCATGCCCCCAAAGTACGTCAGTGGTACGGTAGTAGGTTGAAACCCTGGCCAAAAGGGCATGATGAGATAAGCATAAACAGATGAGTTGAGCATAGGCTTCAACCACATAGGGGTTTGCTTGAGAACATGAGCCTTCATGGAGAAGGGACCTCTAGTAGGTATGGTTGGAGGTGGTTTTAACCCTAGAAAGAGGATGATGCTTTTAGTACCCATGGTGTAGGTGGTTACCTACTCGATGAGATAAAGAGTGCTTTAGACCCTGGGAAGGTTTAAGTAACCAGTTGTGAGGCTTTATACCTAGTTGGTTGCCCTGGAAGAGGACTCAACTCTGAAGCGTTGCTCGAGTAGAAAGATCATGGAGGTACATGACATACCTTGGACATGCTTGATTTGTGGTTAAGAGGTTGAACATGTAGTTGGATACCCAGAGGAGAACCTAGGGTTCCTAGGCCTAAGAGGGGAAGTTGTGTACCCAATGCTTATGATGAGATTTGAGTCTCGAGCATGGTACTCCTCATGTGTAAAAGTAAAAGAAACCCCTTAAGGGTATGTTTGATGAACCCCTCACAACTAAGTTGATCTAGTGTTGAGGAAAGAGAACGAGTGTGACCTAGCATGGTTTAGTAGATGATCCACTTGTGCCTTAGTAGCTACTAGGTTAAGCATGCTCATATGGATGTAAACCCTAAACATAAGGATGCTTGTAACCTTTGTTATCAAGGTGTAGTTTCCTCCCATCCTGGGAGAGGGACCCTCTGGTAGGGTGTTTACTAGTTTTGTTGGTAACCTAAAGAGGTTTCATAGGATCTTGAGAAGCTAATTGAAAAGTACATGGCACAAGAGTGAACCTGTAGTCCCATAGATAGCCATCTATAAGTGCATGTGGATGTGTTACCATGGAGGTAACCGGTATGGGGCCTGACCAAGGTAGGCAGGTTGCCATGACCCCTATGAAGAAATGAGAGTCAGTCATGAATGCAGAGAGAGATGATGAATGCTTGGGTAAGGTTCTATGTTGGACATGTACTATGATATAATCCTAAGTTTATCCTAGGGTCAGGTAGGGGTAAGACCGATGGAAGTAGGAGTTGCCTAATTCCCTAGTTGCACAAGACCATAGGGTCGGGAGGTAACAACTATCATTGCCTGAGGGCCATGGGTTAGGAGATTGATCACCTTCAAGAACTCATGGGACCCCAAGGGTAGATGAGTAGGGCACTCTCTGATGCATGAGGGAAGAGGGATGGCCCCAAAAGTGTCGGCACCCTATAGACCTAGAAGTGATGACTAAGGATTGTGTTTGGACCAGATAGGTTCGAAGACCAGTTTACCATGGAAGTAACTTTGATATCGAGATAATTGTGATGTAGAGACATAAGTTGCACGTTTCAACCTAGAATTGAAGGTGTATTGGCAAGGTGGGATGTACCATCTCTACTCTCAGAATAGGAAGAACTCTGTATTTGGACTGCAGCCAAATGCTTATTTCCTCTTATTATGGGAGTGAGAGATAGGACAATACGCATGCCATACACCAAGGATAAAAGATAATTTGGTTTGGAACGTCGCCATGAGATATGGGGACAGAGAAGATAACATACCCTGGTAAAGCGAATGATACATGGATGGTTTGCAAACGCTAAAGAGAAATAAGATAGTCATCTTATAAGGATGTTTTAGCATGAGCTATGAGTTACATCAGGTTGAGGTTGAAAACCAAAGGTATAAGCTCAAAATGTTCTTGATGAAGATGGACTTAGGGCTAAGATGAGATGATAAGTATAATACATGGAGGGGAATGTTACCTAATACCAAAGGATAAGAAGTGGTGATGAATGCTCTTGTTGAGATATAGTGCCTAGTTTAGCTGGGAGCTAGAAGAAGTTGAGGTTGTCAGGTCAATCTTAAGTTAGGAAAAAGAGATAAGTTGAACAAGAATGGTGGTTGTTTGGATAGCCAGAAGAATGGTTGTGAAACCCCAGATGCACTCCCCTGAAAAGAAAGGTGATGAAGCCCTGTTTAGAGTGGTGTAGGGTTTCTGAGGAATTAGCTTGAGGAATCATGACACGCTGGATATCATGATTTTAAGATCACCATATACCATGATATTACTGAGATAGTAGCACTTTGGATGCTTAAGATGAAGATGCATGTGGCTTGTGGCCATGCATGATAGAAGTGAAGGATGAACACTAGTAACCCAGTGTATTGATATAAAGGATAAAAGAGTCCACAAGAGAGAATGGGAGTTCATTACTATGGATGTTGTGGTAAGACTCCCCTAGACCAAGGAGGGTCGAGGTGCAATATGGGTTATGGTACATCGCCTTACTTAGATGACATGAGAAAGGAAGAGTGTTGAACTACTTAAGGGAGAAGATGGTTCAACTACACCATGATGTGAGTTCAAAAGTTCTTGAGTAGGACCTAGAGGTTCACTTCCATGAGGTAGAAGTAGATACATGACAAGCTTGATGATAGTATAGTTTATCACCCCTAACTAATGGTTAGTATGATCCAAACTAGAGGGTCTGATGAGAGCAAGTGTGCTTGTTCAGGGTGATACCAAGAGACAGTTCTAAAGATGTGATGTTAACCACCATAACCTTTATCAGGATGCAAGAAGTCTTATAGAGAGGATGTGTCGGTCACTACTTCATTAAGATGTTGTTGGTGAAGGAGGCCTCGTGAAGGTCAGAAAAGAACCACAGTGTGTGCAGATGAAGTCGCTTTGATCGTGCAATGGCTGAGAGAGAGAGAGCCCAGTGGTGACATGAGTCACAAGCTGATGCAAAGCAAACTGACATGTAGTTCACTATGGGAGAATATGTGATGTAAAAATTCGACCCCTCTAAGCTACAGCTGAGAAAGCTGAGTCCCCGATATATGGGTCCATTTGAGATGGATTGGTGGAGATGGTTGTGTTTAGCCTTGCCCCTCAGGATAACATGATGTGTAATGTGTTCCATGAGTCTGATCTAGAGCACTATGTGAGGTATACCAAGCCATGTGTTGAGCCCTGAACCTATTCAACTTTTGAGAGGCTGAAATGTCTTGAGTCACCTATGAGGATATGATATACCAAGGTAAGAAAGAACTCAGATGAAAGAAAATGAGATAATGAAGGTTCTTGGGAAACACCATGGAAAGGGTGAAGCCACATGGGAGCCATGATGGACATATGAAAGGCTTATCCTGTCTGTTTGCTTGCTTGATGGAATTTTCAGGGCAAAATTCTTATAAGAGGGGAAGGATGTTACAACCACAATTTTTGGGTTCATTTGCTGAGAAATGTAATTTCTCATATTAAAGATATTTGGACAAATAATGATATAATTTGTTGTGAATAAATGGATTTCGTTTAAAATAGCCTTGTTGTTTGATTTGTGGGCTTTATTGGCTATTGGGCCCAATAACAAGGAAATTCAATTAAGTAATGAATAATTGAGTTGTTAAGAAAATAGAGGAAAGAAAGATGTGGAAACCTCTAGAAGGCAAAAGAATGCAATCCAAGAATGAATTTCGTGCCTCTTGGGTTCCAAGGAGTCCAAAGTTGCAAAGAAAAGGCAATAAGAAAAGAAAGGATTAATTAAGTATTTCTTTATTAAGAAATAAATTGAAAACAATGATGAAATGTGGAAAATAAGTGAAAAGAGGTATAATGGAGTTATCCTTGGTGGAATTTTGTATCCCAAGGATTACTAATATTAAAAGGAATACCAATGAGGAAAATAAAAGAAAAATAAAGAGAAATCCTCAAAAAGAATTATTTTAATAAGAATAATGAGAGATAAGGAAGAATAATGCCTTTAAGCGCATCTAGAAGGATAATGAGTATCCAATAAAAAAAAGGAATTTCGAATTATTAGAGTTTCTTGGGATCCAAAGAGTCCCAATGAAGAAAGAGGAAAGAGATAATACCAAAATTGCAAAATAAAAGGATAATGTGATACATTCTTAATGAATTTTGTGAATTTGATAAAAAGAAAATATTTTCCTATTAAATGAAAATAGAGTTTCGTTCCATTAAAATAAAGGGCATGTTTTAAGAGGATGAAAGAAGTTATTTTCGAAATCCTAATAATTGAAGGAAAAGATATATCAAAGAGATGAGGGAGAGAGAGAAGTTTTGCTTCTTAAGTAAGGGAAGTTGGTTCCTATTAGGAAAGGGACTTGTTACCTCTTATAAGACCATCTTGAGGCTTGGGTGTTCTCCTCTATATAAGGGGGTAAAGCCAGAAACAATTCCAGAGGAGTTTCACGTAACTCTCTTCTTCTCCTCCTTCTTCTTCATCTTCCTCGTGGAACCCTAACCTTTGTGAACGGTTCTATCCCATGAGCAACGAGAGATCGTGTGGGGTGGAGTTAATGGATGGATACCCCACGATATTGGGAAGAGACCTCGCCATCGTGGCCCTGCCCCAACCTCGGCGCAACAGCAACTGTACGACTACAATAGTGGATGTGGGTTTCAGGTCTGCCACCGCTCGACTCGGCCACTTTGGTCATGATATGGTCGCGTCCCAAGCGCGGTGAAAGGAGGCGAAGATAGGGGAATGATCGGTGGAGATCCTCGAACCCCATGAAGGAACGACAGACCTTTGACAGGCTACAGATCGGCTGCAAGGTCGGAAAGCTTGGAAAGATGTACCCGGCCATCTTGGCCATGAACTGGTGGTACACCGCAAGCAAGAGAGCACGACGGAGGTGGTGCAAGGGTCCCCAGTGGCCGCAGAGGCCTAGGGAGGGGCGGCAGGGCCGCACCAGCTCCCTTGCTGCAGCGGTTGCGTAGGGCACGCAGAGGAAGGAGACGAGCGACCCATTGGACCGTTATACCCCTCTGTGGGCTAAAGGGACGTGTATCTTACCAAGGGCAAAGTAGTCAATCGACTGTGTTTCAAACCAACGCGCATTGCTTGGGAACTGGGTGACGTGGCGGCTTCTGATTGGCCTAAAGTAAGTCCTTTTTGCTAAAATCATATCTCATTAACTATAGCTCGGATGGATACATGTAAAATATGAAAATTGCTCAGAAAATCGAGAGGAATCTAAATAAAATATATTTCGAGCCTAATTCTGATTTCAATTCGAAACGTAATGGAGGCTATTAGCTTTATATGTAATAATGTTTAAAGAACCCTATTTTGATATTATTAAAGTGATTAGTAAGGTTTAATAGCTGATTAAAGTGGATACTAGCCTGTTAATGATAAAAAGAAACTTTAGAAAGAAAAAGTATGAACTTTGCATATAATTAGTTAATTTGGAGTCTCATATGCATGAATATACTTTAATGGGCCTTGAAACCCTAATGTTGATTAATTCATCTATTAATGGCTTTAATTGATTAATTTCATGATTAAAGTAGGAATATGCTATTTCGAGAATTAAAGTTCCTAATTTGTGGATAAATACCCTAAATGTAGTAATTAGGGTTTTCTCATGAATAAAGAATAGAATTAATGACAAATCAAGTTCATATGTGATTTGGACCACAATGAACTATGAATTTATGATAAATGTGTATAATGATCTTGTCATAGATTAAAGGGATAAAAATGGTAGCTTTAATGAAAAGGAAGCTTAATTGATGATTAATGTGCTTGTAATATGAAAATAGGGTTATATGTTGTTAAGATAACCTTAATGTTGAAGAATAGACGAGATAATTAGGGTTTGTGATCAATTGTGTTAAATTAGGTTTTAAAATAGTAAAAGATGAAGGGAAACCCTAATTGCAATAGAAACCCTAAAAGTGGACTAGAAACCCTAAGAAACGAGCTAGATTTGATAGATCATAATGACATGAGTAATAAAAGGAAATTGTATAATTGTTTCAGGATCTTATTGAATGCTTGCTTGCTTATTGATGTTGGGATTATTCGTGCACCTGAATCTACATGTACAGGTAAGTGGTTATGCTTATGAATATCTCGAGTTAGTTTTCTGAGATTTACCGAAGTTTTCATCGATGTCATGAATTAATTGTTGGATGATTTTAATTAATGCAAACTATAATGTGGCTATGACTATCACATAAGATATGTGCCTACTAGCTCAGATCCTGGTCCCCTCTATGGCTTAATAATTGACATAGTAAATGGCTACAAATGGAGTAGGTCCATCAGGTCATTAGATGACTTAGTAAATGGCTACCAATGGGATAGGACCATCAAGTCATCATGAGTTAGATATTGGGCTACCTTTGGGTAGTGCCATGCGACTCTATTACCCTAGGTATTGGCTACCTATAAGGTAGGTCCATGGGGGTATGAATCTACCTAAAGAGAGGTAGCATACAAGTCCACTGCAGGGATAGCACAGAGTTAGGGGATAGGTAAGGATTGAGTAGTATAGCTTAAAATGTAATCTTGGTTGTTAAATGATTAATTGAATGATTACGTTGTTACCATATTTGCATGATTATTGTTTCCCCCACATACCAGCTTCGGCTGACTGACGTTTTGTTTGTCGGTGTTTTAGGTACAATGAAAAGAACAAACGGTAAAGTGGCATATGTGGAATTAAATGAGAAGTAATGTGCACAGGAGGAGTAGTTAGATTAGCATCTTCATGGATAGAAGTTTAGAAATCCCAGATTTTAAAAGGTAAACAAAGTTTTATTTTATACCAATTTTCAGTTTAGTTGGTAAAGTTTATTAATTGTTATTGATTATTTGTTGAACCTTTGATCTTGTTAGTTGAATAACGGCTCTGACCTTCGGGTCTCCCTTAATTGAGGGTTACCGGGAGACGGGGTCATTACAAATTTCATTTAAATAATGGTTGATGTTCTATTTCTAAAGATGAAATCTCTTATGGAAGTGCCCCAATGTCCCGTGGTCTTTATTTATTAGATCTATAGAAAAATGTTTGTAATGTAAATACCAAAAGTTTAAAACTTGATAACTAAAAAAAAACATACCTATGGTTTTCTCATCTAGGGCACATTAATCAGAAACACATTTTTAGACTCCATAAAGATGGTTATTTATACTTTTTTGACTTTAAACAAATAGAGACAAGTGGTTCTTATTTATCGGGAAAGATGACAAAGACTCCTTTCACTGGACACAATAAGAGAGTGAGTGATCTCTTGGGACTTGTGCATACTGATGCATGTGGACCATTTAGCATAAATGCTAGATGTGGTTAGCAATACTTCATTTACTATACTTATGATCTTAGTAGGTATGGTATGTGTACTTATTGTATCCCAAGTCAGAAACCATTGAAAAGTTTGAAGATTACAAGAATGAAGCACATTACCAACTTGGTAAAAGTATGAATACACTTCATTTGAGTGTTGTGGAGAATACTTCAACTGATAGTTTGAGGAACTTCTGCAAGATTGTGGCATTATATCATAATGGACTCCACCTAGAACACAAAAACATAATGGTGTATTCGAAAGAAGGAAACACATATTACTAGATATGGTTTGGTCCATGATGAGTTTTCTTAGTCTTCCAACTTCTTTCTAGAATAGGCTTTAGAAATCGTAGCATTTACAATGAAACATGTACAATCTAAATTGATACAAAAAAACCACATGAAATATGGTATGGGAAGCATCCCAATGTGTCTTTTATGGAGATTTGTGGATGTGAAGCTGATGTGAGGAAGAAATTTCTAGAAAATCTTGGAACCAAATTAGATAAATCTTATTTTGTTAGATACCCTAAGAAAACTAAGGAACACTAATTCTATAATCTATCTAACAACAACAAGTTTGTTGCTAGGGATGCTGTATAGTGGAAAACAGAATTTGTTTCCAAAGAAATCAGCTAGGGGAAACTAGAACTCAAAGAGGTTCAACACTAACAAGAAAATATCAAACCTATAGAGGTTCAAAAGGAACATGGACAGTCAAAAATTGTTGTGAAATCTCGAGTTCCTCATGTAACACAAGAACCTCATAGATCTAGCTGGACACACCTTGAACCTAAAAGATTTGGTTATCTTATGATTCATGAAAATGATGGGTTGGTCATAGATAATGAACCAACAACCTGCCTAGAAGTTGTTAAGGGACTGGAGTTTGAGAAGTGGCTTGAGGCCTTGAGATCTGAGAAGAAATCCATGTACACAAACAAGTCATAGGCGTTGGTGGATCCACCTGAAGGAGTAAAAACCATAGTGTGTAAGTGGGTCTTCAAGAAGAAGACTAAAAGGGATGGTAATGTACAAACATTTAAAGGTTGATTGGTTGCAAAGGGTTTCATACAAGTTCAATGTTTTGACTATGATAAAACCTTTTTCTCCAGTTGCCATGGTTAAGTCCACATGATCATGCTTGCCATTGCAACCTATTATGACTCTGAGATTTGGTAGACGGATGTTAAAAGCATATTGCTTAATAGAAATATACTTGAGGATGTGTACATGACATAACTTGAGGGTTTTATAAATCAAAATGAAGCCAAAAAAGTCTGTAAGATACAAAGGTCAATCCATGGATTGAAGCAAGAATCACAGAGCTGGAATCTTTTGTTTGACAAAACAAACAAATAGAGGAAACCTACTCATGTCTCATGGTGTTAGTATCTCTAGAGCTAGTTTTTATGAAGAAAGAGAACATAAGTAATATTTCATATGCGTTGACAATTAGATCCATCATGTAGGAAATGTTATGTACTCGTCTTGATTTCTTGTATGGTTTAAGCATGACAAGCAGATATCAGTCGAATCCTAGTGAAAGTCATTGGACTATAGTGAAGAGCATCCTCATGTCCTAGAGAAGAACTAAGTATTAGTTTGTTGTCTATGCTGGTGATGAAGAGTTGGTGGTGAAGGGTTACACTAATGCAAGTTCTTAGATTGACAAAGATGACTTTAGATTGCAATCTGGATATGTATTTTGCCTCAACAATGGAGTTGTAAGATGGTAGAGTTCCAAGTAAGAAACAATTGTTGATTCTACAATAGAGGCTAAGTATTTTTCTTCCTCTGATGTAGGAAAAAAGAATGTTTGGATCAAGAAGTTTGTCACTTAACTTGGGGTAGTTCCAAGCAATAACAATGCAATTGAGTTGTATTGTGACAATGGTGGAGCTATTGCAAAAGCTAAGAAACATAGATTGCATCCATATTCCAAGAACATGCGATGATAGTTCCATCTCATGTGAGCAATCGTAAATCAATAAGATGTGAAGATTTGTAGAAAACCAACCGAAAGCAATGTTTTTGACCCCTTGACAAAAGCACTTTTGTAGTAGAGTCACGTTAGACCACTTGGGAATAAATTCGTGGGTGATTGGATCTAAGTGCAAGTAGGAGTCTGTTGGTATGTATGCCCAGAGTGCTAGTCATCTGATGATTGTAATGTGGCATCATGTACTTGACTCATTTAATAAAAAAGGCAATTTCATCTATATGTTTGTTCAATTATGAGATGATGGTATAATGTGATAGATTTCTAAGGAATAATGTTACTTATTGACACATGTCTTCAGGTTGAGGACCTAAACAAGGAGATCTTATGCATGATAAGAGTATATACATTCTTATTATGTCCATAATCGGATATTATTGTGGAAACAATATACACAACAATAATACATAAGACTAGAATGTGTGATGACTGATGAAAAAATGTCATTTTTCATGATATATGATATCAAGATAAACACATAGGTACTTGTTAGAGAGTAGTGTACTGGACAAAAACACCTTATATTGATACATGGAAACCATGGATTGGTAGTCATAATAATATCTCATAGTGACAATGATGATTGTGGTTCTTGGACCTGAAGTTGCTACACTCATCACATATCATTTAATGTACTTTTACGTCATCTAACATGACCATGGATAAGGGTTATCATAAAGGTGGTGCTCGAATATGTTGTGACACATGGAGATTGATTTTGAGTGACCTTTTGGAGTTGATATCATGGCCACTTGATAAGAAAAGTTGAGAAACACATGGCCATAATCATGTGAATCAATATCTGATATGTGAGATCACATGCATCTCAAATAGTCTTCTCTAGTTCAAGGAACATGGATTGAAAAATAAGAGGATGAAAATTTCATGCCTTGAGTTCAATATGGATATAAGTGACAAAGGAACTATGTGATCACAATAACACTAATCATAGATGAAGGTTGAAGATATTCTCCAAATTTCCACTTATTTGGGTAACAAAAAAGTGTTTCTAGATACTCCGCATTGCTTGTGATGTTTTCATAATATCGTTATGGGTATTCACTACCACAATTTTTTGAAGCTTGTATGGTCACACGGATAAGATGCACCTGAAATAGGAGTTTACTCACGAATATGGTTTAACTTAGTTACTAAAGTTTTTAAGCAATCAACTTCAAAAAAAACTAGCTTTCAGTTGGGTGACGGGAGTGCCCAGTCAACAAATCGAAAATGCCAATAAATGGACTGGAGTGTCTAGTCGAATGACTGAAAAGTCCAATCGATTTATTGGACAATTAGTATGACTATATTAAGGAATTGATTATTATGTTATGATGTTCATTAATCATCACATTGAAAGCCATTATGTTTGCAAATATGAAAACATTTGTGTCGACCGAGTGGATGTTCTAGTTGACCAGATGGGAGTCCAGTAGACTGACTTGTGATTCACAATTGTTGAAATTTCATAAAATCTACTCCATCATGTCCTAGGTTTGTAGAAACCCTAACCCATCCACTAAAATGTAGGGGGGTTGCCAAGTCTCTCAATATAGATATTCCTCATCTCAACATTTTGGTATTGTGAGAGCCAGAGGCATCTTACCCGTAAAAGAAAGAGATTGACAATGGTGAGAAAGTTGACGCTAGCATGTTGACAACACCAAGGGACAAATCCTTCATGTCAATTCTTAAAGAAGGATGTGGAGTTCCTGGTGGTATGCATGAACTACGTAGAGGCATGGAGGCAGTTGACATCGTGCTTGGAGGATGTAATTAACCTATGTCTATGGTGCTACACTAGGAGGAAGCTATCGACTATTGTCTAGGTGATACTTGAGAAAGAAGCACAAAACTACAAGGATTGTCAATGGACTTGCTTCAGGACCAGGTATATGCCTTGCAACCTTCCTTCCTATTAATAGTTGTTGACAAGATCCACTGGTTAATGGGAATATGGTAGGATTTTTTTTCCACTGCCATCTCTATCACCACATTTTCGTACAGACTCATCATGTACTCTATGCTTAGGGTGTCAAAGAATGAGATTCAGTAAGAACAAGTGAGTTAAAGCTTCAAACTCATTGATGTCCATTGGTAGTTTAATATCACCATGGTGTAGGTTCCTTGAAGGTGGTGGTAGTAATCTTCTTGATAAAAATCCACCTTCTTATTAGGTTTTAACATCATTTGCATCTAGAACAGGTCACAAAAATTGCAGTCATTAGACATTGGAGTTTGTTTTAGACTTCATGGAAAAATTGTAATTTCTCATATTTACAATCTTCATCTAGAGGACTCCGAGTGCACTTTTTGATTAGCTTGATAATATGTATTACAATATGTTTAGCATTTTGTTCTGTCACATTTTAAGTTGTTTTCTAATAAGTTGTTCTTTTCATATTGAATCTCATTTTAGAGCTATTTTATAAAACTGGAGTTTGGCCTTTGTATCAATAAATAGTAAAGTGCAGTGGCCATCATGTAGAAAAGTCACAAAGATGAGTCATGGAACACTTGACTTAATTTTCTCTACAAGACATTCTAATTCCCCTAATTCTTTCTTCAATATGATGTTGCACATGATTTCAGAAAAGGTCATATATGCATCTTCATTCTCGTCTGCTAAAAGTAGCTGATAGGAAGTCATAACATTAATATTCATGCATCCCCTAGAATGAGTATCTCACATAGGTTTGTCCTCAGAACTTGGACATTTCTACTTTCGAATATGGTAACAATTTCATCTTCTTGGGGCATTAGGTCCCCCATGATGAAAGTCAGGTTTCTAGAGATAAAACATAGCATGCATCCTTTTTGAGTTTTCAAAGTCTGATTTGATTAGATCTGTGGTTGCTAGGTCAACTATTTCAACTTCATCATGTTGAACATCTTTTTTTTGTGTCCTCTCTCTGGTCTACATTCTTTGGAGAAGTGATAGGGTTATAAACTTCTTCTTCCACCTCTAGATAAGTTTTAGGTTTTAGGTATGAAAGGAAAAATAGGTTATTCATATGAACTATGTTCTACCTTTTCAAATTTAGATTCGGTGGCAACACATAATTTTGCCTCATTAGGGAAGGGCTGGGAGGGAGGGCGTTGTTCAGGTGGGGGAGAGATGGGAGCTATTATAGTACCTTGTTGAGGTGAATTTTTAGGTTCTTTCTAGTGTGTCTTCTCCAGAAGGGGGATAAGTGAATACATCCTGTGAGAGACATATTCTATGTGATGATCATAAAAGAATCTTATGTCATATATTATTTCCATGCTTAATTTCCTCATTGGGCATGTAAGACCTATTTTCCTGAGCACGATAAAGGTGTAGTCCCCAGTGTTTGCCTTTTGTTTAGGGACATTACTATTAATACATGATTCCATCCAGTTAGGCAAATATCATCTATCCATAGTTTTAGGTTCTTCATGTGGATCGAGATTTTTTGTATTTCTCTGGCTCCCTAACTTTCAAAGGCCATCCTTCCACAATATAGGTCCTTAACATTGCATTTTTATGTAGTGTCCTATCAGGTTTGGAAAGAACCACCACGATCAAGAACTAGTGGTTTATATCCTTGAATGGGAGTGTTTTAAGTTTTAGCTTCCCGATTCTTTGCAATACACTTTGCATTTCTTTAACTAAGGGAGCTTTGTCATTGTTTACATATAATTGGGCACCTAAAGTAGATGTGGTGTTGAAAACTAGCCCTTCTTTGTCCATGTGCATGCATTCTTCTGTAATTTTACCATAGAGAACATTGAAGAACTTCTTATTGATTGGTACTTTGTTTCTAAAGGAGAACATCAAGTCATTCCTAGTTAGAGTGTATCATTCACTGTTATAGATGATCTTCTCTCCTGGCTTTTCTCATCGAGAAAATCATCCATGGCATGGACGTCTCTTGAGTTACATACCTAATGTTGAGGTCAAGTCCATGTCTTTCATTTTACAAGGCAGATGTGAGGGCACTACCAGGTTGGTGTTATCAACTACTCAAGGCTTAGGGAAACTAGGTTCTCTAGTTTACTTGGAGCTTTACAGAATAGCCAATTTAGATTTTCTTCTTCCTCCTTTGTAGTTGATTCCCCTATCCTCTCACCAAAAATATTGAAGGATTTTGCTCCACCCTCTATAGGCTCATCTAGTAAAAACTCCATGACTATGTCATTATTGTTAAAGGGGATAGCGGAACCTTGTAACCAAATAGAGGGTGAACCCGTTCATCATTACCTTTTTTTTATTGCTTGCTTCCTCCCTTGGCGTGATTGGTTCTTGTAAGAGATGATTCTCTCCAATTACCTCGACGTCCTCTAGGGTGGCGATGACATCAACTTTTTCTAGAGAAGCCCCTTCTTCATTGTCTTTAGGTGGGGACTTCACTCGGGGTATCTCGACTTCCTCTACAACTCTTGGATTTTTGGAGGAGTGCCCTAGTGAGACCAAGGAATGTTGCATTAACATCTTCCCTAGTTGGCATTTCATCATTTTTTATTGATTTTTCTACCTCTTGCTCAACTAAGAGCTTTGTTGTGACCTATTTGTCTAGAAGTGGCACAAAGAGTGTGATGCCTATCTTTCCTAGAACCATGTCTACATTTAAGTGGATGTTCATATCTACTGTTGCCTTATGTTGATATGTTTCGACATCATCTATGAACGTATGCCGCTTTACAATCGATTCCTCCTGAGATGTCAATGTCGAAGGTGCCTCCTTGAGCTTCTTTTTGTTTTAAGAGGTGAACAACAATTCATTATCACTCCTCAGGCCATCCCAATCCTATCTCAATAAAGTGACTTTTTTGTTCATTTCGGCCAAGGTCTCCATCATTTTTTTTATTTGCCAACAGAAGTTGCATTTATTGTTTCATGCTCGTTAGAGGTTGAATATCCATTGTTTACCTCCATTACCTGTGATGTTTAGTGATAGAACATCTAAAGTCAAGTTAGAATATTAATAGTTGAATTAGAGACCATCTCAGATAGGTCATTGATTTCATGCCTGATCTCCTTGAATATAATTGTAGTAGGAGCTTGTTTGCAAGTCGCATTAGGTTTTCAAAAACTCACTTGCTACTAGGGCTTCTCCCTTGGTGGTAGTGTGGACAGTGTTTGTTATAACCTCAATTTCTGAAGTATGTAAAGAAAAATGTAATTATCTTTTAAAGAATAAATGAAATCTTTTTCTTTGATTTGTGATGGATTTCGTGTAAAATGGCCTTGATTGATTGATATTGGGCTTTGTTGGCCATTGAGCCCAATTGAAAAGGAAGGAGAAATAAAAAGGAAAAGGATTTAATTAATAAAAGGGAAATCTGAGAAATAGACATTTAAAAGAGGATAAAGGCAAACAAATATTCCCCAATATGGGAATCTGTGCCTTTAGTATTTCTTGAGGTACAAGTGACCCAAAATAACAAGATTATGGCAAAGGGAAAAGAATTACTAATTAATTTTGAATTAATTAATGGATATCTTGGGAGAGAAGGAATCCTTCTCATCCATTGTAATTTTTTTCCCAAATTTTGTACATAGATAGATAATGTAAAGACAAACGTCCCCTTAAAATTTGAGACAAAAAGGAGTTATGGTTTGGGAGATATAAATTTCTCAAGTTATCTCCAAAATAAGGCATTAATTTGGCAATTGAAAAAGGTATTTCCCTTTTGGATGATCGCATGCAATGAGAACCGTTGGATCTCAATCCAACGCTGATAACTTATTTTCTAAGTCCCACACAGACTGTGACCCTGTGAGTTACATGAGGAAATTTCCATCTTGTATTCCTCGTGATCTAGATAGTATGCCACCCTGTTGATAGCTTCTTTGGAATCAGGAGAGGAAACCACAGAGGAACATCACTAGTTTGTCGAGGGTTGGCCACCTATTGGGGAAATACCCAATCCTCGCAGCACTGCCTCCGGCCCTATATATAGGGGCAGGTGAAGGGGGATACCAACATATCCTTTTGCAACCCCAAACGCTACGGAAGAGCAAGGGGAGTGTTCCTATGCGATCAATTTGGAGATCCAACCCGACCTACACCCATGTACTCTTGGCAAACCTCGCTGGATCCCGACGAGTAGGGGGCATTCTTGGTGAATCCTGGGTGAGAAATTGAGGCCGTAGGAAGGTTCGAAGGAGGGAGGCAGAGCTCCCTGGACGTTTGGTGTGCTCGCACGATGACTGGATCGAGAAGTCAACCAAATAGTTGACCATCACAACAGTTGTGAGATCGCAAGGTTGAAGACGAAGGAGATCCAACGAAATTACACGGCTACCCCTCTGTGCCTTTAGTCAAGGTAAGGGCAATCTTATCCTTCGCAACTTAAAACAAAAATTAGGTGCACGTGTCCCTAGTCGTTGGATCCCGAGTGGACCAACGGACCATTGATCTAACGATCCATGTTTTTTTACAAATTTCTAATAAATCAATAGAAAGGGATTTTCTTACAGAAATCATATCTTGAGCTAGAAAACTCGGATGAGGAATGTTTATACATGAAAATTTATTAGAAAAATACGAGGAGTAAATTAAAAGTGGTTTGGAAGCCTAAATCAGTATACTTTGGTAAAAGTGTATAATTTTGATGGGATAAGTATTAAATTATGGTTAGAAACCATAAATATTGTTGATAAACGATAAATTTAATCTTGCAAGTGAATAAATTCGAGCATTATTAAATTGCTTAATGATATAGATGGATATTAACCTATTTTGAAAAGGAAATTGAAATAATTAGGGTTTTAAACCTAATATTGTAATTAATACCCTTAAAACCCCTAAGTGAGGAAAAAGGGGAAGAAAGGATATAGTTAATCCGAAAAATAGGGTTTAGTGATCCAAACCTGATCTTAGGATCTTAATGGAAAATAAAATGAGATAATTAGGGTTTGATGGATATTTTGATAAAAAGTAAAGTAAAAGTGGTAAAAAGGAAGTGAAACCCTAATTATGGTCAAAACCCTAAAAAGGGCTAGTAACCCTAGGGCACGATTAGGCCTATTAGACTTGGATACCATGATCCATGATAGAGAATATTGGATGTATATTTTAGGGCCAAATTGTTTGCTTGCTTGCATGATTCTGGATTACTTGCTTGTTTAGATTAATTCTGCATTCAAGACAGCTTGACAGGTATGTGTTTAATTATGATTAATCACATTAGTTTTCCCGAAGATTTGTTGGATGGTTGATCACATTGATTGAAACTAAACAGTTTGGATGTTCATACTGCAATTATAAAGTCACTATGGTGATCACAATTATAAATACATGTGTATTCTCGCACCTACATGCCACCTTGATGGATGATGCCATAAAGGTCAGGCCCAAGACGCTAGACCAATGAGCACCACGAGAGGTGACCCCAGACACCAAGCTCAGGAATGAGAAGGTGGTCTATTTTGCATGACTATGGGGCACCATGAGAAGGTGGCCTTAAGTCAATGGCAAAAGAGAAACCATAGAAGGGTATTCCAGGGTTAGGGCAAAAGCGGTGGAGAATGACACATTGAAAATGTAAATTGGTTTGCTAAATTACCCTGATTGTAATAATTAAATTATTAGCCATAATTGTGAAATTTTGGTTGTCCCCACATACCAACATATTCCTATATGCTGATCGCGTATTTGTTTGTCGGTGTTTTAGGTATAACCCTCAAAAGCACAAATAGTAAAGCAACAAATTGTGAAAATAAGAAATAAAGTGCAAGGAGGATTAGATAGAATATTTCAAGTTGTGGATAGATATATTTCCAAAGTTTTAAAAGGTATGCAAAGTTTTATTTTAAAACCATATTTCATTTTACATAGTAGAATTTCATAATTATTATTGCTTATTTTTTGAACCTTTGATTCAGTTTATTGGGATAATGACTTTGACCTCTTGGTCTCCCTTAAGTCGGGGATACCGGGAGGCGGGGTTGTTACAGTCTTCTTTCTTACTTTTGTGCAAGAAATTTTCCTTCTCCTTGGATAATGGGGAGGGGTCTTTATTGTCTTCCTCCTTCTTGGAAAAATCTGCCTTCTCTACGGAAGACATATCTTATAGAATGGGATTTTGGTTAGGTGGCATCCTCCAAGAAGTAATAACATTTTCATCTCTTGGATGATGTGGCAAGATGTTGGGTTGTCTTCAATTGCGGTGGACCTTGTCTCCTCTTGTTATGCATGTGCATAAGTAGGGGTAACCTCTAGTCCTTCAAGTTTGGAGACTACATGGATAGTCACTTGTTGTTTGACTTATTCATCCATTATTATTCTGGGTGTGGGGGATTTTGTTCTTTTTTGGTCAATTTGCAATTTTCTTTGATATATGTATGACCAATCTTTTCTTCTTTGTAAGATCAACATGTTTTCCTATACAAGATTTATTATCTTTTTTGTAGATACTTAATCACTAATATGTGGAAGAGGTTTAGATCATGAGTTCATTTAGAATGTATTTGTCTAAGAACAAGATCCTATCACATTCATATCTAATTATTTTGGGAAGAGGGATTAAGATTGCACAACTTAAGAACCTATAGAAATATTTCCCCTCTTCCTTGCTAAGACATTTGTAGCGGTTGGACATCTTGCATCTACTACCCTCTCCCCTTTACACATGGTGAAGTTCTTTAATGCCTTGGGGCATCCAAGTCTGTGTGCAACATAGGGAACAATTCCTCCCATGTAGAAGTCTAGTGACCCTTCAGGACCGATTGTCACATCCAATTTGTGAATTAGAATTATTTCTATGTTATTTGTGTTCTTTTCAAGTATACTCCACAGGTTGTGAAGATGCATTCTAGTTATTCTGGTACTATCTGACAGGAAGAATAGAAAATTGGCAAACATTTTATGAATTACTCTCACAATCTCATAAGTCATCTTTGCCACTTTTGAATAAGTAGAGTTGTGTTCATCTTCTCTTGACAATCTCTCCCACATTTTGTTAGTATAGAATGATTGATTGTCTCTATCTCTGTTGTCTTTTTTGGGTAACTTAGCTTGTTCTTCTAGTAAGTATGAATATTTAGTTTAGCAGTTTCTCTTTATACACCTAGTCCTCCTTGACTATCTATATTGATAATTGAAAGATTCCCTCTCACTCCTTTGCTTCTTCATCCTGGACTGGTAGTTTATTGAGGAAGGACATGAGCTCCAGAGTGAGTTCTTCATAAGATATGTTACTGTTAGAATATCTTGTAGTGCCCAACATTGTCTAGGTTTTCCTAGAGTCTGTTGCGGATTGCCGATTTCCTAAGAGTATGTGTCAAAAAACCTTGTTGCCTTGAGAGTCTTTCCACTGAAAACCTTTTGAAAAACCTTTTTATGTGTATCACCCCTAACATGAAGTAGTTGTTAGGTTGGGGTTTAAATATGAACCCTATCGTATGGGAATGTTCATGGAAGATGCACTGGTAGGGGAGATTGCTAATGGATGAATTGTCGATCTGCCTTTAGTTTGTTCCTCTTTTGTTTATCTATCCGCCTTACTTGTGCTACCTTTGGGAAAGGATTTAGAAGTTTCCTCTTCTAGGGATTCCAAAAGTCTTAACACGGTGTGTATTCAAATATTTCCATCCCCTTAAACTCTATATAGGTGGAATATTCCTATGAGATAGGTTCAGTGAGGCGATTCTTCCTATCAACCTAGAACTTCACCTTTGTACTTTCTGGGGTGGGCTCTCCATGCTTATCTATATATCTGACCACCTTCAGTCTCTCTATTCTATCAACGTAATCTTTCCTCATCCATTCGTTGATGGAAGTTGCTTCACTCATCCTCTTGGTGAGCCTTGGTGATAGGTGAGGTTGTTTGTTAATTGTATATCCTACCATTGAAATGCATTTGCAATTTAGATATAGTATATCTTGTACAAAGAGCCTACAGAAACAACTAATATTGGTAAGTGCAAATAATCCCTGATCTCATATTATATTTAAGAATAAAATGAAAATATTAATAGCTAAGTCTACATAAATTGATTGTGGTTGATCACCTTTAGATGGTTTTCAAGCGATGGAAGAACTAACCTTCGAAGGCTATGATCAGAAACTAATGGATATATGTGTCCTGGAATGGATGGTTTCAGAGTCTTGAAGCTAATGGACATAGAATCAAAGGGTTTACAACCTAAATGTCCAAGGTCAAATGATGACCACAAAAATTGATGGTGAGGGTGGCTTTGAAAACTGAAGATTAAAATGATGGTGGAAGATATCATAGGTTGAATGAAAGGCACATGTTTGACTACTTAAGGTGAGTGAGCTAAAGGAAGAGAGAAAGAGTTAAAGCCTCTAAATTGAAGGAACAAGGAAGACTAAGCACAAAAGTAGGGTCTCATTGAATTGAAGAAAGAGTCAAGAAAATGGAGGAGAAAGAAAAGAGAGTTTATAGAAGAACTTACCATAGTTCTAATATTTAATGACCCCACCTCCCGATAACCCCCAATTAAGGGAGACCAAAAGGTCGGTGCCATTATCCCAATTAACAAGATCAAAGGTTTGACAAATAATCAATAACAATTATCAAATTCTACCAACTATACTAAAATCTGGTACAAATTAAAACTTTTTGCATACCTTTTTAAAACTTTGGTAAGATACTCTATCCACAACCTGGATTCATTCTATCTAACCCTCCTTGCACTTTATTTCTTATTTCCACAATGTGTCACTTTACAATTTTCAATTATTGTACCTAAAACGCTGACAAACAAAATGTCGGTCAACATATAGGAATATGCTGGTATGTGGGGGATTACAAAAATTGTGCAGCTATGATAGCAATGTAATCAACCAATTATCATTTAACATTCAAGATTATGTTTTAATAAATACTACGCAATCCTTACCTATCCCCTATCTCTGTGTTGTCCATGCAGTGGACATGGATACTACCTCTCTCACATGGTAGATCCTTACCCCCATGGCCCTACCTTACAGGTAGCCAATACTTAGGGTTATAGAGTCACATGGCCCTACCCAAAGTTAGTCCAATCCCTGACTCAAGGTGACCTGATGGTCCTACCCCATTGGTGGTCATGTACTAAGTCATCCAATGACCTGATGGACCTACCCCATAGGTAGCCATATACTAGGTCAGTCTATCAAGCTACATAGGAGACTAGGATATGAGATAGTAGGCACATATCTTAGGTGATAGTCATATGTACATTATAGTTTGCATGAATTAAATTCATCCAACAGTTTAATTCAATCCACGATGGAAACATCAAAAAAATCCCCGAAAAACTAATTCGGGTAGTCATAAGCGTAACCACATACCTGTCAAGCTGTCTTGAATGAAGAATTAATCCAAACAAGCAAGTAATCTAGAATCAAGCAAGCAAGCACAATTCAGTCTTATCACTAAACAAGTTAATAATAATCGAATTTTTTAACTTGCAAGATTAAACCCATCCTTTATCAACAAATAGGTTTTCTAACCATAGTTTAATACTTTTCCCATCCAATTTATACACTTTTACAAAATGATAATGATTTAGACTTCCAAACCATTTTTAATGTATCCCTCCTATTTTTCTGATCATTCTTCATGTATTAATTATCCTCATCCTAGTTTTCTAGCTCAAGATATGATTTTATCAAGAAAACCCTTTTGATTTGATTTAATAGAAATTTTTAGAAAAATGTGGATCGTCTGATCTGTGGTCCGCTGGTCCACTTAGGATCCAGTGACCAAGATCACGCGTGCCTTTTCTTTGTGATCAAAAGAAAAAAAAGTCCAAACTAACCTTGACATGACTGCAGGAGGCGAGGGGCAGTTTGGTAAATCTGTGGGACCGCTTCTTCTTCAACCTCACGCGAGCACAACAACTCTGGTGGCGAACTCGGGCGTTAACTCTACGATCTCGTCCTCCTATGAATGAGACAACTAGTCAGGGATCTTTGTCTTCCTCTGCCAAACTCACCTACGGTCTTAATTTCTTGCCCAAGCCTCGCCTCGCCCAACTAGTCAGGGAGATGTTGGAGGTGCAGGTTAGGATGAAGAGATCAATTGAGCACATGAAAATGTTCCTCACTCTCTTACGCAGATGTTAGGGTAGAAAAGAGAGACGTCGATGCCCTCACACACCCTTCCCTATATATAGGGACAAGGCAGGATCCTACTGAATTAGGAATTCTCCTAATGGAGGACCAATCCGCTACAAAGTAGGGTTGGTTCCCTTCGTTTTCCTTCTCTAAGTCCAAAGCAATTACTATCAGGTGTGCACACTCCCTGGATCGTAAGGAAACTAGAGAGGAAAGATCCTCTATAACTCACAGAGTCCCAGTCCCAATGGGACTTAGACGATGAATGCCAAGTGTTGGATTAAGATGCAACGGCCTCAGTTGCATGTGATCAAACAAAAGGAAATTCATTTTCCTATTTCAGAATAAATCCCAATTTTGGCAATATCATGAGAAATTCTTATCTCCCAAACCCTTTATCCTTTTAAACTCAAATTTTAAGAGAAAGTTCATCTTGATATTACCTAGATATTTACAAAATTTGGGAAACAAATTGCAATAGATGAGAAGGCTTCCTTCTCTCCCAAGTTATCTATCCAATTAGTCAAAATAATTAGTATTCTTTTTCCTTTTGCCATTATCTTGTTATTTTGGGTCCCTTGGACCTTGAGAAATCCTAAAGGCACAGATTCCCATCTTGGGAGATATCTATTTACCTTTACCCTCTTTTAAATGTCTACTTCTCATATTCCTCTTTTATTTATCAAATCCTTTTCCTTTTTATTTCTCTTTTCTTTTCAATTGGGCTCAATGGCCAACAAAGCCCATTATCAATCAATCAAGGACATTTCACACAAAATTCATCACAAATCAAAGAAATAAATTTCTTTTATTCTTTAAAAGAGAATTACATCATTTTACTACATTCATAAGAAATTGAGGTTATAACATCCTCCCCTCCTTATAGGAATTTTGCCCTCAAAATTCCATCAAGCAAACAAACAAATCAGGATAAGCCTTTCATATGTCCATCATGGCTCCCATGTGGCCTTACCCTTTCCGTGGTGCTTCCCAAGAACCTTCATCATCTCATACTCTTCCTTCTGAGTTCTTTCTTGCCTTGGTATATTGTACCGTAATAGGTGACTTAGGACATTTCAACCTCTCATAAAGTTGAATAGGTTCATGGCTCAACATATGGCTTGGGTATCTCACATAATGCCCTAGACCAAACACATGGAACTCATGTAACACATCATACATCATGTTATCCTAAGGGGTAATGTTAAACCTAACCATCTCCATCAATCCATCTCCAATGGACCCATAAATTAGGGACTCAGCTTTCTCAGCTATAGTTTAAAGGGGCCGGATTTTCATATCACATACTTTCCTATAGTGAAATGCATGTCAGTCTGCTTTGCATCAGCTCATGACTCATGTCATCTCTGGGTTCTCTCACAGGCATTGCACGATCAAAGAGACTTCATTTGCACACACTATGGTTCTTTTCTGACCTTCGTGAGGCCTCCTTCACCAACATCATCTTAATGAAGTGGTGACCGACACAACCTCCCTATAGAACTTCTTGCATCTCGATAAAGGCTATGGTGGTTAACGTCGCATCTTAAGAATTGTCTCTTTGTATTACCCAGAATGAGCACACATGCTCTCATCAGACCCTCTAGTCTGGATCATACTAACCATTAGTATGGGGTGCTAAACTGTACTAACATCAAGTTCTTCAGGTATCTACTTCCACCTCATGGGAGTGAACCTTTAGGTCATACTCAAGAAATTTTGAACTCACATCATGGTGTAGTTGAACCATATCTCTATATTAAGTAGTTCAACCGAATCCATCCTGTTATGAACCTACCTTCCAGTAACCCCCAATTAAGGGAGACCGAGAGGTTAAAGACACTCCCATAATTTCTGGATCAAAGGTTCGGTAGTTAACTAAGAACAATTATTAAATTTCAACAATCTATACTAAAAAGCTTTAATAAATAAAATTTTGCATACCTTTGAAAAGTTTGGAATATACTAAACTTCTAACCACAGTTGAACCACTCTAACTAGTTCCTCCTTGTTCTTTAATTCTTGAATTCACAATGTGTCACTTTACTGTTTGTACTTTTGAGATTTGTACCTAAATCGCCAACAAACAAAACGTCATTCAGCCAAAGCTGGTATGTGGGGGAAACAAATAATGTGAAACTATGTTAAGAACGTAATCATTCAATTAATCATTTAACAACAAAGATTACGTTTAAGCCATACTACTCAATCCTTACCTATCCCACAACTCTGTGATGTCTCTGTAGTGGACTTGTATGCTACCTCTCATTTAGGTAGATTCTTACGCCCATGGTCCTACCTTATAGGTAGACAATACATAGCATAATAGAGTCACATAGCAGTACCCAATGGTAGCCCAATATCTAACTCAAAGTGACTTGATGGTCCTACCCCAGTGGTAGCCATGTACTAAGTCATCCAATAACCTGATGGACCTACCCCATAGGTAGCCATGTACTAGGTCAACTATTAAGCCAGAGAGGGGACCAAGATCTGAGCTAGTAGGAACATATCTTATGTGATAGTCATATCCACATTATAGTTGGCACGAATTAAATTCATCCAACAGTTAATTCATGACATCGATGAAAATACAGAAAACCTCAGAAAACTAACTCAAGATATTCATAGGTGTAATCACATACCTTTGATTGCATATTTCAAGACAGAATCAAATATGCAGGGAAACCCGATCAAGCAAGCAATGATGAATATAAATCCTGAAATAAAAGTACCAATTTCCTTTTATTAATATTTATCCAATTTCATCACATTACTTAGGATTTCAATTCCAATTTTAGGGTTTCCTTGGGAATTAGGGTTTTTACCTCCTCTTTCAATATTATGATCCTTAATATATCAAAACTACATAAAACCCCTAATTTCTCATTTTAGCACCCTTAACAAGTTTATGATCTTTATTAAGCATCTGATTTCCTTAATCTAAATAAATATGATTTTTCTCTCATTTTATCCCAAATTAGGGTTTCAATATAGATTATCCTTATTTTATGGATTACAACTCTAAATTAGGCAACCTTGCATTTAAAATGGATAAACAAACCACCTTTATCATTAACATGGTTATTCTTATCAATTTGACCTATCAAAATACACCCTTTATCTTCAGTTAGGGTTTCTCATCAACTTTTAATACATTTTATTAGAAAATATGGTACTTTTGTAAAACAAATCAGAATCAGGTTTTCAAAGTATTTTTATCAGATTCCTTGTATTTTTCTACACAACTTTCATGATAATGTTTTTCCATTAGACATTCCTAGTAATTTCTACGAATTTTGCAAAGAAAACCATTTTTCTAGATTATTTGGCCAGAGAGCGAAATTACCGAAATTCTGTTGATCGTTGGATCGATGCGCCAATGGACCTCCTCTAGATCTGACACTCCACGTCAAATGTTCCCACTGACTCTGATGCACGCACGCCCCCAAGGCCCGGTCCGTTGGATTCTACACAGGTCCACAATGGTCCGCTGATTAGACGATCTACGTCGATCGCCCCCACTCACGCGTCTAATAAGGCGCGTCACTTCAGGGTCGTTGGATACCGCGAGAGACCACTATGATCCTGGATCGAACAGTGACTCTGCGTTGTCCCCCTCCTATTCCTTTCTTGAGCAATGCGGCGGCTCCATGGCGGAGTCTTCATCGGAGCAAGTTCAATAGATCAGAGGAGAGGGAGATAGAACTTCGAGAGTTTCCGATTGTGATCGCAATAAAGCGAGGGATCAAGGGGTACCCTTTTTATAGGCCATGGGAGGTCCCTATGAGGATTCCTAATCCTCGTTGCAACCTGAGTTCTAGCCCAATTGGGTGTTTCACGAGTTTAGGTTAAAACCCCAACAAACCAGGGTCGGGAAGCTTCCTCTCTTCCTCCTGAACTCGATGGGAATCTCTCCAGGTATGCACATGCATCAAGGTGGTCGGAATCAGGGGGAAAAATTTCCCCTGTCACGTATGAAGTCCTTGTCCCACTGGGACGTGGACTACGAGCAGCGCCCATTGGATCTAAATCCAAGGGTCCCCATGACACGCATTTTATCAAAAGGAAATAAATTTCCTATTATTTCAAATTATATTACAAATTCAATGATAACTTGGAAAAACCATAACACCCAATTCGTAGTTCCTTTTTAATTCAAAATTTGAGGGAACCTTTTTCATGCTTTTATTTTCCATCCTACAAAATGTGGGATTATTATCTCAAGGAAACGATCCCTTTTCTTTGATTGCAATTTATCATCTAATTATTCATATTTTCCACATCTTTTCTATTTCCTTTACCATTAATTTATTATCCTGTATTCCTTGAACCCCAAGGAACCCTAATAACTCAAAATTCTATTTTTGGAAACTATTCCTTAGTATTTTGTTCTTATTTTATTTATTCTCTTATGTATTCCTTTATCCAATTGAATTCCTTTTTCATTTCTTTTTTCTTTTTCCTTTAATTGGGCTCAATGGCCAATAAGGCCCATAAGAAAACACACAAGGCTATCATACATGAAATTCATTCAAATCAACTCATCAAATCAATCATGGATTTCATTTATCTTTAAAAATAGATTTACAATCTCATTACATGTTTTGGAAAAATGGGGTTGTAACATCCTCCCCTCCTTATAGGAATTTTGCCCTCAAAATTCAACAATCAAACAAACAAATTAGGATATGATTTTTCCATGTCCGTCTTCAGCTCCCATGTGGCCTCATCCTCTCCATGGTGCTTCCAAAGAACCTTTACCATCTCTATATTCTTATTTATGAGCTCTTTTACCTTGGTATCTAGAATCCACAAATGCAACTCAGGATAAGACAACTTTCCTTGAAGCTCAATAGGTTCAATGCTCAACACATGGATCGAATCTTGCACATATAGCTTTAGATTGGAAACGTGAAACACATCATGCACCATACTATATTGAGGGGGTAATGCCAATCGATAAGCTATTTCACCAATATGTTCTAACACTTCAAACAGACCCACGTATCAGGGACTCAACTTTCCTCAGTTTTTAGCTATAGCTCGGAGCAGTCGGATTTTCAGAAAAACATGTTCTCCCACAGTAAAATGCACATCGGTCCTCTTTGCATCAGCTTACGACTTTTGTCAATCATGGTCTCTCTTTAGCCTTTGCCTGATCAAAGCGACTTTATCAGCATACACTTGGAGTTCATATGACCTCAATAAGGTTCTTTCACCAACATCATCCTAGTGAAGTGGTGACTGACATGGTCTCCCATATAGAGCTTCATATGGAGGCATCCCGATACTAGCTTGGTAACTATTTTTGTAGGCAAACTCATTTAAAGGTAAGTATTGCTCCCATGATCTGCCCCAATCAAGCACATAAGCTCTCAGTAAATCCTCTAAAGTCTGGATTGTCCTTTTTGACTGTCCATCAGTCTGGGGGTGATAATTGGTACTGAACTTTAACCTGGTACCAAGTTACTCTTGAACCTGCTTCCACAATTTGGAAGTAAACTTTGGATCTCTATCACAGATGATGGAACATGTTACGCCATCCAAACACACTATCTCTCGGATGTACAATTCATCTATGTTTGACACCTTGGCAGTGGTTTTTAGTGCAAGGAAGTGTGCTAACTTGGTAAGGCAGTCCACCACAACCCATACCGCATCATAACCTCTCTTGATCTGGGGTAAACCTACCACAAAGTCCATGGTGATCTTTTCCCATTTCCATTCTAGAATCTCTATAGACTGTAAAAGTCCACCGGGTCATTGGTGTTCATCCTTCACCATTTGGCACGTAAGACAACTGGCCACATAAGCTGCAATGTCTCTCTTCATTCCTGGCCACCAGAAAAACCTCTGCATGTCTTTAAACATCTTGGTAGTCCCTGGATGTACCATGTACTTAGAACCATGAGCCTCTTAGCGAATTTGTTCCTTCAACGGTGAATATTCAGGAACCCATATGTGATTCTCAAACCTGACCCCTCCGTCTACTCCCAAAGTAAGATGAGTTTGAGGCTTCTGCATCAAGACTTTCATCTTGTCAAGTTCCCCACTTGCCAACTGTGCTGCCATGATCTCACCTAACAAGTCAGACTGTATCTAGATATTGGCCAACCGAACCCGATCATCTAAATGTTGAGGTGACCATTCTATAAGCTCTTCTAAGCTCTTCCATTGACTGGACATAACTAATACACATTTAAGTTGTTTCCTACTCAAAGCATCTGCTACGACATTCGCCTTCCCTGGATGATAGGCAATGGTGAAGTCGTAATCCTTCATGTACTCCATCCATCGTTGTTTTCATAGGTTTAAGTCTTTCTGTGTCAATAGGTACTTCAGTCTCTTATGGTCAGTGAAAATCTCAAAAGTAGCACCATACAAATAATGTCGCCAAATCTTCAAAGCATGAATGATAGCAGCCAGCTCTAAGTTATGTGTCAGGTAATTCACCTCGTTGGGCTTGAGTTGTCGGGAGGCATATGCAACCACGTGTCTATTCTGTTCCAACACACAACCAAGTCCCATTCTGGATGCATCAGTGAAGATCATGAAACCCTCATTGCCTAATGGTAGAGTCAAAATTGGTGTAGTGGTTAGCTTCTCCTTCAGCTCCTAAAAACGAGCCTCACAAACATCAGACCACACAAACTTCACATCCTTTCGAGTCAACATGGTCAAAGGCAAGGTAGTCTTTGAGAAATCCACAATGAAACACCAATAGTATCTTGCTAACCCCAAGAAGCTTCGGATTTTGGAGGGGTTCTTCGGTGTAGGCCAGTCTTGAACCGCCGATACTTTAGCTAGATCTATGATGATTGTTCCTCCTGAGATGATATATCCAAGGAACATGACTCAGTCTATCCAAAACTTACATTTTGAGAATTTCCCATAGAACTTCTACTTTCTCAAGATATCAAGGACTTTGTTTAGATGGTCTCGGTGTTGATCTAAGTCATCGAAATAGACTAATATGTCATCTATGAACACTATGACAAACGAGTCAAGGAAGGGTTGAAACACACTATTCATAAGGTTCATGAACACACTGGATGCATTGGACAACCCAAAAGGCATAACCACAAACTCATAATGGCCATAACGTGTTCGAAAAGTTGTTTTTGGAATATCCTCACTCTTGACTCTCAACTGGTGGTAACCCGATCTCAAGTCAATTTTGTAAAAGACTCGAGCAGACTTCAACTGGTCAAATAGGTCATTTATTCGGGGTAAAGGGAATTTGTTCTTAATGGTAGCCTGGTTGATCATCCAGTAGTCTATACACATATAGAGCAAGTCATCCTTTTTCTTTACAAAAAGAACTGGGGATCCCCATGGTGATGTGCTAGGGTGGATAAAACCCTTGTCTAGCTATTCCTGCAATTGTTTCTTCAACTCGAGCAACTCTGCAGGGGCCATTCTATAAGGTGCTCTATGGAAAAATTCACCTCTCTCTCAGGAGGAATCCTGGGTAGATCATCTGGAAAAACATCTACATAGCTATTTACTACCTCTATTTCCTCTAAAGGTTACACCTTGGGTTCTGGCTTGGTAACAACTACTAGAAAAGCTTGACACTCTTTACTCATCATCCATTCTGCCCTCAAGGATGACACATATAGGCTGGTGGTGACATCTTTCCTACCTCTAATGATAAAAGGTGGGTGACCCAATTTTTTAATGATCACTTTCTTTTCCCTACAATCAATATGGGCCCTATAAGTATAAAGCCGATCGATTCCAATGATCACATCAAAATCATTCATGTCAAGAAGGATAAAGTATGTAGGAAACTCATGATCTCCATATTTCACAGGAATCACCAGAGTTTTCAAAAGAGAAGTAAAGATTCAACCACTCGAGGTTGTAACATCTAAGACATACCCTAAATCCTTGATATCCAAACAAAGCATAGTTGTAAGATTTCTCGAAATGAAAGTGTTAGTAGATCCAGAGTCAAATAAAGCTTTTACATTATGTCCCATGATGTCAAGCATGCCTACATTGTTTTTCACCATACATTAGACCATAACATGCTTAACTTTTAAAACATAAAGAAAACTCTAAGGGTTATTACCCTCAATCAACCGATTAGTATTAGCTTGAGATTCTTCATTGTCGATAGTCAACACTCGAGCTTGTCTTCTTTCTCCAGCAGGTGGGGCCACAACTATCGGTGGGGCTGCTACTGGTGGGGCTTCTACTGGACCTAGTCCTCTTGGTTCTGGTAGAGGACAAGCATCTTGGACATGTCCCTCTTGTTGACAATGGTAACAAACCTTCTTCTTGTGGCGACACTCACCAAAAAGCCATTTCCCACAAGAGCGGCATCGAGGTCGGTTGTTTTCTTGATGGGGTTTCCCTTTTCCTCTAGGTCTTCCTTTAGCTTGATGACATCCTGGACCTTTCTTGTGATGATTCTTCTGACCCTGGGTTCCTTCAGTGAAACTCGAATACCCCTTGGATGGAAGTTGGGTAGGCATCACAATTCTCTCCATGTCCAAAGAAGTGTTGTAGGCTTCTACGAAGGTTCTAGGTTTGCTTGTCATCACATGATGCTTGATGGCAGGGTGAAGATACTCTATAAAGTGATCCACCCTTCTTTCCTCATCCATCTTGTACCCAAAACATTCCAGGATATGAAACTTGTGCCCAAAGTCTACCACAGAGGAATTTCCTTGAGTCATGTTAGTGAATTCCCTTTCCTTTTCCTTCTTATCTGAAATGGGGACAGATCTAGCATTGAAGATCGTCTTGAAGTCAGCCCATGCCATTGGTTCCTCAGTTAGATCTCAGCCTGTGATGTGTGTCTCCCACCATATCTTAGCTTCTCCTTCCAGGAGATGAGTAGAAAATAGGACCTTCTTGTTTGACTGTACCTCAAGGATGCAGAATCAATTATCAATTGCAAGCACCTAGGCTTCCGCCTTGTCAACTACCTCAGTCTTATCTTCTGCCCAGAACATCTCTATGTTTAGCTTGAAAAAGTCTAGGATGGTGCCTCCTACACGGGGATGAACATGTTATGGCTCACCATTCTCAGCTCTAGCCAAGTCTCAAAGGGCCAAAGCCTTAATGGCCTCTGTCAGCTTCCTCTGTTGCTCCATCCATAAGGTATCAGGGGTATGGATCATCATGGTTGGTTCTGGACTACCAGCTTGGTCTTCTTCCATCTTAGCTACTTCCTCATACACATGTTGCTCCTCATATCCTTTGTCCTCTTCTTAGTCCATATTGCTAAATGGTACAGGGTTAGGGTTAGGGACCTCATGAGTGTTTTCTTCGGGTCTCTTCCTCTTCTTAGAGGATCCACCATCATGGTTCGTCTTTCTCTTTTTAGAAGACTCCTTTCCCTTATGGGGAGGCCAACCACTCTTAGCTGGGTTCCTAGAGCCCTCAGGAATATCAACAATCTTTATACGAGCCATCTACATAAGCATAACAATCAATCCTTTAGTTTATCATTTAAACTAGTTATACTTATGTCAAATGATATCTCATTACATATCTTTTATTAATTTGATGGAGGATCCTTAAGCCCTTAACTTACTTTCCCATACCACATGAGTGTGGAGGAGAGAGAGAAAATCCTACTCTTAAAGCCTTAATAGAATATGTGATGAGAAGGAATGAATAAGATGAGAGAGTCCTAAAGGTATCTTATTTTGAATCATACCCTAAGACTTTGGCCAGGTAGTCACACAGATCCAGGAGTCCTCGTATTATGACTAGCGGTGCGGAGGAAAATATTGCCAGCCCCTAGTCGTGACCCTTTTGTAGACACCTCCATCTTTCGGATAATCCTCTAATAACTCCATTGGGTTCTATGGAGTTTGAACAATTTAATAATTATTAATGGTTAAATGAGGAACCTAGGCTCTGATACTAAATGTTACCACCCAACCTTCTGGTAACCCCCAATTAAGGGAGACCGAGAGGTTAAAGCAACACCCATAATTTCCAGATCAAAGGTTCGACAATTAACCAAGTTCAATTATTAAATTTCAACAATCTATACTAAAAAGATGTAATAAATAAAAAAATTTCATACCTTTGAAAATTTTGGAATATACTAAACTTCTAACCACAGCTGAACCACTCTATCTAGTTCCTCCTTGTTCTTTTATTCTTGAATTCACAATTTTGAAGCTTTACTATTTGTACTTTTGAGATTTGTACCTAACTCACCGACAAACAAAACGTCAGTCAACCGAAGCTGGTATGTGGGGGAAACAAATAATGTGCGACTATGTTTACAACGTAATCATTCAATTAATCATTTAACAACCAAGATTACATTTTAAGCCATACTACTCAATCCTTACCTATCCCACAACTCTGTGATGACCCTGCAGTGGACTTGTATGCTACCTCTCTTTTAGGTAGATTCTTACCCCCATGGTCCTACCTTACAGGTAGCCAATACATAGGGTAATAGAGTCTCATGGAAATACCCAAAGGTATCCCAATATCTACCTTAAAGTGACTTGATGGTCCTACCCCATTGGTAGCCATGTACTAAGTCATCCAATGACCTGATGGACCTACCCCATAGGTAGCCATGTACTAGGTCAACTATTAAGCCACAGAGGGGACCAAGATCTGAGCTAGTAGGAACATATCTTATGTGATAGTCATACCTACGTTATAGTTGGCATGAATTAAATTCATCCAACAGTTAATTCATGACATCGATGAAAACTTCAGAAAACCTCAGAAAACTAACTTGAGATATTCATAGGTGTAATCACATACCTTTGATTTTAGATTTCATGACAAAATCAAATATGTAGGGAAACCCAATCAAGCAAGCAATGATGAATAGAAATCCTGAAATAAAAGTACCAATTTCCTTTTATTAATATTTATCTAATTTCATCACATTACTTAGGATTTCAATTCCAATTTTAGGGTTTCCTTGGGAATTAGGGTTTTTACCTCCTCTTTCAATATTATGATCCTTCATATATCAAAACTACATAAAAACCCCTAATTTCTCATTTTAGCACCCTTAACAAGTTTAGGATCTTTATTAAGCATCTGATTTCCTTAATCTAAATAAATATGATTTTTCTCTCCTTTTATCCCAAATTAGGGTTTTCATATAGATTATCCTTATTTTATGGATTAAAACTCTAAATTAGGCAACGTTGCATTCAAAATGGATAAAAAAACCACCTTTATCATGAATAGGGTTATTATTATCAATTTGACCTATCAAAATACACACTTTATCTTCAATTAGGGTTTCTCATCAACTTTTATTACATTTTATTAGCAAATATGGTACTTTTGTAAAATGAAGAAGAATCAAGTTTTCAAAGTATTTTTATCAGATTCCTCGTATTTTTCTACATATCTTTCATGTATAATGTTTTTCCATTAGACACTCCTAGTAATTTCTACAAATTTTGCAAAGAAAACCATTTTTCTGGATTATTTGGTCATAGAGCGAAATTACCGAAATTCTATTGATCGTTGGATCGATGCACCAATGGACCTCCTCTGGATCTAACACTCCACGTCAAACATTCCCACTGACTTTGATGTGTGCGCGCCCCCAAGGCACGGTCCGTTGGATTCTACACAGGTGCACGATGGTCCACTGATCAGATGATCCACGTCGATCGCCCCCACTCACGCGTCTAATAAGGCGCGTCACTTCAGGGTCATTGGATCCCACGAGAGACCACCGTGATCTTCAATCGAATGATGATTGTGTGTCATCCCATTCCTATTCCTTGCTTGAGCAACGCGGCGGCACCGCGACAAAGTCTTCACCGGAGCAAGTTCAATAGAGCAGAGGAGAGGGAGATAGAACTTTGGGAATAGGCGACTGTGATCGCAATAAAGCGAGGGATCGAGGGGTACCCTTTTTATAGGCCATGGGAGGTCCCTATGAGAATTCCCAATCCTCTTTGCAACCTGAGTTCTATCCCAATTGGGTGTTTCACGAGTTTAGGTTAAAACTCCAACAAACCAGGGTCGGGAAGCTTCCTCTCTTCCTCCTGAACTCGATGGGAAACTCTCCAGGTATGCACATGCATCAGGGTGGTTGGAATCAAGGGGAAACATTTCCCCTATCACGGTCGAAGTCCTTGTCCCACTGGGACTTGGACAACGAGAATCGCCCATTGGATCTAAATCCAAGGGTCCCCATGACACGCGTTTGATCAAAAGGAAACAAATTTCCTATTATTTCGAATTATATTCCAAATTCAATGATAACTTGGAAAAACCATAACTCCCAATTCGTAGTTTCCTTTTTAATTCAAATTTTGAGGGAACCTTGTTCATACTTTTATCTACCATCCTACAAAAATTGGGATTATTATCTCTAGGAAATGATCCATTTTCTTTGATTGCAAGTTATCATCTAATTATTCATATTTTCCACATCTTTTCTATTTCCTTTACCATTAATTTATTATCCTATCTTCCGTGAATCCCAAGGAACCCTAATAACTCAAAATTCTATTTTTGTAAATTATTCCTTAGTCTTTTGTCCTTATTTTATTTATTCTCTTATGTATTCCTTTATCCAATTGAATTCTTTTTTCATTTCTTTTTTTATTTTTCCTTCAATTGGTCTCAATGTCCAATAAGGCCCATTAAGAAAACACACAAGGCTATCATACACGAAATTCATTCAAATCAGCTCATCAAATCAATCATGGATTTCATTTATCTTTAAAAAGAGATTTACAATCTCATTACATGTTTTGGAAAAATGGGGTGGTAGCACATCCCTGGACAACATTCGTTCTTTCTCATGTTATCTAGGTAAGGCGATCTACCATAATACATATTGCATCTTGACCTTCCGTGGTCTAGGGAAGGCTTACCACAACATCCATAGTGATGAATTCCCATTTCCTCTTGGGGACTCTTTATCCTCTGTATTACTACACTGGGTTACTGGTGTTCGTCCTTCACCTCTTGACGTGCATGGCGACGAGCCACGTGCATCTTTGTATACTTTTAATCTTAGACATCAAAATACTACTGTAACTTACCATCTTAGTGGTTTCACGATGTATGATGATCTTAAAATCATGATTTCATGTATGTCATGATTCCTCAAGATCGATTCCTCAGAAGCCCTAAACCACTCTCATCAAGGTTTTCCTTCCTATCCAAAGAAGTGTATCCGAGGTTCTACAACCATCCTTCTACCACATCAAGGACTCGACTGGCTAACCAAACAACCATTAACTTGATCAGTTGCTACATCTAAATGTTAGCCAAACTTATCTCTTTTTCCACTTAAGGTTAGTTTATCAACCTCAGCTTCTTCTAGCCTCTAGTTAAACTAGGCAGCTATATATCAACCAGGGTATCCATTACCACTTCACAGCCTTAGGTATTAGGTAATGTTGAAGACATACACCTCCATGTGTTCTTCTTATCATCTCATCTCAAACTCTAAGTTTGTCTTCAATAAGAAACTCTGAGCTCATCCTCATGGTGATCAAACTCAACCTTGCATAACATGCAAATTCTACATAGCTTCTACTAGAATCATCCTTATTTCTCTTACTGTCTGTAAACCATCCATGTACCGTTCACTCCATAAGGGTATGTTATCATCTCTATCCTCATACCATGTAGCAATGTTCCAACTCACATCATCTTTATCCTTGGTGTATGACATGCATACTTTCCTATCTCTTCCTCCCATAACAACAGGAAATAAGCATTTGGCTGCAGTCCAAATATAGAGTTTTTCATGTTCCAAGAGTAGAGATGGTACATCCCACTTTGCCAGTACACTTTTAAATATTAGTTGAAACATGCATCTTATGTCTCAACATCATTCTCGATATCAAAGTTACCTCCATGGAAAACTGGTCTCGAACCTAATGGGGTTCACACACATCCCTTGGTCATCTCCTCTAGGTCTATAGGGTGCCGACACTTTTGGGGTCATCCCTCTTCCCTTATGCATCCATAGAGTTCCCTACTCATCTTCCCTTTGGGTCCCATGAGTTCATGAGGGTGATCAATCTCCTAACCCATGGCCCTCATACAATGATAGTTGTTACCTCCCAACCCTATGGTCATGTGCAACTAGGGAATTAGGTAACTCCCACTTCCATCAGTCTTATCCCTACCTAACCCTAGGATAGACTTAGGATTCTATCATAGTACATGCTCCACTTAGAACCTTACCCAAGCCTTGATCATCTCTCTCTACATTCATGGGCTAACTTCCATCCTTTCATAGGGGTCATGGCGACATGCCTACCTTGGTCAGGCCCCATACCGGTTACCTTCATGGTAACACATTCACATGCACGTAGAGATGGTTATCTATGGGTCTGCAGGTTCATTCTCATACGATGTACTCTTCACTTAGCTTCTCAAGATCCTATGAAACCTCTTTAGGTTACCTCAAAACCAACAAAACTGATATACACCCTACAAAAGGGCCCCTCTCCCAGGATGGGAGGAAACTACACCTTGGTAAAAAAGGTCACAAGCGTCCTTATATTTAGGGTCTGCATCCACATGAGCATGCTTAGCCCTAGCAAGCTACTAAGTCACAAGTAGATACCTACAAAACCATGCTAGGTCACACTTGTTCTCATCCTCAACATTAGGTCAACTTAGTTGGGAGGGGTTCATCAAACATACCCTTAACTTAAAGGATTTCCTTTACCTCCACACATGAGGAGTATCATGCTCGAAACTATAGAGACTCAAATCTCCTCATGAGCATCAGATACACTACTTCCCCTCTTAGGCCTAGGAACCCTAGGTTCATCTTTGGGTGTCCAACTGCATTCTCAATCTCTTAACCACGAATGAAGCATGTCCAAGGTATGTCATGTAATTCCATGATCCATTTATATAAGCATCACCTCAGAGTTAAGTCCTCCTCAAGGACAACCATCTAGGTATAAAGCCTCACAACTGGTTACTTAAACCTCCTTAGGGTCTAAGGCACTCTTTGTCTCATCTCAGCCAGTAATCACTTATACCATAGGTACATAGGTACCAGAAGCATTATCCTCTCTCTAGGGTTTGGTTCCTCTAAAGGCAACCAAGATATTATCAGCCTCTAGGGGTCAAGCATAAGGAAACCACTATCATCTACTTGGGTCGCATCATCCTCAACTCCCCATTGTTCCTCATATCTTGGGGTTTTAGGCTTCCAACCTCCTTGTTGGGGTCTTGCTTTATCTCTCTAGGGCTAACTCCACATCCATCCATACTACTAGAGGTCCTCTCTCCATGAAGGATCAAGCTCACAAGCATACCTCTATGTGGGTGAAGCCTATGCTCAAACTTATGTTTGCTCATGATTATCCATAGCCTCTTATGCTTATCTCATAATCCATCCATCCTGTCCTTCTGGCCTTGGATTTAACTTATTTCTCATACCACTAATGTACTCTGGGTGCAAGCTATATCCTACTTGCAACAACCCATAAGGTTTCTATAAGTTTTTCTCTAAACTCATCCATGAAGGATCTATCCTTCGCTCAAACATGCACGACCCTCTCCAGGGTTGGGTCGCCAAAGGTACTAGGTCATCTAAGCTCTTATGGAATCCCAAAGGCATGTCCAACCAAACACTCGGTCAACCATGACATCTAACTCATCATGTCATCTTACCACTTAGGGTTAGGGTTAACATCATCCTTAGAGGATATGCTAGGTCTCTATTTTTAATGGAGGTCTCTACCTCCAAGACTAACTCTCTCTACTCATCCTCCTGACAAGGAGGTCTATCCTCAGGTCTCTCTTGAGGGCAATGACAACTCGTGTCATACGAACTAAGCATATATCTATTCTTTAGTTTGCGCTTAATCTATTAAGCTTATGTCCATGACATCTTATTTACATGATTTTCATTAATTTGGTGGAGGATTCCTTAGACCTTATTAACCTTAACCATACCTCAAGAGGGCGAGGAGAAGAGAGAAAACCCTAATCCTGAAGGTTCTTAACAGAATTTGAGTTGAGAAGGGATGAATAAGATGAGAGAGTCCTAGAGGTATCTTATTTCAAGTCATATCCTAAGACATCAGACAGGCAGTCACACAATCTAGGAGTCCTCGTATTTTGACTAGCGGTGCAGAGGAAAATATTGCCAGCCCCAAGACATGATCCTTTTCTAGACACCTCAGTATTTTGGACAATCCTCTAATAACTCCCTCGGTTATATGGAATTTGAAAAATTTAATAATTATTAAAGATTAAATGAGGAACCTATGCTCTGATTCCAATTGTAATGACCCCGCCTCCCGGTAACCCCCAATTAAGGGAGACCAAAAGGTTGTTGTCGTTATCCCAATTAACAGGATCAAAGGTTTGACAAATAATCAATAACAATTATCAAATTCTACCAACTATATTGAAATCTGGTACAAATTAAAACTTTTTGCATACCTTTTTAAAACTTTGGTAAGCTACTCTATCCACAACCTAGATTCATTCTATCTAATCCTCCTTGCACTTTATTTCTTATTTCCACAATGTGTCACTTTACTATTTTCAAGTGTTGTACCTAAAACACCGACAAACAAAATGTCGGTCAGCATATAGGAATATGCTGGTATGTGGGGGATTACAAAAATTGTGCAGCTATGATAGCAATGTAATCAACCAATTATCATTTAACATTCAAGATTACATTTTAAGAAGTACTACTCAATCCTTACCTATCCCCTATCTCTGTGTTGTCCCTACAGTGGACATGGATACTACCTCTCTCACATGGTAGATCCTTACCCCCATGGCCCTACCTTACGGGTAGCCAATAATTAGGGTTATAGAGTCACATGGCCCTACCCAAAGGTAGTCCTATCCCTGATTCAAGGTGACTTGATGGTCCTACCCCATTGGTAGTCATGTACTAAGTCATCCAATGACCTAATGGACCTACCCCATAGGTAGCCATATACTAGGTCAGTCTATCAAGCTACAGAGAGGACTAGGATCTGAGCTAGTAGGCACATATCTTAGGTGATAGTCATATCCACATTATAGTTTGCATCAATTAAATTCATCCAATAGTTTAATTCAAGCCACGATGGAAACATCGACAAAATCCCCAAAAAACTAATTCGGGTAGTCATAAGCGCAACCACATACCTGTCAAGTTGTCTTGAATGCAGAATTAATCCAAACAAGCAAGTAATCCAGAATCAAACAAGCAAGCACAATTCAGTCCTGAAATATACATCCAATATTTTCTATCATGGATCATGGTATCCAAGTCTAATAGGCCTAATCGTGCCCTAGGGTTGCTATTCCTTTTAAGGTTTCGACCATAATTAGGGTTTCATTTCCTTTTTACCACTTTTATTTTACTTTTATAAAAATATCCATCAAACCCTAATTATCTTATCTTATCTTCCATTATGATCCTTAAGATCAGGTTTGGACCACAAAAACCCCAATTTTTAGATTACTATATCTTTTCTTCCCTTTTTCCTCACTTTAGGGTTTCTTAGGGTATTAATGACAATATTAGGTTGAAAACCCTAATTCTTGCAAATCCCTTTTCAAAATAGGTCAAGATTCATTTTTATCACTAAACAAGTTAATATTAATTGAATTTATTCACTTGCAAGATTAAACCCATCCTTTATCAACAATTAGGTTTTCTAACCATAATTTAATACTTTTCCCATCCAATTTATACACTTTTACAAAACGATACTGATTTAGACTTCCAAACCATTTTTAATGTATCCCTCATATTTTTTTATCATTCTTAATGATTAATTTTTCTCATCTGAGTTTTCTAGCTCAAGATATGATTTTATCAAGAAAACACATTTTATTTGATTTAATAGCAATTTTTAGAAAAATGTGGATCGTCTGATCCGTGGTCCGCTGGCCCACATAGGATCTAGCGACCAGGATCGCATGTGCTGTTTCTTTGCGATTAAAAGAAACAAAAGTCCAAACTAACCTTGACACGACTGAAGGAGGCGAGGGGCAGTTTGGTAAATCTACGGGACCACTTCTTCTTCAACCTCGTGTGAGCACCGCAACTCCGGTGGTCAACTCGGGCATTGACTCTACGATCTCGTCCTCCAGCGAATAAGCCAACTAGTCAGGGAGTTTCGTCTTCCTCTGCCAAACTTGCCTACGGTCTCAATTGCTTGCCCAAGACTCGTCAAGACCCTCCCCTACTCACCAGACTCTGGCGACGGTCACAGAGATGTTGGAGGTGCAGGTAAGGACGAAGAGATCAATTGAGCGCACGAAAACGCACCTCGCTATCTTCCACAGAGGTTAGAGTAGAAAAGAGGGATATTGGTTCCCTCACACACCCTTCCCTATATATAGGGACAAGGCAAGATCCTGCTGAATTGGGGATTCTCTCAATAGATGACCGATCCTCTACAAAGTAGGGTTGGTTCCCTTCGTTTTCCTTCTCTGAGTCCAAAGCAATTACTATCGGGTGTGCACACTCCCTTGATCGCAAGGAAACCAAAGAGGAAAGATCCTCCATAAATCACAGAGTCCCAATCCCAATGGGACTTAGACGATGAACACCATGCATTGGATTAAGATCCAACGGCCTCAGTTGCACCCGATCAAACAAAAGGAAATCCATTTTCCTATTTCAGAATAAATCCCAATTTTGGCAATATCATGAGACATTTGTATCTCCCAAACCCTTGCTCCTTTTTAACTCAAATTTTAAGGGAAAGTTCACATTGATATTAACTAGCTATTTACAAAATTTGGGAAACAAATTGCAATGGATGAGAAGGCTTCCTTATCTCCCAAGTTATCTATCCAATTAATCAAAATTAATAAGTATTCCTTTTCCTTTTGCCATTATCTTGTTATTTTGGGTCCCTTGGACCTCAATAAATCCTAAAGGCGTAGATTTCCAGCTTGGGAGATATCTATTTGCCTTTATCCTCTTTTAAATGTCTACTTCTCATATTCCTCTTTTATTTATCAAATCCTTTTCCTTTTTATTTCTCTTTTCTTTTCAATTGGGCTCAATGGCCAACAAAGCCCATTATCAATCAATCAAGGCAATTTCACACGAAATTCATCACAAATCAAAGAAATAAATTTATTTTATTCTTTAAAAGAGAATTACATAATTTTACTACATTTTTAAGAAATTGATGTTATAACATCATCTTTGTCACTTAGTCGTCGATCCACTTTGACCTTTATATCGCTTCGACATATAGAGAGGTTCATCTCGCTTAATTTTATCTATCACTTTACTACTAATATGATGATCAACATGAATTTTTTTTTGTTCAATTACTTGTTAGGTTCATTGATGAGGGTGCTGCTTTCAGATGGCAAAGGTAGAAGACGATGTGTGTGGACTAAAGGTAACATGGAACGATGCATATGATTTTCCTACCAATGGGATTATCTGGAGTATCTAGGGTTAGGGTTTGATAGTTCTTCACTACTTTTACTCTAATTGTACATTGAAGGTGTACAAGTGTTGACTCCAACTACTTTTATGCTCCTCAGATTATGTAGTCGTAGGGCTCACACTTCCTTCGATACACTCTCATTCGCCTTACAATGGAAAATAATAAAACATTATATCAAGGTTTATCTGACTCATTTCCTTCTAATGGATGGTCTGACATGTCCCCTTCTAATGGACGGTCTGAACCTTAGAAACTATGGTAGTTCAACCACATACATTCAGATGGTGAGGCAACATGTCACCTACTAATGGTTTTTGATACATCTTCTAATGGTGGTCTGGATACCTTCATTGGAAAAAATGGCTTCCTATTTCTTGGAACCAACAAATGGCTAGTCACATATATTTCGATGAAGGAGGTGAAGGTGATACTGGCTTGTCTTGCAATGGTTACTTAGTAATTACAACTCAGTCACATTACAACCAATGGTCAATCCAATTACCTAGTGATGGTTTGCCAAAAGATCAACCCATTGTAGAACTTGAAACCAATTGAATTTTTAATATACCATTCACTAATTATATTCATTGTATACTAACATCATAAAGTAAAAATATGATAAGTCTAGGAATATGAATAAACAATAGAAACTAAAGGTTAAACATAATCAAAGTATATTATAAAAGTTATGATTATTATTCGTAGGAGAATCTTGAAGATCTTGGGTTGTCTTCCAACAAGCGCTAATTTATAATCTTCATCTTGACTTTCTCTTTGATCATCTCTAATCCTATTAAGGCGGTGCTGGAGGTTGTTCTGGTAGATGAATCTTGGCTCTCCTAGTGGATGCATCATCTTCATAGAATCTTTTCAATATGTGTCCATTCACAAGGAAGGTTCCAGACTTCTCATTGAATAACTGTATCATACATGATAGTGAAAACTTGGTTACAGTGAATGGTCTTGACCACCTTGAGAAAAGTTTCTGGAGTCTTAGGGTTGAGTTAAAGAAAAAATATTATCTCCTTCATTAACATGTTTTCTTTTTAGGTGGGCATCATGCCACTCCTTGGGCCGCTACATATACATTTTGACGTTATCATAAGCATTCTACCTAAGTTCCTCCAGCTCTTATAGCTGTAAGAATCTCTTCTTCCTTGCTAATTATGGACCATGTTGAAGAATTTCATTGCCCAAAAAGCCTTTTACTCCATCTCTACAAGGATATGGTAGGCTTTTCCATAAATCATCCTATCGTCAGTGTTTCCTATAGGTATTTTGTTGGTTGGGTGATATGCCTTAACAACATCATCTAGCTTCATTACCTAATCCTTTCTTGTGCGGCCAACAATTTTTTCAAGAATTTGCTTAATTTGCCTATTAGGAACTTCAACTTTCCCTATTTGGGTGGTATGGGGTATAATTTTGTTATATACCCCATATTTCACTAATCAACCTTCAAATTTTCTTTTCCCAAAAAGAGACCCCTTGTCACTGTTGAAAGTGCATGAGAACCCATATCTAGGAAAGATTAGTTTCTCAAATAACCTCATCACGACCTTATAAATAACTAGTGGGATTAGCCACGACTTCTACCCATTTGAAAACATTATCAGATGCAACCAATATATATTGATTTCCTCACAATGATGGAAAAGCCCCATATCATCAATCCCCCAGACATAAAAATTTTTGAGCTCTATCCAACAAGAAAGAGACATCTCATTTTTTAGAGATATACCCTATGTTTTGAAACTCATTGTAAAACTTTGCATAAGTGTATGCATCTTTAAATAGTGTAGGTCAGTAGAAGCCTAGTTTAAAATCTTTGTTGCTATCCTATAGCCGCACATGTGCCTACCGTACAATTAGGAATGACACGTGTAGAGAATTTTAGGTACCTATTCGAAGTATACATCTTTAGTACATGTTTCCAAAAACACTTATTAAATGATAGAGGATCATACCAATAATAGTTGTTTAGATCAGATAACATGAATTCCTTTCCATTGAAAGTGATATTCTATGGCATCTACTAGTAGGCATGATAGTTGCATACATCAGTTTACCATGGTACATCAAGACTTATGGCCTTTTATATCATCAAGTCTTCTTCTGTATAGTTGTGTTGATGGGGAAGGAGTTGTCTTCTTCATTTGTGATTTTGGATGTACAGATGATTCAAGATTTTAACAATGAAGAAACTAGAACCATATTTGTTAATGGAAAAATAGAACTAGATTTTCAAATAAAGAGCTCACATTAAAATAGGAAAGTTTTTATAATATAATACCAAATTCTAGGATCTTTTTATAACTCAAATAAATCATTTTTGAGTTTATGTACATGAGTTGATGTTTTATGACATCAATATGTGGGTCTTAATCAATAAATACTTCCCTCTTGATTATTCCATTAAAAAATGAATATTTTAGATCCATTTAAACTATTTTAATTTTCCTATAGCTGTATAGCTCTAAGAGTATCCTAATGGACCAAAGTAAGATATCGGAGCACATGTTCCATCAAATTCTATAACTTTCTTTGTATCCTTGAGAAACCAATCTAGCTTTTTTTTAACTACTTACCTAGATTCATTTAGTTTGTGATCAAGTACCCATTTAGTACCTTTTATTATTTTTTTAGGTATTTCCACCAAGTCCCAAATATTATATTTTGTAATTATATTTTGTCATCTTCTATGGAAAGTATACAATAATCATCATCAATTTCTTCATCTACTCTCTTGGGATAAAAAATTGACACAAATGCCATATTTTTTCATCTCTAAAAGATGATCCAATTTTTATTATATTAAAAGTGTTTCAAATTATGAATAATCTTTGATCAACCTAGGTAGTTGTTGGGAAGTATCATCATTGTGTTTCTATTGGTTTATTTAATTATAAAACATGATTTTTATACTCAAGTGTTCTAGGTATGGAGGATTAGTAAAATATTTTTTGTTCTTGTTTGAAGTTTGAAGGAATTTTGCATGAAATGATTCATCCACCGTCAAAGAGAATTTATTAACAATTCGTGCATGCTTTATTTATGAGTCAGTAGCCTAAGAAGAATGATTTTTTTAAAATTTTGGATTGAACGTGGTGTCTATCATCCTTAGTGTGATAATTGAGTAAGATGTGCGACAAGTGCAAAAATAGCCGACTCTAAGACCTCTAAAGAATAGTGTTTTGTAAGGGTTGTTTTTGAGATACATATTTATATAAACATACTTTTGTATATAACAAGACATGTATACTACCCATGTCAAAAAATCTCTTGGGAGTATTATGTTCTAATGGCATAGTTGTAATAGTGTTTGTGATGATTTACTCTTTCTCCTAGTAACCCCATTTTTTGCGGGGTTTGTGGTGAAAAAAAAATATGACCATAACCATGGGATGAATAAAAAAATGAAACTCATGATTCCCAAAATCACCACAAACTTTTCATAGTACAATTTGTATTTGTAATTCATTTTTGACTCCATTGATTTTTTACAATACTTTTTAATGTATCATATTTTCCAAATAAGTAATGTATGCAAACATATGTACTATAATCTTAAAGGTACAAAAGTTATATATTTTTCTAGTTATATTTTGAGTTTGCAAGGGACAAAATAATAAATGTCAATAAACTCAAGTGGATGAGATGTACTAAGCACATATTTAGACGAATTCAAAGAAAAGAGTCTCGTAAGGGTTTTTTATGAGATGTATATTTATATAAACATACTTTTCCACATAACAAGACGTATATACTACCTCAGTCAAAATAGTTCTTGGGAGTATTATGTTCTAAAGGCATAGTCGTAATAGTAATAGTGTTTGTGATTATTTATTCTTTCTCTCAATTGCCCAATTTTATTGGGGGGGTTTTGATGAGAAACAAATATTACCATAACCATGTGATGAATACAAAACATTAAACCTATAATTCTCAAAATCACCACAAACTTCTCATAGTAGAATTTGAATTTTGAATTCATTTTTAACTTCATTCATTTTTTACAATACTTTTTAATGTATCATCTTTTCCAAATAAAAATGCATGCAAACATATATACTATAATCATCAACAAAACAAAGTAATAATGTTTTCTAGTAATATTTTGAGTTTGCAAGGGACCAAATAATAAATTTAAATAAAATCAAGTGGATGAGATGTAATAAGCATAGATTTAGATTGGAAACATGATTTTGTTATTTTGCAGATAGTACATGGCTCACGATTTTGAAGTTGATTAAAATATATATTTGGAAAATAGATCACTAAGTTACCTCTAACTAATTCTTTAAGCACAGGTGTACTAGAAAGTTTAGTTTTGTATGCCATGAACATTGACAATCATCATCTCTATGAGGCATTTTCCATATATCAAAGGAATAGACTTTGGTCTAAGAACATATATCTTTCCTACTATTTTGCCTTTATAACTTGTATATAAATTTATTGAAAAGAACATCATATCCATTTTCATAGAATAGACTTACACTACTTAAGTTGTAATGTATATGATCTACTGGTAACACATTAATAATTAACAGTTTAAATCATCATTACCAAATCCAATGACAGTGCCATTTATATTTCTCAATCGGTTACAAAGACATTTTTGTGAAATCATTTTTACCCCATTCCATATGCTTAAAACAACTACTATCAACTACACATTACTAGAAAGAAAACACTTTAGGTACCTACCTACTATCTTGAGTGTTATACATATGAAATAATGAGACTTTAATGTTTTAGATTAATAATGCATATATAGTCATGTAATGAAGTTTTATTAATTATTCTAGAAATAAGTTTATTTCGAAAGTAGTGTAATAGAAAGCTATAGCACTGGTATATTAGTGAAGATAGAAAATATGGCATAGGATTTTATTCAACTAGTAATTTCTCAAAGATACCCCTCTGTCAAAATATATCTTAATCAAGAATTTAATGTTGGAAAATTTCTCTTCCAAAATATTATATTAACAAAAAATTATACATTAAGTAGAAAGACGGGCAACATTCAGTCAATTCATGTGAGAATATGTAAACTATGATCATTGATAAATGTGAACACAACCTTTTGATGGTCAACATTCACAGAGATTAACATATCTTAATAGACACCGAATTATTATAATTGGATTTCTTAGATGATATTGAAAGTTATTAACTCTAGGTATATGTTTAATACTTTCTGAAGACAAAGAAGCATTATTTTCTTGATCTCAAGATTTTTTTGACATGAATGCATCATTAAAAAGATCATTATCGAAATAAAAAAATCCATCAATGTAATCATATATATCATAAACAATTTAGGATAGATTCTTTTGCTTATTTTTCTATTCAACAACCTTACTATGAGTTTCTTCAAGAATATTTAATTTGTTTGATTTATATCACCTAGAAATATATATATTTCTTTTGATTCTTATTCTTTTATTTTTATCCATAAATAATTGCACCTCTTCGTTGTCTTTATTTTTATTTTCACTTGACTCATATATGGTGATTATCTTATTTTTGTACTCATATGACAAGGCTCTAAGTATTTTTGCCACTTGCTCTAACTTAGTAGTTTACTCTCCTAGAGAACACAAACCACTGATAATTGTTCCAAACATAGAATACATTTTGCTAATAAATTGTATGTTTTCAATATGAAAAATTTCTTTTTATGTCACAATATTTTTATCATAGTGTCAATATCTTTTTTGGTTTCTTCATGTGTAGTGGATTATTTTATCAATATTTTATAGGTAAGAAATAGAATTGAATTCACAAGTAGAAAAAAATCTCTAATGGTAATATTTTAGGTTTCACCTTTTTTACCGTTTGTGCATCCTAGGCTTCTATGTCCATAGTTTGAAGAGAATATTTATGAATTATTGTCTACCACATTTCAAAGAAAATCACCTGCAATTAAGATTACATTTTTTATTTCTAGGAGGTTCATTTGGAGGCATGAAGCATAGAGAGATGGATGGAATGAGCATCTTCAAGGATGATATGATTGAATATACACATACTGGTCAAAACTTATAGAATGGATGAGAATAGCTATTCAATTTCTTAACCAAAAAGATTATTGAATTTAAGTGAAATAGATATTCAAAAAGTAAAAAAACATACAAATTATTTATGGTGGTTCTAGCAGGAGAGTGTGTGAATTTGTCCCTAGTTGTTTGATATAAGACTTTGTGAAGATTTACATTTATTTACCTCCGTAAATACAAAGTATAATTATTTTACACCTCTATCGTGATGGATATATAGGAGCATTCAATCTTCACATATTCTTTGACGGTTGTATAATAGAACTAGTGAGAAGACCTATTTTTATCATAGTTGACATCTAGAAAAATTCTATCTCATGAAGAAGAACCAAAGCATAATAACAAATGAGAACAAGATTGGATAAAAGAAGCAACATAATTCAAGTAAATGACAAGATTATGATCTTACAGTAAAGCTTATGAGACATTTCCACAAGATTAGTAAAAGGGTGTTGTGGGAAAAATATGTGCTTGAGTGTATCTAATATTTTTCAATGGTAGATAATGGAAATTATGTATTGTAATCTCAATGTAGCAATGCTAGTAATGGACAATTCTTCTAAGAACCTTCTAAATATATCAACACATTACATAGTATTAAGAAGGTTGTTGAGTGGCTTAGAAAAGATCCTAGTGAGCAATTAGTATTTATTGAATAGATGGTGGACTGAATATACATGACACACTAATAAAAAGTGGTTGCAGGAAATCTTTCAATCAAGATTTAGTTTTACCATGTTGGCTATCTGTCAAGTTGTATTTTGGCAAAGATTTTGTTTCTGACCAAATGTTTCAAAGAGTGTCTTAGTCGAGTTGTATTTTGACAGACCAAATTTACAATCAAACCGTTATCTAACCAATAATTGTACTATGATTTAATAACTTATTTTTGTAATATCATATCAACAAATTGATTCACCTAATTGTAAACATTATATAGACCTCAAAGTTTATATGTTTGTTTAGATTGTTGGTGTCTACTCATGTATTTATTTTAGATTAATTCTAATGACTTTCTCATTTTTTGTAGCATTGGCATAATAAAGAGCACAGCATGATGAAATGAAATAATATGTTCTAATTAGGTCTAATCATGCTCCAAATTCATCCTAGACATGTCCTAAGGTCTGAATAGATAGCACATTAGAAACTATAATGGGATATTTTTTCATCACAAAAAGAGAAAATTTGAAAAATATACAACTAAGATGAAAATATTCCCCTTATTGATGATGACAAACATCTCTGAAAACAAATTACATGTAAAGACAAACTTTATACATTAGGTATTTTCATGAAATCTCTTTAAATAATATGAAAATTTCACTTGATAGATAGAAAATGGCTTCCATCTAAAAAAAATATAAAACAAATGATATCCACAAATGTATCTTTATGAATAAGATAAGGAATACGATATCCATCTTGGATAAGAGAATAAAATAAAAAAATAAAAAAATAAGTACAACAGGTCTAATTAAGGACAATGTGTATCTCTACCTGTGGTGGTTTAGAAAAAAGGAAGTTTTGTATATTGAAAAAATGTCTCTATTAATATGATACCCCTCAATACTTACTTTTCTTATAAAAATAGAACCTGTTCTGATTCAAACTAGAGGATCATAAGAATAACAAAATATTTTTTGCCGCATGTATCTTATTTTACAATTTTTAAGTTATTCCAAACTAAAGCACATGATTCATTGATAACAAAGAAGACAAAAATCCAAAGTGCACTAGAAAAATGGAATACTTATGGCAAGATACATGCTCTTGAATGGAAAAAAATTACATTGATCATTCCATTACACCAAATAAATAACTATAAGCCTCGACGAACAATTAAAAAACATAAGACTATGTCATGTGAGATCAAGATCATTGATTTGGATAAGCTGGATTAAATGGTCAACATTTAGGTGATGTTCCTTGAAAGGAGTAAAACCATAGTATTTGAAAAAAAGAAGCCCAATCCAAAGCCCTTATAGTCATTAGAGCATACACCTAAAGAAGTGTAGAAACAAGAGACAAAGTGAAGTGTGCCTCTATACCTTAAAAGTTTTTCTATAGATAATTGAGTGTGATGAAGATTGGATGATGGTGGAGTGGATTGGAGTGTAGTATAAAGTCTAGGTGTATGGAGCAATGCTTCAGGGATAAATATCAGCCTAATAATTTTTTCAAAGACTAGTTTCTGCAATGCTTCAGGGATAAATATCAGCCTAATAATTTTTTCAAAGACTAGTTTCTAAGGCTTTCACATGGTCATTATGGTAGAGAGTATGTTGGTGGTTGTAGTCCATGAACTTTCCTACTCAATAAGAGACAACCATGAAATAGAAATTATCATTTTCATGAGTACAAGAGGAGATGAAGATGGTAGACCATTCGAAGAACCTTCTTCAACTTTAACCCTTTTGTAATAAAGATCAATGCCCATTTTTTAAATGGTGAGGAGATGGATAAGATGGGATAAGAAATTTGGGTGACAATCCAAACTCCAAACAGGAGAAACCTAAAAAATGCTCAATAAGACCACATATAAAACTGCATATGGAGGTTGAAATTTCAAGTCAAGCATATCCTTGAGAGTAATCCTTAATAACTTCACCAAAACTTATTGGAGAATAGAATAAATGAGTAGAATGAAGAACTAATAAACTTTAGAGTTATTAGAATGGGAACCAATATGGATACCAAGTACAATTTTAATTATGTGGGATAAATATTCTCTTACAATGTGGATCCAAACAATAATAACAATTGAGAAAAATATTGGAGAAAGGAAGCAGCACAATTCAATTCAATGAGAATATTTTATTTTTAAGTTAATACATAAGGACTAGGACAAGGATTTGTGGTACACTAATACACATCAATGTAACACATATATTTTAATGATAAATAAGGTCCACTACATATTATAGGCTCATTGTAGCAATTCCAAGTAGTGATCCATTTTACTTACAACCATCGAAATGTATCCTATCAATATAAATAGAGAAGGAAATTTTAGAATAGTTGTATTGTGGATTTCATATGAGATTAACGTGCAACTTGTCCTGATTTGTTAGTAAGTGGAGTGAAAATACCATATCACACACTATTAGAAAAATGTTTGTAGACAAGTTGTCCTTCAAACTTTATTTTGATCATGTTCATTGTCAGTTAGGTTGAGTCTCAGCTACGAGTTTGTTTGTGACCAAATGTTTAAATGACTCTCTTGGACGAGTTCCATTTCAACTAGCCAGATTCTCACTCGAGTTGTTATTTGACCGAAAGTAGTATTGTGCATCAAGAACTTAATTTTGGAATATCATGTCAAATTATTTTTTATAAATATTGTAAATTCTTAATATAAATGTAGAAGATTGTTTAGGAAAATTAGGGTTTACTCATAGCTTTATTTTGCATGAATTGTAATAAGTTTAATGTTTTTTTATAAAAGCTACATATAAAGAGCACACCACAATGAAATCTACACATAAAATGTTCAGATTTAGTTCAAATCATGTTGCTACTCATCCTGGACATGTCGTGAGACCTGAAAATATAACTAGAAAATTAAGAACTCAAATGAGAAATGTTCACATCATAAAAATAGGAAAACTAGTAATACCAAATTTGAAAAACAATTGTCCCCTTATTGATGATGACAAACATTTCCAAAAAATGCTTATATTGCATTTGTATCAACTAAACATATCACTAAAACAAAGACAAGGAACAAGATATCCATCCTCATCAATAGACTACTATCAGAAAACTCTAAGAAAGTATAATATGTCTAATTATGTGCAATGTGTGTCTCTCCCTTGGTCATTTATGTAAAGGCATATTTAACACACACAAAATTTACCCTAAATAGGATGTCAACATCACTGTTATACTTCTCTTATAAAATATTGCAAGATATTACTAAAAGTGGAAGATCATAAGATTAAAAAGAACAAATTATCCACTTGCATCATATTTTACAACTATTTAAGTTTAACCAAAATACATTCCAAACTAAAGCATGTGATTTCATTGATAACAAAGAAGACTACAATCCAACGTGCAATTGAAAAAGAGAATACACATTATGGAAATAACACTTCAAATGTCAATAATGTATATATATGATCATGCCACAACATAAAATACATAACCGTGGGCATAATACATGAAGAACACAAAAAGACAAAACTACATCTAGCTAACTCAATGAAGATCATACATTTTGGATAAGTTAGATCAAATAATCAATATTTTGGGTACACCCTTGAACGAAATAGAACCGTAGTACTTGACAATAGAATCCCAATTCAAAGACCTTATACTCATAGGTACGTACAACTCAAGAAGTGTAGGAACATAGGAGAAAATGATGTGCCACTATATCTTAAAGTTATTCCATATATTGTTAAAAGTGTGATAGAGATCGTATGGTAGTAGGATGCATTTTTTGTAGCGAAATGATGGGTTTCATGGACAAATTACTTCATGGTTTAATATAACCTTGATAGTATCCCAAAAGAATAGGATTTAAGGCTTTGATGATGTCATTATGGTAGAGAGTGGGTTTGTACTTAATAAGAGACAACTAAGAAATTTGGAAGTATCATTGTGAGTACAAGAGGAAGGAGGATATGGTGGCTGACGACCATGGGAAGCACCCTATTTAACTCTATCCCATTTAGAACAAATATTAAGAACAATTTTTCAATAATGATGGAATTGATTTGGTGACTAAGAAATTGTGGTTTTACCAAATTATAGAAAGAGAGGAACCAAAGAAATTCTCAAAAAGACCATGTGGAAATGAGCATAAGGAGGATGGCATTCCAAGTCGATCATATCCTTGAGAATAATCCTCAAGAAGTTTAATATAATTATATTGAGAATGGCATAAACAAGCAGCATGAAGAACTATGGAACTTCAAACTTATTAGCAAAAGAAACAACATAGATACTAAGTTTTGTTGGTGTGTATGCCCTGAGAGCCAATCATGGGATGATTGGTGGGATACATTAAGATTGATTTGATAAACAACAAAGGCAAGCTTCCAATTCTTTCTGGTTCAGTCATATGAGATAGTGATAGAACAGATTGAATGTCTAGAGAATGACAGTACTCAATGACGTATGCCTTCAGGTTCATGACCTGAACGATGAGATCATACAGATGTTAAGAGTTTGTACATTCTTGTTATGTCCCTAGTCGGATGTCATTGTGGAAGGTAGATAGACAGCAATGACACATAAGAATAGATTGTGGTGTTGGTTGATGACAGAATCTCATTAGTCATGATATAGAGATATCAAACCAAACACATAGGTACTTGTTAGAGAACAAGTGTACCGAACAGACCCACCGTGAGTTTGACACGTGGAACCATGAGATGGTAGTCACAGTCATTACTCACAGTGATGGTGGTGAGTGTGATTTTTTGACCTGAAATCACTACACTCAACACATGTCGTTGGGCACACTTTGACATCATCAAACGCAGTCCTAAAACATGGGTTGTTATAAAGGTGATGATTGGGTGGCTTTGACACATGGGGCTTTTGAGGGGTGAGTGATAGATATGGGATTTGTCCCTCCTGAGGGAGTTTGATATCCAAGGCCACTTGATGAGTAGGATTGAGATAGGCGTGCGCACGCATGTGTGAATCAGTATGTGATATTGATGTCATACATATCTCCTTCAATCTACTCTGAGATCAAGAAAGTGAATGAACGTTGACAGGATGACTGTTCCATGCCTTGAGTTCATTCGGGATATCAGTGACAAAGGAATTATACATTCGCTGTAACACCATTCACGGATTGTAGGATTGAAAGTTGTTCTCCAACTTTCTACTTTCACTTGGGTAGCAATGATGTGTGACTAGGCACCGCTCTTTGCTTGTGAAGTCATAAGTGTTATGGACTTTCACTGCCAACGTGAAATGGACATGTAGTGTCACACACATAGGATTTAACCTGAAAGAGGAGTTTTGTCCACAAGCAATGTTTAGATTGATTACTAAAGGAGTTTAGTAGTTCAATTAAACACTCAATCAATTGATAGCTCAATATCATATTGTTCTAGGTGTTGGACATATTGATTGGAGTATCGAATTGATTGAAATCACATTTGACTGATTCTTCACAACCTATACTCCCAACCGATCAGTTCAAGTGTTGAACCGGTCGGCTGAGGTTGTTGAACCGGTCGGCTGAAGTGTTGAGTTGATCGGCTCATGGTTAGAGTGAAATGATCGGTTTAAGTGTTGAAACGATCGGTTCAACTGGTGCAACCGAGCAAGTTGGGAAAGTCAGGTCGGTGAGAAATTTCCTTGCGTTTCACTTTCCCAATTTGATTGGAACAAGGATTTGTATTCGATACCAATTAGAAACAAAAGAAGAAAAGTTAATCGGGAACTGATCAGGACCACGAACCGACTGGTTCAGAAGTGAACCGATTGGCTCATGGGTCCCAACCGATCGGTTGGTGCTCCAACCGACCGGTTCAGGTTCCCAATCGACCGGTTCACTTGTGAACCGATCGGTTCAGGTTGTGAGTTAGTTGCTTTTGTGGAAAATCTCGAACCCTTCTACTCCTGCTTTAGTCCCGCATTGCCCGGGATGGAGAACCATGTCCCATGACCCTCCTATATATATAGGGGTATTGGGGGCTTCTCAAAGTACAACTCAATGCAACCAGTTGCTCTGCAAAGTTGTCGTTCTCTCTGGTTTTGGTAACCGAGAGAGAGCCCGAGCAAGTGCTTCCCGCAATGGGAGGTGCAGCAAGGGAAGGACAAATGCAGTTGCAACTGGAGGCAGGAGAGTGTGTTGGTGACTAGTACGTCAACAGGAGGGTGCGACTCCTTCCACTTCCTTGTGGGACAAGGAGTGTGGAGTTCCAGGTGGTCCGTGTGGACTACTTCAGAGGCGGGAGGTTTCTGCCGCTCAGGAGGACAACTGTCAATCCCAACAGTCTGGTGAGAGGAGGAGTTGTCAGTCCCGGTGCGACAAGGAGCTGCACAGACACCGTCTAAGACTGGAGGTGAAGACCGCGCAAGGCGCGAGGTATTGTCGCCGAGCAAGCCTCGGGACAAGGTATGATTCCACAAACCATCCTTTCCTATTATATATACGTTGACACATTTCCTTGTTCTGGGTTTGGGGAGAAAATTTTTTGTTTCCACTGCCTTCTTGATGTGGCTTTTGAATGCACTAACAAATTCACTCGGGGTTTATATCCCCGAGTTTTTACCAAAACCAAGTGCAACAATACCACCCGCAAGCGGACGGATCTTATCGCAGTATAGTTGAGGATCGAACCCAAAGGACAACGTTTTTAAGAATCTTTGTCAGTTAGATCTAGCCCAAGTAAAACTAATATTTAGAACAATAGGTTGATTTTGGTTTGATTAAACTAATTGCAAGAAAGTAAATGCGAAATGAAAGATGGGTTCAGATCAATGATATGAAATCGCTGGGATGGTACCGGGTTTGACCACCGCTACGCACACAAACATACTCTCTTGCGAACAATCCAGGCACGAAATAACACTCCAAGTAGAGCTGCTGCAGAACCCCCCTTACGGGCGTCAGGTCCGTGTAAGCGTCACCATAGGCAGCCGATTTCTCATCGCCATCCGGATCATACGTCTTACGGCTCTGAAGATACAGAAATCCACGGAAGCTGTGAACCCCCCTTACGGGCGTTAGGCGCACAGAAGTGTCACCGAAGGTTAGGCGGACCGTCCCCTCGCGGATCATACACTTACGACCTCGATGAAATCCCATCCTATTTCTAATCAGGGAGTTAACCGCGCAAACCGCAAAGCAAACAAGCGACTATTGTACATGTAAACATCGACGAAAAGCACGAAGATACAAAATCCAACTAAGGCTGTGAACCCCCCTTACGGGCGTCAGGCGCACACAAGTGTCACCGAAGGTTAGGCGGACCGTCCCCTCGCGGATCCCACACCTACTACCTCAAGGAATCCTATCGGAAGTTCTCGTCAAGGAGTCTAACATGCTAAATGACATTCATACCTATGCATTGAAGTTCTCGCAACATAGGGAGCACAAAGATGGAAACACGCACATAACCAACTCACAAGCTTAACGATAAATGACAAAATGAAGAGTTATATACATTGCCATGGAAAGTTTAACAAGAGAACATGGTTTGCATGGACAGCGGGGCTAGTCCCCGCACCCCAGCGAAAGAGGACTACTCGCTCATGATGCGAGGTACAAGAAAGATAGAAGAAGAAGATAGATCCTCCATGAGCTCGGTGCAGAAGGTGGACGCAGCCCGGTGAAGAAGATGCGCTCTTTGCTCCGTCTTCTTCTCCTTCTTAGCCTCCTTGGACGCAACACCAGCTGTAGGTGGAGTGGAACTTGATCGGGATGGTGCTCTGGCAGCCTTTCGGCGTCCGGAACCGATGCCTCAAATGGGGACCCTGGGGGTCTATTTATAGTTTCAGATCTGACGCCAAACGGTCTGGAGACCGTTTGGGCGCCAAACGGTCTTGAGACCGTTTGGGCGCCAAACGGTCTTGAGACCGCTTGGGCACCAAACGGTCTTGAGACCGTTTGGGCGCCAAACGGTCTTGAGACCGCTTGGGCACCAAACGGTCTTGAGACCGTTTGGGCGCCAAACGGTTTGGAGGTCGTTTGAGCGCCAAACGGTCTTGCTTTGATCGGTCTGGCTTTGGCATGGTCGCGCGGCTTTAGTTCTTCAATTGTTCATTGCGCTCGCATCGAACGGTCTTAGGACCGCGCGGGACCAAACGGTCTTGGGACCGCACGACCAAACGGTCTTGGGACCGCGTGGGACCAAACGGTCTTGGGACCGCGTGGGACCAAACGGTCTTGGGACCGCGTGGGACCAAACGGTCTTGGGACCGCATGGGACCAAACGGTCTTGGGACCGCATGGGACCAAACGGTCTTGGGACCGCATGGGACCAAATGGTCTTGGGACCGCATGGGACCAAACGGTCTTGGGACCGCATGGGACCAAACGGTCTTGAGACCGCATGGGACCAAACGGTCTTGGGACCGCATGGGACCAAACGGTCTTGGGACCGCATGGGACCAAACGGTCTTGGGACCGCATGGGACCAAACGGTCTTGGGACCGCATGGGACCAAACGGTCTTGGGACCGCATGGGACCAAACGGTCTTGGGACCGCATGGGACCAAACGGTCTTGAGACCGCATGGGACCAAACGGTCTTGGGACCGCATGGGACCAAACGGTCTTGAGACCGCATGGACTTCTTAGGCAACTGGTTTCGTCTTGTTCTTTGTGTATTCCAGCAAACGATCTTGAGACCGCATGGATCCAAACGGTCTTGAGACCGTTTGCCTGGAGTTGCCTGCTATACCTACATAAAATGAAAGATATTTAGTTAAAACCTTGATTATTGAATCACTTAGTAGTTTTGTGCATTATGATTCATATTAGGGTGAAAAGATATGGAAAAGATATTAAATTGTTCCAAAAAGGTAATTGAAAATTATGATGAGTATGCACTCATCAAAACACCCCGAACTTAAACCGTTGCTCGTCCTCGAGTAACATAAAATTTGAAACTGTTGCCTGATGGAATACTTTCGATCCGTGTGATTTCTTCATCTTCACATCATAAATGTTTTCTTTCTGCTCAGTATAAATGAGTACCATAACTTCCTGGGACCACTAAACACGTCTTTCCATAGCTTCGCTCCTGAGTTCGTTTCCCAACAACGCTTCCTCCCCGCCTTTTCCAACACCAAGCATGTCAAAGAGTGTCGTAGGAGTTCTGAGATACCCGCAGAATCAACAAGTATGCATTTGATCTGACACTGGTGTTGTTCAGGATGGTAGGGCATGTATTGTGCCCTTAGGTAGAAAAAGGAGTGAAAGGTGGTATGAAAGGAAGAAGAAAATCTCTCCTCTATTCGACTCGAGATTTTTATTTGTTTTGCAATATTTATTGCATATATTTTTTGTGTGCGCTATGGCATCTTTTGTTGCAGATCTCTCCTCTATTCGACTCGAGATTGCATTTATTTTGTGTGCACTTTGGCATCTTTTTACTTGCAAATCTCTCCTCTATTCGACTCGAGATTGCATTTTTGGTGGTACGCCCCAATTTGTTGGAAGGGGTATGGAAGAAGCGGATATGAGGGAAGTGGTGTGCCACCCCGAACTTAGGGTTTGGCACAAGTTTGGCTATTTTGGTGGTATTTGTGGATGGAGGGATACGAAGATGATAGAAGAAGTGTAGAAGAGAGTTCAGATCAGGATGCAATTTGATTTACAATTCAAAACCGGGTTATTCTCTTTGTCATACTCTGCTCAAATAATGACTTGATGCGGATCCGGTGGGGTTTCTGAGCCATTGTTCCACTAGTCAGTTAGGAAGCGCGACGTGTTTGATCCCTATCAGTTTGACAGATACTTATCATTATGTAAAAGGAATTATGATGTTAGGAATCATAAGTTTCACAGGATGATTTCAGGCAAGTTTCAAAAGTCAGCCTTCTGGAGGATTTGCTTCGACTAAGGAGGATGTTATGATAGAAGATGCATAGCAAAAAGTTAGTTACATTTTTATCAACAAAAGTCAAAATTTCATCAGGTATCTGTTCAAAATTTGAAAAATTTTATGATAGAGACATATTGAGTATAAAAGAGGGTGTGTATGTGGAAGTGGAATACGTACCACCCACCCTCCACCCCGAACTTAGAGATTTGCTCGTCCTCGAGCAAACCCTAAATTCAAGATGGAGGGGAAAGGAAACACCAGGTATGACTGCCGAGAATGAATTCGTTGTGATCAACACCAATACGATCTTGTATCCTGAAAGAAAACTATCCATAAGGCAAATTTTATTTAAGGAAAATTAACTATAAAACAAAATTGGGAAAAGAAAGGTAAAACATATTTATTGGTCGAGTTGCCTCCCGACAAGCGCCTTTGTTTTATGTCGATGGCTCGACAGAGTCCTTCGTCGTCATGTGGGATCCTTAGGATTGGTGAGTTCCAGCGTTGATTTGGTGCCTATGTCTGTTGTGGTGAAATATCTCTTCAGGCGGTGGCCATTGGTTATGAATTCACCCGACTCTGCACTCCATAAAGAGAAAGTGCCCTGAGGAGAGATGCTTTTGACAATGTATGGTCCAGACCAGCATGAGCGAAGTTTTCCTGGGAATATCCTTAATCTTGAGTTAAAAACCAGAACTTGGTCTCCCACTTGAATGTCTTTTCTTTTCAGATGTCCATCGTGCCAAAGTTTTGTATGTTCCTTGTAGATTCGAGCATTTTCATAGGCCGTCATTCTAAGTTCATCCAGCTCGTTGAGTTGCAGAATCCTGGCTTGCCCTGCTTCCTTTATATCGAAATTTAATTGTTTAATTGCCCACCATGCCGTATGTTCTAATTCGACCGGAAGGTGACAAGCTTTTCGATATATCAAACGAAAAGGAGTAGTACCAAGGGGAGTTTTATAAGCAGTGCGATAAGCCCATAGGGCATCGTTGATTTTTGTCGCCCAATCTTTTCGATTACGCCCGACGGTTTTCTCAAGGATAGCCTTTAGTTGTCGATTAGAGACTTCTACCTGTCCACTGGTCTGTGGATGGTAAGGAGAAGCTACCTTGTGTGAGATGCCATATTTTTTTAATAGAGCTTCGAAGCTTCTTTCGATGAAATGGGAGCCTCCATCAGAAATCACGGTTCTCGGCACTCCGAACCGTGGGAAGATAATATCTTTGAATAGTTTGATGACTGGTTTCGAATCACAAGTGACGGTTGGTATAGCTTCAACCCATTTGGAGACGTAGTCCACCGCCACAAGGATGTAAGAGAATCCATTAGAAGATGGGAATGGCCCCATATAGTCTACTCCCCAGACGTCAAATATCTCTACTTCTTGCCATAGATTCAGTGGCATTTCATCTCTCTTGGTTATATTGCCAGCTCTTTGACACTTATCACATGATATGACAAAATCATAACAGTCCTTGGATAAAGTTGGCCAGAAAAATCCACATTGCAAAACTTTTAAGGCAGTCTTTTTAGAGCTCATATGCCCACCCACGGGTCCTGAGTGGCATTGTTCCAAAATGGAATGGGCTTCTTCTTTGGCGACGCAACGTCTATACAATCCATCCGCGCAGAGTTTGAAGAGATATGGTTCATCCCAATAGTAATGCTTCACATCATGCATAAATTTCTTCAGACCGTTCCCTGTGTATTGAGGATGGATGACTCCGGCGGCAAGGTAGTTTACTAAGTCTGAATACCATGGTTCAGATTCTGAGACTCTCATAAGGTGATCGTCTGGTAGAGAGTCGTTTATCGGAATTCCTTCAGCATCCAGAGTGTGGATGCGACTCAGGTGATCTGCTACGACATTCTCCGTTCCTTTCTTATCTCGTATTTCTAGGTCAAATTCTTGTAGAAGGAGTATCCATCTGATCAGCCTTGGCTTAGCATCCTTCTTTGCCATAAGGTAACGGATGGCAGCATGGTCTGTGTAAACGATTACCTTTGAACCAGTAAGGTAGGATCTGAATTTATCGAAGGCATAGATGACTGCCAAAAGTTCCTTTTCAGTAGTGGCATAGTTCCTTTGAGCTTCGTCGAGGGTTTTCGATGCATAATAGATAACATAATGTTTCTTCTCAATGCATTGTCCTAAGACTGCACCCACTGCGTAGTCACTGGCATCACACATAATTTCAAAGGGGTGCTCCCAATTTGGAGCTCTAATAATGGGGGTAGTCGTAAGGGCTTTCTTCAGCGTATCGAAACTTTTGATGCATTCCTTATTGAAATTGAAATTAGCATCTTTGAGAAGTAAATTGGTCATCGACTTTGTTATCTTAGAAAAATCATGTATAAACCTTCTATAGAATCCAGCGTGACCGAGAAAAGCACGAACTTCTTTCACATTTGTGGGTACTGCCAATTTAGATATGACTTCTATCTTGGCTTTATCAACTTCAATTCCTTTGTTGCTAACCTTGTGGCCCAAAACTATGCCTTCCTTTACCATAAAGTGGCATTTCTCCCAATTTAGCACCAGATGTGCTTCTTCACAGCGTTTGAGTACCATGGAGAGGTGCTTAAGACAAGAATCAAAGGAGTCACCATATACAGAAAAGTCGTCCATGAAAACCTCCATAACTGTTTCAGTAAGCCCTGCAAAAATGGCAGTCATGCAACGTTGAAAAGTTGCAGGGGCATTACACAAGCCAAATGGCATCCTTTTAAAAGCATATGTCCCAAAGGGACAGGTGAAAGTTGTTTTCTCTTGATCATCTGGATGTATGGGGATCTGATAGAATCCAGAGTAACCGTCCAGGTAACAGAAGTATTCTTGGTGAGCCAATCTTTCCAAAACCTGATCGAGGAAGGGCATAGGAAAATGATCCTTCCGAGTGGCCTTGTTTAATTTTCTATAATCAATACACATCCTCCACCCAGTCACTGTTCGGGTGGGGATGAGCTCATTGTTTTCATTTCTTGTGACAGTGGTACCTCCTTTCTTGGGTACAACATGAACTGGGCTCACCCATGGTGAGTCCGATATCGGGTATATTATTCCAGCTGTAAGGAGTTTGATGATCTCACGACGGACCACTTCCTTCATATTCGGGTTTAATTTTCGTTGATGCTCTATTGTTGGCTTATGGTCTTCCATCATGGGAATTCTATGCATGCACAAAGCTTGACTGACCCCTGTGAGGTCACTCATTCTGTAGCCTATGGCTTTCTTGCTATCCTTTAATATTTCCAGAAGTTGCTCTTCTTGTTTGGTTGTTAAACCAGAGTTTATAATGACAGGACAAACTTTGAGATTGTCTAAAAACATATACTTCAGCCCTTCAGGTAGGGGCTTCATTTCAGGAGGTTCTGGTTTTTTACTGATTTCTTCTGGGGTTTCGGTAACCTTTAATTCCTCATAGGTAGCTTCATGATTCTCCTCAGCAGAGTCGGGAGGTTTGGCGCAATCCTTATCTTGTTGGTCAGTAGGTTCATCATTAAAAAGGTCATATAGAGAAGTTTCCAAAGGATCGCATGACTCGTGATATTCTTGAGTAAGTTGTGACATCTGCTCAACACAATCTATCAGATAGACTTCCTCCTGTATACTTGGTCTTCTCATGCTTTCAAAGACCTTGAATTCCAGAGTTTCTTTTCCTAACCTGAGCAGTAAGGTTCCGGCTTCAACATCGATAAGAGCTCTAGCAGTAGCGAGAAATGGACGACCGAAGATAATAGGGTATTTGGTGTCTTCTTTTATGTCCATGATAACAAAATCACATGGGACATATGCGTCCTTGCCTACCTTGACCGGGATGTCTTCGAGAATTCCTAGCGGTCTTTTTACTGAATTGTCCGCAAGTTGGATTGTCATAGCAGTTGGAAGCAATTCTTCGAATCCTAATCTCTTGCATAGACTCAGCGGCATAATAGAAATACTTGCGCCAAGATCTGCCAATCCTTTCTTACATGATGAATCACCAATGTGGCATGAGATTCCGAAGGATCCTGGATCTTTTTGTTTCTTCGGCATCTTGCTTAATATGATATCTGATGTAGTTGCAGCCAATTCCACAGTTTCACACTCTTCCGTGATGTACTTCTTGGTGAGAAGCGACTTTAGATATTTGGTCCAGGCTGGTATCTCATTAAGAGCATCCAAGAATGGTATATCAACATGGAGCTTCTTCATAGCTTCTTTGAATTTGATGAATCTAGTATCAAACTTGGTTTCCCTCAGACGGGATGGGAAAGGGACACGAGGCTTATATACAGGAATTTCTGGTTCAGGAGTCTCTACTTCTTCATTGGTAGGTTTCTCAGAAATCCCCTTATCATTATTTCTCTCATTCGGTTGCGGTTCTGATGTTGTTGAGTTTTGATCAGTCAAGGGTTCATTCTCCTCAGGAATATCCATAGTTGTTTTCGCTGGTGGATCCGAATAACTTTTCCCTGATCTTGTGGCGATAACCTTCAGCTGCTCCGGATGTTTCGGATTGTTCTCAGGTTGTCCAGCGAAGATCCCAGCTTGTGGCTTAATACTAGCAGCAAGTTGAGCTAGTTGAGTTTCAATAGCCTTCTGCTGGGCTTGTTGATTGGCTATCATCGTTTGTTGTGTTTGCAATAACTTCTCGATGGTAGATAGCTTGTCATCAGAAGGGATAGGTCCTGTTTGGCCCTGTTGTTGGTTCAAGTTTTGATACTGAGAGTTGTTCTGATAATTGTTATAGTTTCTGTTCTGAAAGTTTCCCTTGAAGTTTCCTTGATTCCCAAAGTTCTGTTGCTGATTAAGCTGATACCCAGATGGGCCTCTTAGTTGATTATTTGGAACAAATTGATGTGAGTTCATAGCTCCTAAAGGATTTCCGTACTGGAAGCCTGGGTGATTCCTATTTTGATTTGGATTGTAAAAGTTCTGCCCAGGGTTGGTGTTAATAGCATTAAGATTTTCCATCTGGCAACTATCTCCTTGTCCACAGGCATTGCTTAAAACGACATCATAGAGAACATTGCATGATAGTGTTGAATGGTCAGTGCCTTTGCACGCTTCACAAAGCAAAGAAGTGGACTTGACTTGTTCTGGTTGCCTAGTTGGAGAATGTCCTCTTCCAATTGCGGCAAGGGATGATTCTATGTGATCTTGCTTTGCGACCAAGACTTTCAAAGTTTCAGCTATAGATTTGTATTCTGGGATAGCATCAGCCATAGCTACCTTTAGGACTCCTTTACCAACAGATCTACCCCAGTTGGCTTGGTTTTCTGCTCCCAGGGTGACAACTCTCCATGCGTTGTCGTAACTTTGCCGCATGAAGTTCCCTCCGGACGAGGAATCAAGGAACATCTTAACATCATCTTCCACACCCCTATAGAATATCTCGATCAGCTGGTTCTTAGGAATTCCATGGTGTGGGCATTTTCGTAGGAGCTCCTTGTACCTATCCCAAGCTTCGGAAAGAGTTTCACCTGGGACTTGAGTGAAATTTGTGATTCGTCCCCTGATTTCGTATGTAAGAGATGGGGGGTAGAATTTTTCCAGAAAGGCGTTTTGAAGCTGCTCCCAGGTGGTGATGGGTACATCACTCTGCAGTGAGTTGTACCAACTAATGGCTTTGTCAGCCAAAGAGTACTTGAAGAGACGGAGTCGAATAGCATCATCAGAGACTCCATTTTGCTTCGTCATAGCACACAGGTCAATGAATCTGAGAAGATGACCTTGGCTGTCTTCAGCTTGTTTACCGTAGAAAGGGTTGTTTTGAAGCAAGGTGATCCAATGTGCTCTAATCTCAAAGTTGGCAGCTTCGATGGGAGGAGGCTGTACCGGATGATAGACATTCGCGGCCTTTGGGATAGAGAACTCTCTAAGATCCTTCTGAAGTTCTGCTGCCTGCGCTGCTGCTTGTGCTGCTAAGATCTCCTGTTGAACTGCAGCTCTAGCTTCTTGCATGAACCTTTCTCTCTGCGCATTGATGGCTTGAGCCACCCTACGGGCTACTTCTTTTTCTTGCGCCATTCTGGCTTGATTCTCTCGGATCTGACGATGGAAGGTTCTATCGATCTCGGGATCAAAGCTCGCAGTCAGTCCGAGACTATCCGAACGGTGCATACATTAATCGTCAAGAGCACCTGAAACTTAAAAAGGTTTGAAAGTGAGATCCTTGGAGTAGAATAAAGATCAAGTAGATAAGCGATAGTTTCAAAAAGAAAAAAAACAAAATCCTAGATTAGTCTTAAAAGAACTTGATTTGACTGACTGATTCCGTTGTCCCCGGCAACGGCGCCAGAATTTGATGTGGCTTTTGAATGCACTAACAAATTCACTCGGGGTTTATATCCCCGAGTTTTTACCAAAACCAAGTGCAACAATACCACCCGCAAGCGGACGGATCTTATCGCAGTATAGTTGAGGATCGAACCCAAAGGACAACGTTTTTAAGAATCTTTGTCAGTTAGATCTAGCCCAAGTAAAACTAATATTTAGAACAATAGGTTGATTTTGGTTTGATTAAACTAATTGCAAGAAAGTAAATGCGAAATGAAAGATGGGTTCAGATCAATGATATGAAATCGCTGGGATGGTACCGGGTTTGACCACCGCTACGCACACAAACATACTCTCTTGCGAACAATCCAGGCACGAAATAACACTCCAAGTAGAGCTGCTGCAGAACCCCCCTTACGGGCGTCAGGTCCGCGTAAGCGTCACCATAGGCAGCCGATTTCTCATCGCCATCCGGATCATACGTCTTACGGCTCTGAAGATACAGAAATCCACGGAAGCTGTGAACCCCCCTTACGGGCGTTAGGCGCACAGAAGTGTCACCGAAGGTTAGGCGGACCGTCCCCTCGCGGATCATACACTTACGACCTCGATGAAATCCCATCCTATTTCTAATCAGGGAGTCAACCGCGCAAACCGCAAAGCAAACAAGCGACTATTGTACGTGTAAACATCGACGAAAAGCACGAAGATACAAAATCCAACTAAGGCTGTGAACCCCCCTTACGGGCGTCAGGCGCACACAAGTGTCACCGAAGGTTAGGCGGACCGTCCCCTCGCAGATCCTACACCTACTACCTCAAGGAATCCTATCGGAAGTTCTCGTCAAGGAGTCTAACATGCTAAACGACATTCATACCTATGCATTGAAGTTCTCGCAACATAGGGAGCACAAAGATGGAAACACGCACATAACCAACTCACAAGCTTAACGATAAACGACAAAATGAAGAGTTATATACATTTCCATGGAAAGTTTAACAAGAGAACATGGTTTGCATGGGCAGCGGGGCTAGTCCCCGCACCCCAGCGAAAGAGGACTACTCGCTCATGATGCGAGGTACAAGAAAGATAGAATAAGAAGATAGATCCGCCATGAGCTCGGTGCAGAAGGTGGACGCAGCCCGGTGAAGAAGATGCGCTCTTTGCTCCGTCTTCTTCTCCTTCTTAGCCTCCTTGGACGCAACACCAGCTGTAGGTGGAGTGGAACTTGATCGGGATGGTGCTCTGGCAGCCTTTCGGCGTCCGGAACCGATGCCTCAAATGGGGACCCTGGGGGTCTATTTATAGTTTCATATCTGACGCCAAACGGTCTGGAGACCGTTTGGGCGCCAAACGGTCTTGAGACCGTTTGGGCGCCAAACGGTCTTGAGACCGCTTGGGCACCAAACGGTCTTGAGACCGTTTGGGCGCCAAACGGTTTGGAGGTCGTTTGAGCGCCAAACGGTCTTGCTTTGATCGGTCTGGCTTTGGCATGGTCGCGCGGCTTTAGTTCTTCAATCGTTCCTTGCGCTCGCATCGAACAGTCTTAGGACCGCGCGGGACCAAACGGTCTTGGGACCGCACGACCAAACGGTCTTGGGACCGCGTGGGACCAAACGGTCTTGGGACCGCGTGGGACCAAACGGTCTTGGGACCGCGTGGGACCAAACGGTCTTGGGACCGCATGGGACCAAACAGTCTTGGGACCGCATGGGACCAAACGGTCTTGGGACCGCATGGGACCAAACGGTCTTGGGACCGCATGGGACCAAACGGTCTTGAGACCGCATGGGACCAAACGGTCTTGGGACCGCATGGGACCAAACGGTCTTGAGACCGCATGGGACCAAACGGTCTTGGGACCGCATGGGACCAAACGGTCTTGGGACCGCATGGGACCAAACGGTCTTGGGACCGCATGGGACCAAACGGTCTTGGGACCGCATGGGACCAAACGGTCTTGGGACCGCATGGGACCAAACGGTCTTGAGACCGCATGGACTTCTTAGGCAACTGGTTTCGTCTTGTTCTTTGTGTATTCCAGCAAACGATCTTGAGACCGCATGGATCCAAACGGTCTTGAGACCGTTTGCCTGGAGTTGCCTGCTATACCTACATAAAATGAAAGATATTTAGTTAAAACCTTGATTATTGAATCACTTAGTAGTTTTGTGCATTATGATTCATATTAGGGTGAAAAGATATGGAAAAGATATTAAATTGTTCCAAAAAGGTAATTGAAAATTATGATGAGTATGCACTCATCACTTCTCTACCTCCCCTAAAACCCAACAGTGGTAAAAGAGCCACGTCAACTATTCTATATTTTAGGAATATCGATATGATCGATTTTGGTTTGTCGCCTTTATTTATTGCATACGATGCAAATAATATCGACTTTATGCATGTCCAATCCTAAATCCACAAATCCCAAATTACATATATGATATGTATTATTAATGCACTCGATACGTGTCACCCTTAAACGAGTTTTGTGGTGGATGTGTGAAGCGTGATTATGGCCTATAAACCCGTATCTGTGTGTGTTTGTTTGCATCTCGGTCTGCAGACCGATCTTCCCTCTCTTATTCCTGATGTAACTCGAAATAATTCGAGATTCTTTCCTACCTTTACTCCCCCCGAATGTAACTCGGGGTTTCTTCTTTTAAGCAATGCAATAATAGGATAGATTTTATTTCATGTTATGTCAAAGACCGGCGGACATCAAGACAACAGCTAAAACGATTGGTTCAAGGAGTGAACCGATCGGTTGACGTTCCAGACAGTCGGTTCAAGGAGTGAACCGATCGGTTGATGACCGATCGAGGAGCGAGACGACCGGGTGGCGGACATGACGAGATGCACGATGTCCAGGCGAACCGATCGGTTAGAGGAGCCAACCGATCAGCTGGTGGCACCCAGACGATCGGATGGAGAGTACATATCATTCATGTGATGAGTTGATCAACTCGGATGGCAAGGCACAGAGTTCATCTTGTAAAGGTTGCATGTGATGTAGACCTAGATGACCGTGATTCCTCTTGGCTCGAGGAATCACATTAGGATGGCCATAATCATCGCTTTTATCGTTTTGCATGTTTTCTGTGGGATATAGCATGTATATGATATGTACTATGTATTGTGGTGATTGGATATGTATATGTATATAAAAACCAAATCCCTCATTAAAAATTTAAGTTTTATATGCCTTCCATTAGCGGCACACATGAAAAGCTCGATCGACCAAGCATAGGTTATGCCAAAACGTGGTGCGCCGTCTATCTTGTGGAAGTGTGAAGGGTAGACATGTAGGTTTTGCCAAAGCAGGGTGCATGTTTACCGTGTCGGCTTTTGGGTTAGATTTAACTGGTGATTCTTAGAGCGTCTAAGCCCAGAGGCAAGGCATGTTCATGGCAAGGTGTTGTGCATGTTCATTCAACAAGAGTTGCATATGATGCAATTGGCAAGAGTTGCCTACCTGAGAGATCTAAGTTGTGGGCGATCAGCCAAAGCTGACTCATGACTTAGAGGATTTCAGGATCTTGCCCACTAGAAGGTTGTACGCTACACTCTTCCGAATTGATGGTGAGGGCTGTCAATTTGAACTAAAATAGTGGGAGAGATAATTAATTAAAGGCCTAATTATATCGTCAACTTTTGAAATCAATCAAATAAGTCAAAAATGAGTTTTTGGACTAAAATTGCATATATTTCCTTTTGTTGAAATAAATGGTTAATCAACAATAATCACTTTATTTGTGATCGGTCTTTGAGACCAACAAATTAAATGGGAATAATTCCATGACTGGTTAGGATGATGAGAAGTGTTCTCAAAGAAGCGAAAGCTCCAAGTCCTACCAAGACCAGATAAACTCAATCCCACCACATCAATGGCAGAAGGTATGCTTATGGAAACATACCGAGGATGACATTGATGAGGACTGCTTGATGATGTTGCAGAGACAACATGAGACATATGATGTCTCAAGGACACTGTCCTAGTATGTCATGACAGAAGGAGATCAAGTAAGGTATTCACACACTCAATGTGATTGGGTATGTGGACAACCTGACTAAGAAGGATTCCATCTGAGCCAAGAGTTGGCTATTGGTATGATACTGCAAATGTTGTGAGAATCATATAGTTCATGATAAACTACAACATGAACAAATTTGACAAGCGTTGACAAAGTTGTTGGACATGTTGAGGATAGTAGAGGCAAATATGAAGAATGACTAACCCTAATCTTTGATGAGATAAATGAAAGGTAAGTCTTAAGGGCAAGGGCAAGGCCAAGGGCAAAGCAAAGAAGTATTCTGATGCTAGCCACCAATCCAAGCCGTCTTCAGCCTCAAGGCACATGGGGAAAGGGTGTATGAGGGAATTTCCCTCTATATCTGGAAGAACAAAAGAAGATGAAGGAGGGGATGGAGATCTCCACCTAAGGTATCATGAAATGAACCGCTTCTTTATCTGAGGTATATGATACCAAGATAGGAATCTATCATATATGATATGCAAGATCCACAAAGAAGTGATGGCCTTTATGAAAGGACCAAGAAAGAAGCACCCATAATTGGAGCAAGTGTTGCATATGGACGTGTTACCATGGAGGTAACCGGTATGGGGCATGACCAAGGTAGACAGGTTGCCATGACCCCTATGAAGGGATGGAAGACAGTCATGAATGCAGAAAGAGAGATGATGAAGACTTGGATAAGGTTCTAAGTTGAACATGTACTATGATATAATCCTAAGTCTATCGTAGGGTCAGGTAGGGATAAGACCGATGGAAGAAGGAGTTGCCTACTTCCCTAGTTGCACATGACCATAGGGTCGGGAGGTAACAACTATCATTGTTCGAGGGCCATGGGTTAGGAGATTGATCACCTTCATAAACTCATGGGACCCAAAGGCAGATGAGTAGGGCACTCTCTGATGCATAAGGGAAAAGGGATGACCCCAAAAGTGCCGGCTCCCTATAGACCTAGAGGAGATGACCCAGGATTGTGCTCAGACCAAGTAAGTTCAAGACCAATTTTTTTTTTTTTGGAAGTAATATGGATATCATGATGTTTGTGATGTAGAAACATAAGATGCACATTTCAACTTGGATTTGAAAGTGTACGGGCAAGGTTGGTTGTACCATCTCTACTCTTGGAACAAGAAGAACTCGGTATTTGGACTGCAGCCAAATACTTATTTCTTCTTGTTATGGGAGTGAGAGATAGGATAGTACGCATGCCTTACACCAAGGATAAAGATGATGTAAGTTGGAACGTTGCTACAAGGTATGAGGATAGAGATGATAACATACCTTTGTGGAGATAATAATACATGGATGGTTTACAAACACTAAGAGTATTAAGGAGATCATCTTGTGAGGATGTTTTATCTTGAACTAAGTAGATTTTTTTTTTGCAAGTGTTACAAGGAATCACAAGGTTGAGTTTGATCACCATAAGGATGATCTCAGAGTTCCTTGATGGAGACAACCTTAGAGTTTGAGATGAGATGATAAGTATAATGCATGGAGGATTATGTCTTCGATATTAACTAACACTTAAGGATGAGAGGTGGTAATGAATACTCGGGTTGAGATATAACTGCCTAGTTTAGCTGGAAACTAGAAGAAGTTGAGGTTGTTCGACTAACCCTATGTTTGGAAAGAAGATGTGTTTTGGCTAAACACTCGGATGTAATAAGATATGTTGAACAAGTTAATGGTTGTTGGGTTAGCCAGTTTAGTCCTTGATGTAGTGAAAGGATGGTGATAGAACCTCAGATACACTTCTTTGGAAAGGAAAGTAATAAAACCCTAATGAGAATAGTTTAGGGTTTCTGAGGAATCAATTTTGAGGAATTATGGCGTATAGGAGATCATGGTTTAAGATCACCAAATACCGTGATACTACAAAGATTGTAAAGTGATAGTAGTATTTGGGATGTTTAATATGATATTGCATGAAGCATGTGGCCATGCAAGTCAGGAGGTGAAGGACGGACACCAATAACCCAGTGCATGGAAATAAAGTATAAAGAGTTCCCGAAAGGGAATGGGAGTTCATCACTATGCTTGTGGTGAGTCTCCCCTAGACCAAGGAAGGTCAAGATGCAATAAGGGTTATGGTAGATCGCCTTACCTAGATGACATGAGAAAGGAGTACCATCAAGAGACACTTTTTGTTGAACTACATAAAAGAGAGAGATGGTTCAACTACGCCATGATGCGAGTTCAAAGGTTCTTGATGTGACCTAAAGGTTCACTTCCATGAGGTGGAAGTAGATACATGAAGAGCTCAGTGTTTGTACAGTTTATCACCCCATACTAATGGACAGTATGATCTGGACTAGAGGGTCTGATGAGAGCATGTGTGCTCATTTAGGGTGATACATAGAGATAGTTATTAAGATGTGATGTTAACCACCATGGCCTTTATCGTGATGCAAGAAGTTCTATTGGGAGGTTGTGTCGGTCACCACTTCATTATGATGATGTTGGTGAAGGAGGCCTCGCAAATGTCAGAAAGGAACCACAATGTGTGCAGATGAAGTCGCTTTGATTGTTCAATGGCTGAGAGAGAGCCCAGTGATGACATGAGTCACGAGCTGATGCAAAGCAGACTGACATGCAGTTCACTGTGGGAGAATATGTGATGTGAAAATCCGACCTCTCTAAGCTACAAATAAGAAAGCTGAGTCCCCGATATATGGGTCCATTTGAGATGGAATGGTCGAGATGATTGTGTCTAGCCTTGTCCCTCAGGATAATGTGATGTGTAATGAGTGCCATGAGTCCGATCTAGAGCACTATGTGAGGTACCCCAACCATGTGTTGAGCCCTGAACCTATTCAGCTTTTGAGAGGCTGAAATGTCCTGAGTCACCTATGAGGGTACGATATACCAAGGTAAGAAAGAACTCAGATGGAAGAATATGAGATGATGAAGGTTCTTGGGAAGCACCATGGAAAGGGTGAAGCCACATGGGAGCCATGATGGACATATTAAAGGCTTATCCTGTTTGTTTGCTTGCTTGATGGAATTTTGAGGACAAAATTCTTATAAGAGGGGAAGGATGTTACAACCCCAATTTTGGGTTCAAAATGAGAGAAATGTAATTTCTCATTTTAAAGATATTGGAATAAATGATGATATAATTTGTGTTGAATAAATGAGTTTCGTTGAAAATAGCCTTGTTGTGTGATTTGTGGGCTTTATTGGCTATTGGGTCCAATAACAAGGATATTCAATTAATTAATGAATAAATGAGAATTTGAGATAAGAGAGGTGTGGAAACCTCTAAAAGGAAAATCCAAAGAGGATTTCGTGCCTCTTAGGTTCCTTGGATTCCAAGGAGTCCAAGGTTGCAAAGATAATGCAACAAGAAAGAGGAAAGATTAATTAAATATTACTTTAATTAGAAGAGATGCGAGGTAATGATGATATTACAAGAAATATGTGGAAATATGGATAATGAATCCATCTTGGATGGGATTTCGTGTCCACATGATTTCTAATGGAAAAAGGAATCAAAATCAAAGAAAACAAAAGATTAAGAAAGAGAAAATATGCTTAAAATAAGCGTTATTGAAAGATAACTTGCATGTGAAGATAATGCCTTTTCCTTTTGAGTTTGGAACTCAAATTTAGTGTACAAGAAGATAAAGCCAAAATAGAGGATTCCCTAAAATTTGAGTTGAAAAGGCGTTACAAATTAAGAGTTATGATTTTCTCAATATATACTAAAACAAATGGAATTATCTTGAATAAAGGAATTTACATTCCTTTTGTTTGAGCGCGAGTAATAAGGACCGTTGGATCAAAATCCAACAAGGGCCACGCGTCATTCAGTTCCAATGGAACTTGGAGTTACAGACTGATTTGGGGGAAATTTCCCCTTCGATTTCCTCTCCATACAATTAATGTGCAAAGTAGGAAACAAGTCCTTTGGCTTCGGGAGCCATTTTCGCATCTGATTGACCCATATTTTGGGGACCCTCGTGGTCTGGGAGAGTTTCCCCTAAATCAGGGGGAAAATGTAGGTGTATTCCTCTATAAAAGAAAAGGGACTTGAGCCATGAGAATTGCTCCAATTCTACCCCCCCCCCCCCCCCGTGGGTTCACGAGGAAGAACCTTGCTGCCCGGCGCAACAAATCGTAGGGAGGTGCTCAACCTGCACCTTGGTCGGCCATGCTCCTCGCAGGAGGAGAGCTGCTCCATCCCGATGAACCCGGCCAGTAGCAAGCCAACCGAGGCCGTGGTTGAATCCGGTAGGGCGCGGCGGAGGTGTGGCATCCTTCACCGATGGTTGGCGCGGCAAGAAGCTCGAGGTCAACTCTGGAGTTGACCCACGCTGGCAGTATGTGTCGCGGACGGGAGCAGGACAGAGGTTGAAGATGGAGTGGCAAATGACTAAGATGCCCCTCCATGGATGTGTAGCACCCGAGGGCGCAAAAGACTTATCCAGCAAGATTAAGGGCGCCCAGGTTGTTACATAATCGCTGACGTGTCGAGCCCTTATTGGCCGAAGGTATATAACCTTGCTAAAATCGTAGTTATTTATTTATAACTCTGATGATAAAAAGTTATACATGAAAGTTGCACAAAAAAGTGCAACGAATTCAATAAAAATACTATTACAGACTATTTTTGCTTTTAGTGATGGGGGTATGCATTTTAGGAATCAGAAGTTCTCAACATTATTGAAGAAATATGGGGTCAAGCACAACATAGGTACCCCATATCATCCACAAACGCAAGGCCAGGTGGAGGTCTCCAACCGTGAAATTAAGAAGATTTTAGAGCGTACGGTGGCATCCACGAGGAAGAACTGGAGTGCCCTACTGTCGGATGCTTTGTGGGCATACAGGACGGCTTACAAAACACCTATAGGCACCACGCCTTTTAGGCTGGCGTATGGCCGGGCTTGTCACCTGCCGGTAGAGTTAGAGCACAAAGCGCATTGGGCACTGAGAAGGCTAAACCTGAGTTACAATGAAGCGGGGAGGAAGAGACTGTTGGAATTGAACGAGTTGGACGAGCTACGAATGACGACATATGAGAACGCACGGGTATACAAGGAGCGCACAAAGCTGATCCACGACCGCCACATCCATTTGCGCACGTTCAAAAAGGGAGATAGTGTTTTGTTGTTCAATTCACGACTCAAGTTGCATCATGGGAAGCTCAAATCCCGGTGGAGTGGACCGTTCGTGGTAGAGGAGGTCAAACCACACGGCGCGATCTTAGTGCGTGATGGTAATACCACGTTTTTGGTAAATGGACAAAGGTTGAAGCTCTATTTTGGTGAGAATTACAAGAGGAAGGTGAATGAGGTCAAACTCATTTCACTTTCGGATGCATGAGGTGCCGAAAGCCGTCTAGCCTAAGACGTTAAATAAGGGCGCTTGTTGGGAGGCAACCCAACCATTGGTACCTTAGTTTAGTTCATGTACGTTCGTAGGTTGATTTGTTTTGGTTTAATTTTTTTTAGTGCAAAAAAGATACCGTGATCGATTTGTTCTTTGTGCAGGCTGAGGCAGAGTCGATACCATCGACACACTGGTCGATGGTATCGACCATGGCACAGGTTGACGACTGCGGATTTTGCTCAGTGTCGATACCATCGATGGCCTCGTCGATGGTATCGACCTACCTACAGGCAGGTCGTGAAGGAAAAGTCGATGGCATCGAGATGGCTATCGATACCATCGAGATCTCTGAAGATTTATAGAAGAAATTGACTCAGAAAGTCGATACCATCGATGGGCGTGTCGATGGTATCGACACATTCAAGTGAAAAAGGCAGCGGCCGGGCCTCGTGAGGATTTGCCCTAATCAGAGGGTCGATACTATCGACTCCCGTCGATGGTATCGACCATCCACATCACCGATCCGCGCGAACAAATCAACGGTGATCGCGGCATCAAGACGGTTGATCCGGGTGCAGCGTTGATACCATTGACCCATGTCGATGGTATCGACATGTCAGCGATCCGGGTTTCAAGATCCAACCATCGACAACCATCGATACTCGTGATGGGGGCGGATAGCATCGACTAGTGTCGATACCATTGACTCGCGTCGATGGTATCGACGGACCAACAGTGGCGCCAGCCAAGTGTATTTAAGGAGATTCATTACGTCAGTTGACGTCACACCTTCAGAGCGATCTCCTCCCTTTGCGCCGAGCACTCCCCTGAGCCGTCCAAGCCCGAAGAAAAGCATCACCGAGCAAAGGTCTTCATCGAGCGGAGATTCAACTCTCCAATCTTCACTGAGCTCTCTTTCTGATCCCCATCTCTCATCGCAAACATGGCGCATGTGGCCAGAGCTTCCTCCTCGCGCACGAATCCGATGGACATCCCGGAATTCATGCCACCACCGCTATCGTCGATCGCACGTTGCCGACTTGTCCATCCTTCCTCGGAGGTCTGTAAGATCTACGAGTAGATCATGCGGAGGAAGATCGAGCCCACCCGGTATGTGGACCGGGAAATGATCTGAGATCTCGAATTCGAGGCCAACTTGGCCTACGTTCTGAAGGGGCAGGCCCGCCACACACCAATAAGGCCTGGCGAGCTGGAATTTCATGCAGATGGCCAGCCGTTCTTCGGCGACCGGCTCACGTACAAAGAGTTGGTGGCAGAGTTCATGGCATCGTTGGACGTCTGTGTCGTGCCCAACGACATCATAACTACCGATCGTGAGTGGATCAAGGGCCGGGTGTCTTTCCGGCTGTACAACCACGACTACACCCTCATGCTCAAGCAGTTCAACAGGATTTTCAACTGGAACCATTCGCAGTACCACCACTGGCGGCTGGATAACCGCACTGACTACGACGCCATCTTCTCCGAGTTGGTGACGGTGCCGCAAGGAAAGTCGATGAGCTACCACAACGCTGTGGCAGCCGATTTCGAGCACCCTTTCGTCTGGGTACTGCACCAGATGCTGAGTTCTATGCTTTTTTCCCGGGGTGATCTGGCCCTCAGCAAATTTCAGGGGTCAGACCTATTCTTTCTGTATAAACTCCTGAAGAAACAAGAATGCAATTGGGGTGCCTTCTTTCTACAACGAGTATTGGACGTGAAGAGGAGTACGAGGAAAGCCCTGATTCACTTTGGCGGTCTTATCACTAAGCTGGCCATCTACTTGGGGTTGAATCTCGAGCAGTTGACTCCTCTCTCTACAAGAAGCAAGGTGAACTTGCAACATCTACACCAGTCCAATCTCCTACTTGTTCGAGATGGTTTAGCGTATGCGCATTGCCACGTCAACCATGCCTATCAGGAGTTCTCGTTGCCTGATCCGGTCTTCAACATCGAGGGGGCGCAACACTTTCGGTGGCCAATCATAGCCATCGCTGACTCCGATGATGAAGGCGACAATGACGGTGGCGATGACGGAAATGACAACGAGGCTGAAGAGGAAGAGGAGGCATTCACACCTCTTCGGGCGCGAGTGGCACCACGGAAGCATCCTCAGATGCATACGGGTGCTTCTTCATCATAACAGCCTACGCCGCCACCACCACCACCCTCGCAGCCAAGTGAGGATGCCTATTCTATGCAGGGCATGTACGCGATGCTGCAAGACATCCAGCAGACCCAGCATAGCCACACAGCCACCTATGCCGGTATTGAAGATACTACCAACCAACTCTTTGTCAATCAGTAGGCAATCTTTGAGAATGAGCGCCTTCTTTTCGAGAATCAGCAGAACATCCATGATAGGTTGCACAGGATGGAGGTGCAACAACAACCGTTTTTTTATCATTACTGGAGCCAGAATTATTTTGGGGGGTATCCACAGCCTCCGCCAATGCCCCAGTACGATCCGACATTCCAGGGGCAGTACCCGTCTTGGGACCCCACGGCGCCGCATTACCCGCCTCCACCACTACAGGAATGATTCGGTATCACTATTCAAATCCTTAAGTTTGTTTTTGACTATGAGGCCATAGTCGAATTCAAGCTAAGGGGGGTAGTTGGAACAACTTTATCTCTTTTATTGTTTTTAGTTTTTAACTTTAGTTGTTTGTGTTCTTTGTAGTTGTTTTTTTGCAATTTTAGTTTCTTTAGGATCCACATGCTATCTAGTGTAATCGTGGATGTCATAAAGTTTGTGCCATCTCTATAGTGTGCATGGGAAAAATCAAGGGATTTTTTTAAAAAAAATTTGTACATGTGCAAAACTGGTCTTGTTTAACCTTGTGCAATTAACCTACAAAAATGATTGGTTCTGTCAACTCTAAAACAACAATTCGCAACTGTACTCCTAATGATTCATGAAAGTGGACGGACATGTTTGTTTGAGCCTAATCCGACCAAATGGTAATGTGACTTTAATCGGAATTAGGAGAGAGAAACTTCTTAACTACTACACAGGTCAGTAAGGAGGGACACATAATATTTATCTAAGGTTCAATCATCTAGTCTTGTGATCTTTTGACCTTTTCGCTTTTTGCAATCCACCACAAGAATTGGAAGTACTTTATAGTTTTAACTTCTTTGACTGCATTGCACATAGATAGGGCTTGCATTAATTCTTTTTCCATATGTTTTGCATAAAAAGAAAGAAAAAAATGAGAATAGTGATACATGCACATTACCTTTAGGTGCATGTCATGTAGATGCATTCATAATTTTTCATGCATAAAGTATATCATGTATCTCGATTTTTCTTCAATGGTGAATTAAATTGTTCCATACCTTATAAATAGTGCAAATTTCTGAATTAGGAAGAAAAATAAGCCCAATTAAATATTCATTATCAATTATGGATATAAAGGGTTGAAAAAGAAAAAAAAAGAAAAAAAATAGCTCTGAAGAAAAAAATTTGCATATTGAAAAAAAAGCTATTTAGAAGTTATTTGAATAAGAAGGAGAAAGGAACATGTAGTGCCTGCATTTTAAGATGATTGAGTACATTATGTAGCTAAATTAGATGTCCATCTCATTTTGGGATGGATAGTTAAAGCATGCATCATTCCACCCAATTTTAGGCCTTAGGGCATTTCTTATGTGCATTTGCATCATTTAGGAAATTTTTGTTTTATGCATGTTGAAACTGTATCATACTTCCATTTTCTTCCATGAACCACCCATCTTCATCCACCCGTTGCTCGGATTGGTAGGCCACCGTGAATTTCTCCTCACTAATGTATATCAGGAGAACTGCTTCCATTTAGATGGTGGTTAGGGCGATCGACGTAGTATAGGAGATCACAAGATGCACCAAGTCTGAACCGGCGAGTTTTATTATGTTAACTGCCTTATGTGATAGTGTTCATCAGTTTTGAGGTCAATTTCTCTTACGGATGATTACTGTCGCATGCAGGGTAATTACCATTTTGTGGTTAGAGAGGGCCGGTATGTGATTGTTAGGTGCGAGTCATTTGGATGTTGGTTGTGATGCGTTGTTCTCCAGTTGACATTAGCAATTCTATTCTAAGGATTAGTTGCTCGAGGGAGAGCAAAGTTCAAGCTTAGGGGAGTTTGATGCGATGATTTTGAGTCGCAATTATAGACTTGTTTCATTTGTGTTTTATTCTTTTATTTTTCATTTTTATGGTTAATGTGGCATAATTCATTCACTGTGGTCTTTGCTATTATTTTATGTCAAATCCCCTTTAATTCATCATTTTGAGCATTAATTGTCAAAATATTATTATTTGTGTGAATTTATGTGATCTTGTGTTTGAATTTCAGGACAAATGAGTATTTGCTTCCGTCTATACCGTCGATACCATCGACATGATCACAGGTTGCCAGCCGAAAGGAGCAGCAAAGCGTCGATACTATCGACATGGATGTCGATGGTATCGAGATACCAACAGGTTGCTGGCGAGAAAGCGGTCGATATTATCGACACCAAGTCGATACCATTGACATACGGAGGCTACAATGTCAGAAACTTGCAAAAACCGACGCCTAAAGGAAGTCGATACCATCGACCCGCGTCGATGGTATCGAGCTGATGTCGGGTGCGACAAAGGAAGGGTTTGCAGCCGGCCGCTACTACAGCGGGTCGATACCATCGACTCGCGTCGATGGTATCGACACCGTAGGATATGAGTTGGCTTCCTAATGATCTCAATCGGACGACTACGGTTAGGGAGCGACCTAATGATTGAGATATAGCTAATGACGGCCACCAGGACGGAGGGGAGGGAGCATTAGCCATTGCATGAGTACCGAGGAGTAGTAGAGAGGAGAACAGAGGCTAGAAGCTCATACTTGTTGATCCGTAGGCCGAAGGAGACAGATTCCACCACCGAGTTGTGGTAGAGCACGCGTCCTACACCGAGGATCAACCAGTTCTTCTCCGTTCAGGGGTTTTCCCTTTAATTCCACGTTTTTCACATGTTTTCCCCTATTTCTACCATGTACTTGTGTGAGATGAACATGCGGGGCTAATCCCCTTCGTCTTTAGGACCGGGAGTAGCCCGGGAATTCATTGTATGACACTTTTATAATAGTGAATCATATTTTATCTCTTAAATTTGTGGTATAGTTTCATTTTCTCAATATATTGTTATGCTTGATCACCATAATAATAACCTAATGCCCTTAATCACTTTGAAAGAAGGATTAACGACTGAAAAGAGATGAAATCTACATTAATCGATAAATCCCTTGAACAAGGCAGTGTAAAATTAATGGTGGAAACTGAGAGATCGTTCATAATGCACCTAGTTTAGGGTATAGGTAACTACGATGGTGGAACCGACCTAAGCTTAGGTAGTGAATTACACCACGACAGTGGGAAATTCTGTTTTCAGGCCACTACCCAGATAGAGAGATAAAATTGAGGAATTATATAAAATCTAATACAATGAAGACCCACGGTGAAACCACAATCCTAAAGATACCTTCTTGAATTGATTAAACCAAAAATTTAATCGATTGTTCGTTTTGTTTTCTTTTAATTTTCTTTTTAATTTTCACAAAAACCCTCAACTTTTAATCGGCTTAACTGATCACAACTAGTTAGTAAGAGTCACCAACAATTTTGAGTATCCCTGTGTTCGACTCGGGCCTCACAAGGCCTATATTACTTCGGTGCGTTCTCTTGCGTTTAAGTGCATAGTAAAATTGTGTCAATGATGTAATCAAAGATGATTATAGTAATTACATCTTAATGGGGTAAGGTGATTAGTACCCTTTGAATAATTAATCCTTAATGATCATGGTGACAATGACATAACCCATGATGTTAATTCTTCTCTTTCATGTTGAATTGACTTAGCCTAATAAAGGCTGATGCAAACATCATCTTATAGAAGATGAGAGAGAAAACTTCCTACATGAATGTTAATCATGTAATGGAATTTTATTATAGTTGGATGTCTAATTAGGGTATGATCCTTCATAGTGAGATCATGAAACCCTAATTATGATGGTTAATGAATCATAACCCTTATTGAGGGCATTAATAGGTGAAATCCTAACGCATTATGATGATATGAAATTAATTTATAATGATGATATGATAAACCTTAATTCAAGGTACTTCGATGCTCACTCCTACTTGGGGTGAATAGTAAACCCTAACCTATGGTGATGTGATATGAATAGTAAACCCTAACCTTCGGTGATGTGATATGAATAGTAAACCCTAACCTAGGGTGATGAGATATGAATAGTAAACCCTAACATAGGGTGATGTGATATGAATAGTAAACCCTAATCTGGGGTGATGTGATGTCAATAGTAAACCCTAACCGAAGGTGATGTGATATGAATAGTAAACCCTAATCTAGGGTGATGTGATATGAATAGTAAACCCTAATCTAGGGTGATGTGATGTGAATAGTAAACCCTAACTATGGGATGTTAATGATAAACTCTAATCTAAGGTGAAGTGATGTGAATAGTAAACCCTAACTATGGGATGTTAATGATAAACCCTAATCTGGGGTGATGTGATGTGAATAGTAAACCCTAATTCCAAATAAGGTGAAGAAATATGTGAAACCCTAATTTTGGGTTATGCTTTATAGCATGAAGCTCTAAGGTTGGATAATGGAATGATAAGTCATTAATCCTAATTGAGCTAAGGGGATGATTAACCCTAATTGAATTAAAAACGGAAACCCTAACCCTAGAAAGGGCATAGTAGGGTATTCCTTGATTAAAGATGATACAATTATTTTACATTGTGCTAATATGAAATTGATGTATCTATTATCATTTGTACTAATCATGCAGGTTTTGTGAGATATTGAACATAGCCAGGTATGAGCTATGATGCTTTGGTTATTAAAAGTACTTTATGAGCTTTGTAAGCAATGATATGCTATGTTGCCTAGTGAAAGGTAACAAAAGAGATTGATAGGATGTAAGAGCCATGTGAAATACCTGCATGTGATATGCTGTGTTTTGATGATCTAAGGGTTTGAACACCCATATTCTTGAATCATGATGATGAGATGATAAGGGATTGAGTTCCCAATGTTAATAAAGCTGTGAAATGAACTTAATAGAAATAGTACTCTTTCTTTATAGCAATTGTTATAATGGCTTATGTTTGAAAACATGCCTAATGCTAAAAGAAAGTTGTAATGTACTTAAATAATCAAGTGAAATGATATCACATAGAGCCCTGACCATAGATCCATCATCGTTAGTAGTTTGGTGATGGTGAAACAGGTTTACCCTCCTGGAGAGCATACTTTTGAGTATGTGGGGGTTATGGACGCGAATATCCTTATGTCCTAATGGAGGAATTGATGTGAGATAAACATTAAATCTCTCAATCCTTCATTATATGTATATGTCGGGATGATGTACCACTAATCTCCTGATGATGATGTTAATGCTGAATTGAGGTGAGATAAACAAGAAATCTCTCAATTGCGAAGAGAGTACAACATGCCACTGTAACTCTAATAGAGAAGTTGCCAGTATACCCTATAAAGCTATATAAATGGTAAAGACACAAGATGTCCTGCATGTTATTCCTCACATTGACTGAGGAGGATGAGGTCATAGAAATCTGGCTCTTCTATTGACCTATGTATGGTACCGATTTTGATTTTGAAATGGTTGGTTGGAGTATGAGCAGTATACCTCATCTCCTTAGGGCATAAATATGTTTGTAAAATGTAATCAACCGTGTAGCATAATTGCTTAGGGTTGAACTACGAGAATCAATGTTTGAAGATACATTGTTTAATATGTCCTAGTTGGATAATTAGTATACATATTCCGTATTAAATGAATGACTTGCTGCTTAATCAAGTTATGATTGAAATGATTGCATAGAGAATACTACTCTACATATCTTATTCAATGATTTATCTGCTGTTGAATATTTATAATTCTATTGCTCAGTGTTATCCTATTATCTGCAATAACAATGCTTCTGGCGGAGAGTTATAACTCTCATTGGGACAATTTTCAATTGTCTCACCCCTGTGGGATTCAACTTTTTAGGTAGAGACCGAGGAAGAAGAAACCCTTCAGTGGGTGAGAAACAATAGCATCCACAACAACATCAGTAACAACAAGTACATCAGTGATCTTAAGGTGGAGACACTGTCTGTTAGGTTCTATTTATAGAGAGTCCTATGTGTCATCTCTATACTCTCAGGTCCTAGGAGTCGGTAGATGGTTTGATATAGATCTAAAATGTTTGGCTTAATGCCTCGAGATTTTTGTATACTGCTCATGTACAGTTTAACAGGGTAGTTAATGGTTATGACTCTCGATATGAGATGATACAGAGATGTACTGATCTATCAGAATGTAAATAACTTACTTTGGTTCTTTATGAAAGAGTTTTACAGTTTGTGGATCTCTTCAAATTTTTTTTTAATTTTTAGTGATTTTCAGTAATTCCGCTGTTAATAATTTGCTTCCGCATTAGTTAATATTGTTTTCCCGAGACGGACGTCACAATTTAGTGGTATCAAAGCTCTAGGTTTGTTGAGTCTAGACAGATATAGGACTAAGGTTGTTGAGTCTGTTCTAGTGTCTTCCAGTCTATCTGATAGTGTCTTCTGCTCATATAGGAGGAGAAGAGAAAACTAAATATGTCTAGATCACATGATGAACATATTGTAGAAAGTAGTGTTGTTGCACCCGAAGGAGGTGCAAGAGACCAAGGAAGGGAGGAACATGTGCCTGAATCACCCCAATTCAATCAAGATGACATGGGGAACCCATCCTTCCAAGCTATGTTTGGGCAGTTTCTAACTTCCATGACACATATGACTGATAGGATGCCCATACCTGCACCTAGAGCACCTACCCATCAAGAAGGATAAGGAGCCAGCAAGACATTTGAACGAATTTATGGGGTTGGAGCCACAGAATATGCTGGGACAGCTGACCCAACAGATGCTGACATGTGGCTAACTGAGTTAGATAAGACCTTTAGAATCTTGAACATCCCAGAAGCTGAGAAGGTTAGACATGTTGTGTACCTTCTTAAGGGGAGTGCTGGTCACTAGTGGACCATAGAGGAGGGGAAAAGGCCAGGTGTGGAGATTGAATGGGAAGTATTTTGACGAGAGTTCATCAACAAATACTTTCCTAAGATGTTCTTGGATGAGAAAATCTCTCAATTTGAGAGATTAAGGCAAGGACCAATGAACATTAGCGAGTACGAGGATAAGTTCATGGAGCTTCTGCGGTTCTTTCCACATATGGCAACTACAGATGAAGAGTGGATTCAGCATTTTGTGAAAGGATTAAACGCTGAATTGACCACCCCTGTGTCTGCTCTGGGAGAATAGGGAAACATTTGCTACTTTTGTGGAGTCTGTCAGAACGATAGAGAGGTCTGTGACGGAGAAGTGATAGACCAAGAACAAGACGATGTACCCCTAGTTCCAAGGATCATCATCCAAAGGTTTCAAGAAACTAAGGTTTTCCATGCGTACACCACCACCTAGATTCAGTACCCAGACATAGTGGACATCGAACAGGGGTAGAGGATGAAGTTTACCACCAGAAGGAGCTCGCAGCTCAACATCTTTTTCGGTTACAGGACCATCCAAACCACAGTAGGGGATCAAAGTTGTTTTATATGTGGAAAGATGGGGCATATGATGAAGGATTGTAGAGCCCGAGAGGCAAGTGTGACTTAACCCCAGAGGCAGAGTCAGCAAGGTTCCCAAAGAAGACAGTTTGCAGGTGGTGCTAGAGGACATGGACAAGCATCCCAAATTGGATCATCAACACACATTCAACGAGCACCGAATCAACCACAGGCAATGGGGAGATTCTATGTGATGAATCCACCTGATGCAGTGATCAACCCTCAGGTTGTGACATGTCAGATGAAACTATTTTATTCTAATATGTCTACATCCTGCATCGTATTTGTTTTAATTGCTCCGGGTGCTAAGCACTCCTTTATCACTCGAAGAGTGATTCTTGACTACAACATGACTACAAGTCATAGGGCAGAGAGTTTGAAGTTAGAAATTTCTTTGATGGGATCTGCTGTGTTGTGGGAGGTGTGTTCTCCCTGCATCCTTTTCTTTGCTGAACATCACATTCAAGTGTATCTTATACCACTTGAGATGCATGGGTTCGATATAATCCTTGGGATGGATACCTTAGAAAGGTATAAGGTTGTCTTGGATTGTGAGTCCAAGCAAGCTGTGTTCATAGATGATAGTGACACATGGATCTTTCAAGGAGATAGAAAGATTCTTCCAACCTGTCTTGTGTCCGCTATGGTAGCTGAGAAGCTGTTGAGTCAAGGAATGTATGCACTCTTGGCCCATGTGGTAGATACCACCATGGAGAGTTCTAATCCTGTTGAAGTTCCTACAGTCAGGGAATTTGAAGATGTATTTCCTGAAGAACTTCCAGGTGTACCTCTGCCTCGAGAGATTGATTTATAGATTAATCTAATCCCAGGAACGCAACCAATAGCACAAACACCATATAGGATGGCACCTGCTGAGATGGCAGAACTCAAGAAACAACTACAAGAGTTTCTTGAGAAGGGTTTTATCCGACCAAGCACTTCACCCTAGGGTGCTCCGGTCCTCTTTGTTAAAAATAAGGATGGATCAATGTGGTTGTGCATTGATTACCGACAATTAAATAAAGTAACTATAAAGAATAAGTATCATTTTCCAAGGATTGTTGATTTGTTTGACTAGCTGCGTGGTGCAACTATCTTCTCAAAGATAGATCTGAGGTCGGGATATCATCAACTACGTATTAAGGAGGGTGACATACCTAAGTCTGTCTTTAGGACAAGGTATGGTCACTATGAGTTCACAGTTATGTCGTTTGGACTAACTAATGCACCAACTGCATTTATGGAACTCATGAATAGAATCTTTTGACCTTTTCTTGATCAGTGTGTTGTTGTCTTCATAGATGACATCCTAATCTATAGTAGAGATGCTCAATAGCAGGTGCAACATCTTCATCAAGCTCTAACTTTGCTAAGAGAGCATAAGTTATATTCTAAGTTTAGCAAGTGTGAGTTCTGGTTACCAGAAGATTCTTTTCTTGGATACGTAATATCTGCTTATGGTATATGTGTTGACCCTAAAAAGGTAGAATCTATCTTGCAATGGGAACAGTCAAAGACACCGATGGAGATTCGTAGTTTCTTAGGGTTGCCAGGCTATTATAGGAGGTTCATTAAGAACTTTATTTCCATAGCTTTACCCTTAACCAAGTTGACCAGGAAGGATGTTCCTTTTGCCTGGAATGACAAGTGTCAACAATCATTACAGTTGTTGAAGGAGAGGTTGACACGTGCACCAGTTCTTGTGCTACCTGAACAAGGGAAAGGGTATATAGTTTTCTGTGATGCTTCTAAAAATGGACTAGGATGTGTGTTAATGCAGGATAAACAAGTGATTTCTTTTGCTTCTCGACAGCTTAAGAAACATGAGGAGAATTATTCGACACACGATCTAGAACTAGCTGTAGTAGTCCATGCCTTGAAGATCTGGAGACATTACCTCTATGGAGAGACATTCCAGATTTTCACAGACCGTAAGAACCTGAAGTACATCTTCTCTCAGCATGAGCTAAACATGAGGCAACGCCTCTGGATGGAATTAATCAAGGACTACGATTGTACAATTGATTATCATCCAGGAAAGGCCAATGTAGTTGCTGATGCTTTGAGTAGGAAATCAGCAACACTAGCCCTAGATAAAGCTCAACTGAATTCTTTGGTGTGCACTAGGAGGGATATGGTTATCTCTTTAAGGTAAGATAATGTATAACTTAAGGTATTGTTGTTATCTAGGTTGTTAGCTGAGAAGCACATAAAACCTACTCTGAGACAGCAGATTAAGGAGGCACAACAAGATGATGTTGTAGTTCAACAGATTAGGTCAGAGTATGGTAGTGAGAAAGGAGAATGTTTCTATGTTTCAGATGATCAAGTATCTTATTATCATGGTAGAATGATAGTGCCTGATGTGGATAACTTAAGGAAGTTAGTCCTGGAAGAAGCTCATTCTTCAATGTATGCTATGCATCCAGGAAGCACCAAGATGTATCATAACTTGAAAGATATGTATTGGTGGCCTGGTTTGAAGAAGGATGTTTTTGAGTTCATTATGTAGTGTCCTGTGTGTCAGCAAGTTAAAGCTGAACACCGGAAGCCTGCAGGAACAATGCAGCCTTTACCCATGCCACAGTGGAAGTGGGATCATGTCACCGTGGACTTTGTGGTTGGTTTACCCAGAACAGCCAAAGGTCATGATTCCATTTGGGTAATAGTTGATAGGTTGACAAAGACAACACATTTCTTACCTGTCAAAACAACCTATTATATTGAGAAACTGTCACAGTTATATATAGATGAGATAGTGCGGCTGCATGGGGTCCCAGTTACCATTGTTTCTGGCCGAGGTCCCCAGTTTATGAGTCATTTTTGGGAGCGACATCATAAAGCCTTAGGCACACAGTTAAGGTTTAGTACTGCCTTTCATCCTCAGACAAATGGACAATCAGAAAGGACTATACAAACCTTGGAGGACTTGCTTAGAGCATGTTTTCTCCAGTTTATAGGAAGTTGGGATCTACAACTAAGCTTGATAGAGTTTGCCTACAACAATAGCTATCAACACTGTTACGACCCGCGTCGAGCATATCTCGTAAGTAAGTTGTTCAACACGTGTTTAGCTGATGTGTTAAGTTATAAGCCTATTTTTGTTAATAATGCTTAAAATGGACATGATACATGCTTAGTGTGTTTTCTAGCCTCTAAAGTGTGTAAAATCTTACGCTTGAAACGTTGCCAGAGAAATCGTTCGAATCCGACCTTCGAGTCAAAAGTTGCATGTTTTTGGGCTTCTAGGGACCCAATTGTAATTTTGTGAAAAGTTCGAAATTTGCGATATGGCCCCTAAGTTTTTCTTCCTTATCTTCCTTTCTCCCTTTTCTCGGTTCATTTCTCAGAACTGCAGAACGCAAGAAGCGTTCAGCTCCTGCGAGAGAGAAAGAGAGAGAAAGAGAGGGAAAGAGAGAGGGAGCTGAGGAGGGAAGCTCTGGAGCGTCGTTCTGCTCCAGATAGTTGCGGTAGATCGTCCCTTTCCTCTGTAGATCAACGTCTCCGTCGAATCAAATCAATTTTGCAGCTGGAGCTGCGTTTGCAAGAAAGTGGTCAAGGAATTGGGGTGCTCGGAGCAGCCCTAGCTTGTTCCTTTCTTCCTTTCAGGTACGGTTTAGTTGTATGGGTCGTTTGTGATCGTTTCGCGGTGGTTACTCGAAGTTTGCCCGTCGATTCGAGAGAAATCGACTTCTGCAGGCCGTTTTTGTGTTCTGCCTGTGCGCGGTTCGGCCGAGTTTCCAATTCGGTCGGCCGAGTTCTTATTTAGGGCTTTTGTACAGCGTTTTCCGGATCGGCCGAGTTTCAGTCTGGATCGGCCGAGTTTCTTGAATTAGATAAACGAACAGGGATTTGGTCGGCCGAGTTTGGTCCTGATCGGCCGAGTTTCCTTTGTAGGTTTTTCAAGCGGTGAGTTGGTCGGCCGAGATTGGTTGGCCGAGTTTCAGAATCTGGGAGGCGTTCGGCCGAGTTCCAAGGTGGTCGGCCGAGTTCCAAGCAGTGAGTGGCAATTCATTTAGAAATCATTATTTAACTCATTTTAAATGCCTAATTGCTTCAGTAATAGTATGATAAGTTCATTGGAACTTGAAATGTGTGATATGAATGATATGAAAGAGAAAATTCTGTGTTTTACAGTTATAATGTGTTATTTGTGTTATTTGTTAATCAAGTATAGACCTAGATGCCCTAACGCCGTAGAACCCCTCATGAGGTCTGCACCTTGGGGTGAAACGACCTACCTAGCGTGTGACTAGATGGTCGGTGACTCATGTTCAACAATAATCCGTGCGTGTGTCACGGTGGCACGAGGGCAGAAAGGCAGTGTTCAACAATAATCCGTGCGTGTGTCACAGTGGCACTGGAAAGAAAAGAAAACTTGGTTATCTAACACAATTCGTGCAGCGTCACGAAGGTAACCCTGTGACCCTCCGCCGATGTACTTAGGTTTAAGGAGGAGTCTAGAGTACACTCTTTGAGAGTGCAGTGAGGCCGTGTGAGCCTGAGAATCCTGACGCAGACCAGGACAGCAGTCAGACTTAGCATTTCCCGGGTGTGTCGCTAAGTCTTGTACGGTGGGGCCGTAGCATGAACTTGTTGCGGATCCTTATATGCAGAGTACACTGCATATATTTAGGGCATAATAATAATAAATGAATAAATAATCATATAGGATCATAGTAAATTTATATAATTGTTTAACTATTTGAAATACCTGATGATACTTAGAAATGTGATTGGTAACTGTATATCTGCTATGTCAGTAGAATTTCTCTGCTTTAAACTGTATATCTGTTTATTTTCAGTTAATGAACCTGACGAGTTATTTATTGATAGCTAAATGAAATGTTATTCACTGAGCGAGTAGGCTCACCCCTCTACTCAAACATTTTCAGGTCAGCACCAGCTTCAGGAGTCAGAAGGATCGTATCATCCTAACGCTTAGTTGACAGAAGGTTTGTAGTTAGTCTAGTTAGAAGGTCTCTTAATCCATTCCCCTCGATCTTCGGGGCAAGGTGTGAGTGAGAGAGAGAATATGTACAAAGATGTAAATTAACTGTTATGCTTTATTTAATGTTGAACAATGCAGTATGCTGTAGACTTGCTATATTTCTTATCAGTTTAATAGAAATGCTTCCGCAGTTTGTTTAGTTTTCATTTGCAGTAATATCTTAAATGGTTTAAGAGGAAATGAAAGTTTGGCTTAAGTGTATAATCCCACCTGCCGTGCCCTAATCCGGTGGTTTGTGTTTAATGTGAGAATGGGGCGCGACAATTCTTGGTATCAGAGCCTAGGTTTGAGTACTTAGTTACTCAAGGTCAGGGGATGATAAGAGACCAATAGGATTAAGATTTAAGTATCTTTCTTCTATCTGTAATTTTCTAATAGGAAATATTCTATTATATCATTGCAGATGGAAGGAAGAGGTTTTGATCGTGATAATCAAGCTGAGAGCCATGTTGGCCCTGATCCGCGATACTTGGGTCCAGGTGGTGGTGACCACGTGGATGAAGCATCCCGGATGTACAGGATGTTCTTGGAGACCAAGGAAAGGTACAAGGCTGATAGGCGAGAATCTTCTTCCACCAGCAGTAAAGATCTGATGCGATCTTATGAGCTTGTGAAGAAACTTGGTGGCACAGAGTTTAGTGGCACCACAGATCCCGCAGAAGCTGATGAGTGGTTTAGACAGATTGAGAAGGTCTTTCGTCTGATGGAACTTCCAGAAGACAAGAAGATCAATCATGTAGTCTACCTTCTGACAGGTGATGCAGAGCTATGGTGGCGTGGTGTGGAGGAAAAGAGAAGAGGCACAGAGCTTTCCTAGCAGGATCTCTCTGAGGAGTTTCATCTCAAATTCTATCCACCCACTTTCCTTAATGAGAAAATCAGGCAGTTGCAAAATATCAAGCAGGGGAACATGACAGTTACAGAGTATGAAGCACTTTTTACTCGGTTAGCTAACTTCTGTCCACAACTTGTTCCTGACAACATAGAAAGATGTAGAAGATTCCAGGAAGGACTAAGGCCGGAAATCCGGCATACAGTTTCTGCTACTAGCAGGAGAAATAGAGAAAACTTTGGCGAGTTTGTTGAGGCTGCCAGACAGGTTGAAGAATCTGTGAATGCTGATAGGGTGCCCGAGTCTAAGAAGAGATCTGCAGAGTTCAGTGGAGGACAGTCCAGTGGTGGATACAGAGGTGGGGGTAGAGGTTTCTTTTCTAAACTTGGGCGTGGCTTGGGTTGTTTTGGCAGGCAGAGATCGGAGAATGTCACTACTTCTAGAGGTAGAGGAGGATACAACCCAGGAAGATGGAGCAGTGCCGATAGTGGACAGTCATCTGGGTCATCAATGTCAGTGACTGGTCCACAGAGATAGGAAAAGCGAGTATGTAATACCTATGGAAAATCTCACTCTGGGCAATGTTGGGGTCCAGATTATACAGGATGCTTCCATTGTGGACAGATGGGACATATAAGGAAGTTTTGCCCTCAGCTTCAACAAGCAGCGTCACAAGCTTCTCAGTCTCAGTTTTATGATGTTCAGAGACAGCCTCCAGTTGAAGGACCAAGTTCTTCTATGGCTTCTGGTTCTAGAGGAGGTGGAGTATCTAGTGGCAGGAGTGGTCAGAGAGGACAACGTGGTAGAGGGAGAGCTTCAGCACATTTCTTTTCTTTGACACCTCAGGAAGGTATAATCTCTTCACAAGTTGTTACATGAGAGATGTTTTTATTTAATAATATACCAGTTTCAGTTTTGATAGATCCGGGAGCTACTCATTCTTTTATACGACGTTCTTTAGTTGTTGAACTTAATCTGTTAACTCAAGAGTTGGCAGATGAGTTAGTGTTGAGGGTTCCACTAGGTGGACCGACAGTTTTGTCTGAGTCCTGTCCCGGATGTTTGTTATCTTTTGAAGGTTTTACCTTTGCTGCTAATCTTATACCCTTGGATGTAAATACTTTTCAAGTCATCTTGGGTATGGATTGTCTTGAGACATATCGAGTGCAACTCGATTGCTGGAAAAAGGAAGCTACCTTTCAATTAGGAGAACTTTCTTGTGTCTTTTCTGGAGACAGGAAAGTTCTGCCTAGATGCATAATATCAGCTGCTGTAGCTAATAAGATGTTACAGAAAGGATGTGAAGCGTTCCTTGCTCATGTGGTTGACACCAGAGCAGAGAAGAGCACTGCCAGTGTTTATGATGTGCCTGTAGTTCGTGAGTTCTCTGACGTTTTCCCAGAAGAGTTACCAGGCTTACCTCCTGTCAGAGACATTGATTTTGAAATTCAGGTATATCCAGGTAGTCATCCAGTAGCGTTGTCGGCCTACAGAATGGCACCTACAGAGTTGAAAGAACTCAAGGTACAGTTGCAGGAGATATTAGATAAGGGTTTCATTAGACCCAGTTCTTCACCATGGGGTGCTCCAGTCTTGTTTGTTAAGAAAAAGGATGGTACCATGCGTCTCTGTATAGATTACAGGCAACTGAACAAGATCACAATAAAGAATAAATATCCCTTGCCGAGAATAGACGATCTGTTTGATCAGTTGCGTGGAGCGACGATCTTCTCTAAGATAGATTTGAGATTTGGATATCATTAGCTCAGAATAAAGGCTTCTGATATTCCCAAGACAGCTTTCAGAACCAGGTATGGGCATTATGAGTTTTTGGTCATGTCGTTTGGGCTGACCAATGCCCCAGCAGCCTTTATGGATATGATGAATCAGATTTTCAAACCGTTCCTAGATCAGTTTATTGTAGTCTTTATAGATGATATCCTGATCTACTCCACAAATGATGTACAACATGAGCAACACCTGAGAGTAGTGTTGCAGTTGTTGAGGCAACGCCAACTGTATGCTAAGTTTAGCAAGTGTGAGTTCTGGTTGGCTGAGGTAGCATTTCTTGGACATGTTATCTCGAGAGATGGAGTTAGCATTGATCCTAAGAAAGTTGATTCTGTGCTTCAGTGGGAACAGCCTACGACTCCTACTGAGATCAGAAGTTTCTTGGGTTTAGCAGGCTATTACAGAAGGTTTATACAGAACTTCAGTGTGCTAGCATCACCCTTGACACGTTTGACGAGGAAGAATGCCCCGTTTGTTTGGTCTGATAACTGTGAGAAAAGTTTTCAGATCTTGAAGAAAAAGTTGACCACAGCGCCAGTGTTGGTTTTGCCCGAGGCAGATAAAGGTTATACAGTGTTCTGCGATGCTTCCAGGAGGGGTTTAGGCTGTGTGTTGATGCAAGAAGGAAAAGTTGTGGCCTATGCATCTAGACAGCTTAAGAAGAACGAAGAGAACTACCCTACTCATGATCTAGAATTAGCTGCTATAGTTCATGCTCTTAAGACATGGCGTCATTATTTGTATGGTGAGACATGTCAGGTGTTCACTGATCATAAGAGCTTGAAGTATATCTTCACTCAGAAGGATTTGAATTTGAGACAGCGCAGATGGCTAGAGCTGATTAAAGACTATGATGTGACAATCGATTACCATCCTGGTAAGGCGAATGTTGTAGCTGATGCCTTGAGTAGAAAGTCAAGTTCTTCAGCCAATGCATTTTCTATGGCATGTTTCAAGAGAGACTTGCTTGTAGATATGCGAAGGTTGAACTTGGGCTTGGAAATGACAAGACAGAGTGGGCTGATTGCGCAGATGCAAGTTAGACCTACTTTTTATAATCAGATTAAAGAGTTACAGCAGAGTGATGATGAGTTATGGCAGATTATGTAGGAGATGTCAGAGGGTAAGAGGACAGAGTTCGGGTTTTCTGATGGAGGCATGTTGTATCTTCATAATAGGTTGTGTGTACTTGGAAACAGTGAGTTGAAAGAGCAGATTCTTGAAGAAGCGCATACTTCTATGTATGCCATGCATCCAGGTAACACAAAGATGTACAGGAACCTCAAAGAGCTGTACTGGTGGACTGGCATGAAAAAGGATGTGGCTGAATACGTAGCTAGGTGTGGGGTGTGTCAGCAGGTTAAGGCTGAACATCAGAAACCTGCTGGTACTTTGCAGTCGCTTCCTATACCAGAATGGAAATGGGAACACGTCACAATGGACTTTGTGGTAGGATTACCCAGAACGCCTAAGGGTTCGGACTCGATATGGGTGATTGTGGATAGACTAACTAAGTCTGCTCACTTTCTTCCTGTCAAGTCAACTTTTGACGCTTCAAGGCTGGCAAAAATTTATGTGAATGAAGTAATCAGGTTGCATGGGATTCCAGTTTCTATTATTTCTGACAGAGATCCAAAGTTCACATCTAGATTCTGGAATCAGTTACAACATGTGTTGGGCACGAAGTTGAAGTTCAGTACAGCGTTTCACCCACAAATAGATGGTCAATCTGAGAGGACCATTCAGACCCTTGAAGACATGCTGAGAGCATGCGTGCTACAGTTTAGAGGTAACTGGGAAGAACACTTAGGCCTAATAGAGTTTGCATATAATAATAGCTACCATTCTAGTCTGGGAATGGCTCCATATGAAGCTCTTTATGGCAGAAAGTGTAGATCGCCAGTCTGTTGGTATGAGGTGGGTGAGAAGAAAATTCTTGGACCCGAGCTAGTTGATGTGACTACTGAAAAGATATCAGTGATCAGAGATCAGTTGAAAGCTGCACAGGATAGACAGAAGAGTTATGCTGATAGACGACGTCGACCTCTTGAGTTTGAGGTTGGTGACAAGGTTTACTTGAAGGTTTCACCGTGGAAGGGAGTTCTGAGGTTTGGCAAGAGGGGCAAGTTGACCCCTAGATTTATGGGTCCATATCCTATTGTTGAGAGGATTGGACCTGTAGCTTACAGGTTGGATTTGCCGTCTGAGTTGGCAAATCTTCATGATATTTTCCACGTGTCTATGCTGAAAAAGTGTCATCCTGGTACAGATAAGATTCTAGATTCGGAACCGGTGCAACTTAGGACAGATGTGTCCTATGTTGAAGGACCTGTGCAGATAGTTGATTACCGGATTAAAAAGCTTAAGAACCGTGAAATTCCTTTAGTGAAGGTTTTGTGGAGAAACCATAATCTTGAAGAAGCTACGTGGGAACTAGAGTCTGAGATGCGTGGCAAGTTTCCTTTTCTCTTCTAGGAATTTCGAGGACGAAATTCTTATAAGGGTAAGAGGAATTGTTACGACCCGCATCGAGCTTATCTCGTAAGTAAGTTGTTCAGCACGTGTTTAGCTGATGTGTTAAGTTATAAGCATGTTTTTGTTAATAATGCTTAAAATGGACATGATACGTGCTTAGTGTGTTTTCTAGCCTCTAAAGTGTGTAAAATCTTACGCTTGAAACGTTGCCAGAGAAATCGTTCGAATCCGACCTTCGAGTCAAAAGTTGCATGTTTTTAGGCTTCTAGGGACCCAATTGTAATTTTGTGAAAAGTTTGAAATTTGCGATATGGCCTCTAAGTTTTTCTTCCTTATCTTCCTTTCTCCCTTTTCTCGGTTCATTTCTCATAACCGCAGAACGCAAGAAGCGTTCAGCTCCTGCGAGAGAGAAAGAGAGAGAAAGAGAGGGAAAGAGAGAGGGAGCTGAGGAGGGAAGCTCTGGAGCGTCGTTCTGCTCCAGATAGTTGCGGTAGATCGTCCCTTTCCTCTGTAGATCAACGTCTCCGTCGAATCGAATCAATTTTGCAGCTGGAGCTGCGTTTGCAAGAAAGTGGTCAAGGAATTGGGGTGCTCGGAGCAGCCCTAGCTTGTTCCTTTCTTCCTTTCAGGTACGGTTTAGTTGTATGGGTCGTTTGTGATCGTTTCGCGGTGGTTACTCGAAGTTTGCCCGTCGATTCGAGAGAAATCGACTTCTGCAGGCCGTTTTTGTGTTCTGCCTGTGCGCGGTTCGGCCGAGTTTCCAATTCGGTCGGCCGAGTTCTTATTTAGGGCTTTTGTACAGCGTTTTCCGGATCGGCCGAGTTTCAGTCTGGATCGGCCGAGTTTCTTGAATTAGATAAACGAACAGGGATTTGGTCGGCCGAGTTTGGTCCTGATCGGCCGAGTTTCCTTTGTAGGTTTTTCAAGCGGTGAGTTGGTCGGCCGAGATTGGTCGGCCGAGTTTCAGAATCTGGGAGGCGTTCGGCCGAGTTCCAAGGTGGTCGGCCGAGTTCCAAGCAGTGAGTGGCAATTCATTTAGAAATCATTATTTAACTCATTTTAAATGCCTAATTGCTTCAGTAATAGTATGATAAGTTCATTGGAACTTGAAATGTGTGATATGAATGATATGAAAGAGAAAATTCTGTGTTTTATAGTTATAATGTGTTATTTGTGTTATTTGTTAATCAAGTATAGACCTAGATGCCCTAACGCCGTAGAAACCCTCGTGAGGTCTGCACCTTGGGGTGAAACGACCTACCTAGCATGTGACTAGATGGTCGGTGACTCGTGTTCAACAATAATCCGTGCGTGTGTCACGGTGGCACGAGGGCAGAAAGGCAGTGTTCAACAATAATCCGTGCGTGTGTCACAGTGGCACTGGAAAGAAAAGAAAACTTGGTTATCTAACACAATTCGTGCAGCGTCACGAAGGTAACCCTGTGACCCTCCGCCGATGTACTTAGGTTTAAGGAGGAGTCTAGAGTACACTCTTTGAGAGTGCAGTGAGGCCGTGTGAGCCTGAGAATCCTGACGCAGACCAGGACAGCAGTCAGACTTAGCATTTCCCGGGTGTGTCGCTAAGTCTTGTACGGTGGGGCCGTAGCATGAACTTGTTGCGGATCCTTATATGCAGAGTACACTGCATATATTTAGGGCATAATAATAATAAATGAATAAATAATCATATAGGATCATAGTAAATTTATATAACTGTTTAACTATTTGAAATACCTGATGATACTTAGAAATGTGATTGGTAACTGTATATCTGCTATGTCAGTAGAATTGCTCTGCTTTAAACTGTATATCTGTTTATTTTCAGTTAATGAACCTGACGAGTTATTTATTGATAGCTAAATGAAATGTTATTCACTGAGCGAGTAGGCTCACCCCTCTACTCAAACAGTTTCAGGTCAGCACCAGCTTCAGGAGTCAGAAGGATCGTATCATCCTAACGCTTAGTTGACAGAAGGTTTGTAGTTAGTCTAGTTAGAAGGTCTCTTAATCCATTCCCCTCGATCTTCGGGGCAAGGTGTGAGTGAGAGAGAGAATATGTACAAAGATGTAAATTAACGGTTATGCTTTATTTAATGTTGAACAATGCAGTATGCTGTAGACTTTCTATATTTCTTATCAGTTTAATAGAAATGCTTCCGCAGTTTGTTTAGTTTTCATTTGCAGTAATATCTTAAATGGTTTAAGAGGAAATGAAAGTTTGGCTTAAGTGTATAATCCCACCTGCCATGCCCTAATCCGGTGGTTTGTGTTTAATGTGAGAATGGGGCGCGACAAACACAGTATAAACATGGCACCTTATGAAGCTTTGTATGGTTGACGTTGTAGATCTCCCCTATGTTGGTATGAAACTGGTGAATATCAACTTTTGGGTCCTGATCTTATGCAGCAAACCACTGAGAAGATTAAAATAATACAACAACAGTTAAAGACTGCACATGATAGGAAGAAATATTACACTGATAAGCGTCGTAGACCTTTAGAATTCCAAGTTGGAGACAGAGTGTACCTCAAGGTCTCACCTTGGAAGGGAGTTCTTAGGTTTTGAAGAAAAGGAAAGTTAGCTCCTAGATTTATGGGGCCTTATCCAATCATTAAACTGGTTGGAAAGGTAGCTTATAAGCTGGAGTTACCACCTGAGCTACAAAAGTTACACCCAGTGTTCCACATTTCCATGCTAAAGAAATGTCATCCTGACACTGAATTAGTTTTGCAGCCTATGGAAGTAGAATTGAATGATGATACATCCTATGTTGAAGAATCAAGAAGCTGAAAAAGAAAGATATAAGTCTTATGAAAGTCCTCTGGAATCACCGTGGCATTGAAGAAGCTATGTGGGAATTAGATGAATAGATGAGGAGGAAATACCCTACTCTTTTCTCTTAAAACATTTTGTTAATGTTTTCAGGGATGAAATCCTTGTAAGGGGTGGATAATTTGTAACATCTCTGACCTGGGTTATGTACTAACCCTAGGTTTTTTGCATAATAAAGTTGATTATATGCTTGCTCTTATCTTTTGAAAAGTAATTAAGGTTCTTGAGGAACTTATATTTCATTTTCAGTCCTTTTTGAATAACGTTTAAACATTGTTTTGTTAATTTTGGACTAAAGTGCAAATTACCCAAGTTTGAGGGGTTAACTTGCAAATTGCACATGATAAGATGTTCCTCTGATGTTGAGACATCATAATAATGAATATGATGTAGTGATATGGTTTCCACAAGCTTGGGCATCAGGATACAGCTTGTGGAGTAATCCTTGTGCATTAAAACCTAGTTTTGGTGTAATGTGCAAATTACCCAAAACCTAGGGTTAAATATGCAAAATATCACCTCTAGAGGGTCTCTAATGTTTCTTGGCATCAAGTAGAGCAAATAAAATGAGATGGGCGCCTCATTTGCATTTTCGTGGAGGAGAGAGAATCTTGACATTAAAATAATCAATATTTAAGCATATATGGAGCTTTAATTTAATTAATGCAAAAAGAAAGAAATTAATTGAGGATCCCTTCAAACAAAAGTTGAAGGATGTGTTTGCAATAAGTTGGACTATCTTGTACTTTGCTTGGGCACAAAAAGATCTTGGTTGAGTGGAAGCCCACTTACATTATCATAATAAAAAGTAATATCCACTAAAAGGTTGGATATTAATATAAAACTCTTTAAGGTGCTTAATTTCTTTTCCATTAATCTTTGGATAATGGAGAGGTTTTGCAAGAACATGAAGGTGGCTTCATGTCCAAGAAATGGATGGGGATTTTATGGAAATTATTTTGGAATTCAAAGAAAATAATCCTTTTTCTCTTATCTTGAAAACCCATATACATATCCTTTATACTCATCTTTTTCCAATAACACCCAAGGCTCGTTTCCTTAGTTTCCTTTTTCTCACCTTGCTTTGGATGATCAAAGGAGATCTCAGGAGTAGGAGAAGGATGACCATAACCTGTCGGTGAGTTTTGATCATCTTCTACCTCGGATTCATGGTGAAAACCCTAAATCAATGCTTGATTATTGGTTTTCTTAATTCGATTTGCAATCCTAGCCATCGTATTCATCCAAAAGCTCAAGGACGGACCCTGGACAGTTGCTGTAACTCCATCCACCATTAAATCCGTGGAGCTTGGAGCTTGGGATTAGTTCTATAGGTGGGTTTTATAACTCTAACCCTTAATCATTGCTATTGCACTTCTTTCTTTAATAATCGTTGGTTACTTTTCTTCTTTTGATACTCTTTTGAGTTCTTGCTTAAACTCCCATGAAGAATAGCAATATTTCTTGGTTGAACAAAGGAGGACGATGATGACATCATCCTAGATGGTTATCCAAAGAACTACTTTTCCAAACAATTTCCTTTTTGTTGCTCAAACGGTTTCCCAAACCATTTGGGAGCAAACAGTTTCAAACCGTTTGGAATGAAACGGTTTCATCAAACCTCATGGAGGGAAACGGTTTCAAACCATTTGGTGGCATTGACCAAGGGTTGACCATTTGGAGAACTGTTGAAAATAATGTAGGTTAATTACCCATCAATTATTATTGATTAACTCCAATTGGTTCAGTAGTTGAAGGTCAATCAATCACCAAAACCCTAATCGGGTTGAGTGCTGATTTCTAATTTGATTAAGTTTGAAACTTGGGTTGATTGACCCAAATGGTTTCAAAACCGTTTGGGGATCACCCAAACGGTCTCAAGACTGTTTGGTGATCACCCAAGACCATTTGAAGGACTAGGGTTAGGTATGGTTGAGCAATTGAAGATCTAATGGTGCTAGGTTGAAGAGTAATCAATTGCTGATTTGGTGAGCAATCCAATAAACCAAACCCTAATTGGTTGACCTAGATTTTTATGTTGACATGGGAAAACAGTATCAAGACCATTTGGAGGTCATCCAAATGACCTCAAGACCGTTTGGGTTCAGGTCATGTTCAATTTGGATGATGGTTCAATGGTTTCAAAGTAACTAATCTCACATTGATTAATGTTGAAGGATCAACATTTCCAAACCCTAATCCAATTGATTCAAACTCGAATTGATGACCAATTGAAGGTCAATTGTGGGTCAAATCAGTTGAATGTTCACCTAATTAACTCATTTGAAGCATGGTGATAGGTCCACTTGATGAGTGATAACATGATCACAATCAATGAAGGAATCGATCTTGGAAACCCTATTTCAATCTGACTTGTTGAGACCATACTTGGTCCATGCAGTTTTGAGAAGGTTTGGACCAAACAGTCTCAAGACCATTTGAGTCCAAACGGTCTCAAGACCGTTTGGGACCAAATGATCCCAAACCGGTTGAGGTCATGCACTTTCAAAGTTTCACTTTAGAAAATGATCTTGAGGGTCACCTTTAGCAAATGATCTTGAGGGTCAACTTTAGTAAACGGTTTCAAAGATCCAACTTTGGCAAACGGTCTCCACCACCTAATTTACTAAACGGTTTCAAGGTGGTAATTTAGCAAATAGTTTCATTGGTTGTTCAAGACCATTGGAGGTCTAAATGGTCTTAGACCGTTTGGATGTTTTTGTGCAAGACCGTTTGAGGTCTGATTTGGTCAAGACCGTTTGGGGTCTATGTGGCCAAGACCTTTTGGTGGATAATTAACCAAATCTGCATGGATACTTAAAGTGGTTAAAGGACATAGTGATTAGTTGATCAATACATGATGTAATCAAAGATGATTATAGTAATTACATCTTAGTGGGGCAAGGTGATTAGTACCCTTTGAATAATTAAGCCTTAATGATCATGGTGACAATGACATAACCCATGATGTCAATTCTTCTCTTTCATGTTGAGTTGACTTAGCCTAATCAAGGCTGATGCAAACATCATCTTATAGAAGATGAGAGAGAAGAGTTCTTACATGAATGTTAATCATGTAATGGACTTTTATGATAGATGCATCTCTAATTAGGGTATGATCCTTCATAGTGAGATCCTAACACCCTAATTATGATGGTTAATGAATCAAAACCCTTATTGAGGGCATTAATAGGGTAAATCGTAATGCATGATGATTGTATGAACTTAATTTATAATGATTACATGATAAACTTTAATTCAAGGTACTTTGATGCTCACTCCTACTTGGGGTGAATAGTAAACCCTAACCTAGGGTGATGTGATATGAATAGTAAACTCTAACCTAGGGTGATGTGATATGAATAGTAAACCCTAACCTAGGGTGATGTGATATGAATAGTAAACCCTAACCTAGGGTGATGTGATATGAATAGTAAACCCTAATCTAGGGTGATGTGATGTCAATAGTAAACCCTAACCGAGGGTGATGTGATATGAATAGTAAACCCTAATCTAGGGTGATGTGATATAAACAGTAAACCCTAATCTAGGGTGATGTGATGTGAATAGTAAACCCTAACTATGGGATGTTAATGATAAACCCTAATCCAGGGTGATGTGATGTGAATAGTAAACCCTAACTATGGGATGTTAATGATAAACCCTAATCTGGGGTGGTGTGATATGAATAGTAAACCCTAATTCCAAATAAGGTGAAGAAACATGTGAAACCCTAATTTTGGGTTATGCTTTATAGCATGAAGCTCTAAGGTTGGATAATGGAATGATAAGTCATTAATCCTAATTGAGCTAAGGGGATGATTAACCCTAATTCAATTAAAAAGGGAAACCCTAACGCTAGCAAGGGCATACAGGGGTATTCCTTGATTAAAGATGATACAATTATTTTACATTGTGTTGATATGAAATTGATGTATCTGTTATCATTTGTACTAATCATGTAGGTTTTGTGAGATATTGAACATGTCCATGTAGGAGCTACGATGCTTTGGTTTTAAAAAGTACTTTATGAGCTTTGTAAGCAATGATATGCTATGTTGCCTAGTGAAAGGTAACAAAAGAGATTGATAGGCTGTAAGAGCCATGTGAAATACCTGCATTACAATTATCATGTTTACACTGTCAGATGACTTGATGGCATTAAGTTACCAGTTAAAGTGGTAACATGTGTTTTGATGATCTAAGGGTTTGAATACCCATATTCTTGAATCATGATGTTGAGATGATAAGGGATTGAGTTCCCAATGTTAATAAAGTTGTGAAATAAACTTGATAGAAATAGTAGTCTTAAATATTCCTGATGCTAAAAGAATGTTGTAATGTACTTAAATAATCAATTGAAATGATATCATGTAGATCCCTGACCATAGATCCATCATCGTTAGTAGTTTGGTGATGGTGAAACATGTTTTCCTAAGGGAAATCCTGGAGAGCATACTTTTGAGTATGTGGGGGTTATGGACGTGAATATCCTTACGTCCTAATGGAGGAATTGATGTGAGATAAATATTAAATCTCTCAATCCTTCAATATATGTATATGTCGGGATGATGTACCACTAATCTTCCGATGATGATGTTAATGTCGAATCGAGGTGAGATAAATAAGAAATCTCTCGATTGTGAAGAGAGTATATCATGAAACTGTAACTCTAATAGCGAAGTTGCCAGTATACCCTGGAAAGCTATATAAATGGCGGAGACACATGATGTCATGCATGTTGTTCCTCACATTGACTGAGGAGGATGAGGTCATAGAAATCTGGCTCATCTATTGACCTATGTATGGTACCGATTTCTATTTCAAAATGGTCGGTTGGAGTATGAGCGGTATACCTCATCTCCTCAGGGCATAAATATGTTTGTAAAATGTAATCAGTTGTGTAGCATAATTGCTTAGGGTTGAACTACAAGAATCAATGTTTGATGATACATTGTTTAATATGTCCTAGTTGGATAATTAGTATACTTATTCCTTATTAAATGAATGACTTGCTTCTTAATCAAGTTATAATTGAAATGATTGAATAGAGAATACTACTTTGCATATCTTATTCAATGATTTATCTACTTTTGAATATTTATAATTCTATTTCTCATTGTTATACTTTTATCTGCAATAACAATGCTTCTGGCAGAGAGTTATAACTCTCGCTGGGACAATTTTCAATTGTCTCACCCCCGTGGGATTCAACTTTTTAGGTAGACGTCGAGGAAGAAGAAACCCTTCAATGGGTGAGCAACAACAACAACCATAGCAGCAGCAACAACAACAAGGACAACAATGATCTTCAGGTGGAGACATTGTCTGTTAGGTTCTGTTTATAGAGAGTCCTATGTGTCATCTCTATACTCTTAGGTCCTAGGAGTCAGTAGATGGTTTGACATAGATCTGAAATTTTTGGCTTGATGCCTCGAGATTTTTGTATACTGCTCATGCGCAGTTTAACAAGGCAGTTAATGTTTATGACTCTCGACATGAGATGATACAGAGATGTACTGATGTATCAGAATGTAAATAACTTACTTTAGTTCTTTATGAAAGAGTTTTACAGTTTGTGGATCTCTTTATAAAAAGTTTTAATTTTTAGTGATTTTCAGTAATTCTGTTGCTAATAATTCGCTTCTGCATTAGTTATCTTGTTTTCTCGAGACGGACGTCACAAGATTAATTATATATTTCTTTATTAAGAAAAAATTGAAAATAATGATAAAATGTGGAAAATAAGTGAAAAGAGGTACAATTGAGTTATCCTTGGTGGATTTTCGATTCCAAAGGATTTCTAATATTAAAAGGAATTCCAATAAGGAAAATAAAAGAGATATAAAAAGAGAAATCCTCAAAAAGAGATATTTTAATAAAAATATAATGATAATATGTGAAATAGACATAAATAAAGGGAAATATATATTCCCCAATATGGGAATCCGTGCCTTTAGGATTTCTTGAGGTCCAAGGGACCCAAAATAACAAGATAATGGCCAAGGGAAAATGATTACTAATTAATTTTGAATTAATTAATGGATAACTTGGGAGAGAAGGAAGGCTTCTCACCCATTGGTATTTGTCCCCCAAATTTCGTGCAAAGCTAGATAATGTCAAGAGAAACGTTCCCTTAAAATTTTAGACAAAAATGAGTTACGGTTTGGGAGATATCAATTTCTCAAGTTATCACCAAAATAAAGATTTAATTAGGCAGTTTGTAAAGGAAGTTTCCTTTTGGATGAACGCGTGCTTTGAGGACCGTTGGATCTCAATCCAATGTTGGTCGTTCATATTCAAACTCCCACGTAGATAGGGACTTTGTAGGTTACAGGAAGAAACTTCCATCTCAGATTTCTTGCAATCTAGTGGATATGCCAGCCTATTGATAGTCTCTTTAGACTTAGGAGGAGGAACCGTGGAGATCCATCCCTATCTTCTTTAGGTTTGGTTGTTGATTTGGGAAACGTCCAATCCTCGCATGCCTGACCTCGACCTTATATATAGGGGAGGGTGAAAGGGGATACCAACATGCTCTCTTGCTACCCTAAGCTCCGCGGCAAGCTGAGAGGAGCGTTTTAGTGCCCTCAATTTGATCCTCTACCCTGAACGACACCCCTATCGTCTGAGATAACCTCGCCGGAGTCTGGCGGGTAGGAGGTGGCTGTGGTAGGGTTTTCATGAGCAGTTGATGCTGGGGTCGAGTTCGGAAGAGGGAGGCAGAGCTCCTCGGCAATCAGCGCGCTCGCAGGTGGCCAGAACGCCATAGTTAACTATCAGATTGACTGTGAGCTTGCTGCTCGTTTGAACGCGAGGAAGAAGCCAAGAGTGGGGTCGTTAGATCCGATTCCACGATAGACTCGCAAAGGAGATCCATGGCCCAGGATTGTGTGCACCTTAAAGTTCAGGAAAAGTGGACGTGAGCAACCTCAGCCACAAGATCGGATCAACTGTGGACCGCGATAGAAATCTGACGTCCATCATTTTTCCAAAAAGAAAGGTAATTAGCCTCTCTAACTTGAAAATCAAGAAAATGCCTTTTTCTTGCAAAAAGCGTAGTAATTAGTAGGAAGGTCAGATGAAGGAACTTAATACATGAAAATTGATCAGAAGAAAATAAGGAATGCAATGAAAATGTAATTGAAGTCTAATTCTGCTTTAAATCCAAAAAGTATGTAAAGATGCTATCTTTAATGGTTTATCTATTAAAAGAACCCTAATCTTTATTGATTAGTGTTTAATGGAAGATTAAAGTTGGCATTAACTTGTTAATGATAAAAAGGAAAATTAGGAACAAAAAGGATGAATTTTGCACATAATTGGTTTGATTTAGAGTTTCATGTGCATGAATATACTTTAATGGGCCTTGAAACCCTAATATTGGTAAATGTGACTCTTAATGGCTTTAATTATTCAAATTCGTGAATAAAGTTAAGATTTGATGATTCTAAGCTATTTCGAACATTAAAGTTCCTAATTGTGGATAAATAACCTTAATATAGAACTTAGCGTTTTTGAATGAATCAAGGTAGAATTAATGATAAATTACATGCATATGAGTATTAGAGCATAATGAACTACAAATTGATGATAAACAAGCATAATGACTTTGTCATAGATTAAAAAGGATAAATATGGTAGCTTTAATGTAAAAGAGGCTTAATGGACTTAATTGTTGGTTAATTTTGCATTAATCGCGAATTAGGGTTATGTGTTTGTAAAAGGGTAACCTTAATAACTTTCATCAAGGATAGATAACAAAATTTGGGTTTAAAATAATAAGAAGAGGTAAAACCCTAATTGCAAAGCAAACCCTAAAAAGAGGAAGAAACCCTAAAAAGGAATAAAAACCATAAGTAGCAAGATGGTTTGGATAGTTTTTGATAAAAAGGAATTTGATGTATATTTCAGGATTGAACTGTGTACTTGCTTGATTTTGGATTACTTGCTTGTTTGCACTATACCTACATCTGAGTCTGCCTGACAGGAATGTGGTTAATTATGAATAACTACCTTAGTTTCCTGAGGATTTTCCGGATGGTTAATCACATTGAATGCAAATTATCAGTTGGATGTTCATACTTGCAAATCATAAAGTCACTATGATTATCACATTAATAATAGAAGTATGTATTCTCCCACCTACATGCCACCCTGATGGAAGATGCCAAAGGTCAGGCCCAGATGGGTAGACGAATGGGCATCATGAGTGGTGACCCCAGGAACCAAGCTCGGGAATGAGAAGGTGGCCTATGATATTGAATGACTAATGTGCCCTATGAAGGGTGACCCCAGGCACCAAGCTCAGGATTGAGAAGGTGGTCTTAAGTCATTGGCAAAAGAAACCCTAAGGTGGGTATGCCAGGGTTAGGTCAAAAGCGGTGGAGAATGTCATACAGAAAAGTGTAAATTGGCTTGTGAAGAAATTTGATTGTTATCCATATGTGCAAACTTTTGGTTGTCCCCACATACCAGTATATTTCAATATGCTGACCGTCATTTTGTTTGTCGGTGTTTTAGGTACAAGTTTGAAAAGCACAAACAGTAAAGTGACACATCGTGGAAATAATAAGTAAAGTACAAGGAGGGTTAGATAGAATAAATCAATTTGTGGATAGATAGTTTCCCAAAGTTTTCAAAAGGTATGCAAAGTTTTATTTTGTACTAGTTTCCAATTTAGTTGGTAAAATTTGATAATTGTTATTGATTAATTGTCGAACCTTTGATTCAGGTTATTGGATAATGGCTCTGACCTTTTGGTCTCCCTTAATTGGGGGTTACCGGGAGGTGGGGTCATTACAATTGGTATCAGAGCATAGGTTCCTCATTTAATCCTTAATAATTATTAAATTTTACAAATTTTGTAGAACCCAAGGGAGTTATTAGAGTATTATCCGAAAGACATAGGTTTCTAGAAAAGGATCATGACTGGTGGCTAGCAATATTTTCCTCTGCACCGCTAGTCGGAATATGAGGACTCCCGGATCCGTGTGGCTGCCTAGCCAAAGTCTTAGGGTATGATTCGAAATAAGATACCTTTAGGACTCTTTCATCTTGTTCATCCCTTCTCAACTCAAATTCTATTAAGGGCCTTAAGGATCAGGGTTTCCTCTCTTCTCCTCACCCTCTTCAGGTATGGGTAAGGTTGATAAGGATTAAGGAATCCTCCACCAAATTAATAAAAAGCAGGTAAATAAGATGTCATGGACATAAGCTTAATAGAGTAAGCATAAAGTAATAGATACATGCTTAGGTCATATGACACGAGTTGTCATTGCCCTCAGGAGAGACCTGAGGATAGACCTCCTTGGCAGGAGGATGAGTAGAGAGAGTTAGTCTTGGAGGAAGAGACCTCCATTAAAAGTAGAGACCTAGCACATCCTATGAGGATGATGTTAACCCTAACCCTAAGTGGAGGTTAGAGAGAGATGACATGATAAGTCAGATACCATGGTTGACTGGGTGTTTGGATTGACATGCCTTTGGATTGCCATACGAGCCATGAGAGGTTGGATGACCTAACACCTTTGGCAACCCAACCCTGGGAAGGGTCTTGCATGTTTGAGAGAAGGATATCTCCCTCATGGATGAAGTTAGAGAAGAACCTATAGAACCCTATGGGCTTGTGCAAGTAGGGTATAGCTTGCACCCAGAGTACATCAGTAGTACGAGCAGTAAGTTAAAACCAAGGCCAGAAGGACAAGATGGATGGCTTATGATATAAACATAACATGATATGGATAATCATGAGCAAACATAAGTTTGAGCATAGGCTTCACCCATGTAGAGGTATGCTTGTGAGCTTAATCCTTCATGGAGAGGGAACCTCTAGTAGTATGGTTGGATGTGGAGTTAGCTATAGAGAGAGAAAGCAGGACCCAGTAAGGAGGTTGGAAGCCTAAAACCCTTAGATATGAGGAAGAGTGGGGAGTTGAGGATGATGCTACCTAAGTGGATGATAGTGGTTGCCTTATGCTTGACCCCTGGAGGCTGATAATATCTTGGTTTCCTTTAGAGGAACCAAACCCTAAGAGAGAGTATGATGGTTTTGGTATAAGTGGTTACCTTTTGAGATGAGACAAAGAGTGCCTTAGACCCTGAGGAGGTTTAAGTAACCAGTTGTGAAGCATTATACCTAGTTGATTGTCCTTGAGGAGGACTCAACTCTGAGGTGTTGTGTATATAAAAGGACCATGGTAGTACATGACATACCTTGGACATGCTTGATTCGTGGTTAAGAGATTGAGCATACAGTTGGACACCCAAAGGTGGACCTAGGGTTTCTAGGCCTAAGAGGGGAAGCAATGTACCCCATGCTCATGATGAGATTTTAGTCTCTATAGCTTCGAGCATGGTACTTCTCATGTTTAAAGGAAAGAGAAACCCCTTAAGTTAAAGGTATGTTTGATGAACCCCTCACAACTAAGTTGGTCTAATGTTGAGGATGAGAACAAGTGTGACCTAGCATGGTTAGTAGGCACACTTGTGCCTTAGTAGCTGCTGGATTAAGCATGCTCATATAGATGTAAACCCTAAGGATGTTTGTGACCTTGTTGTCAAGAGTTGTAGTTTTCTCCCATCCTGGGAGAGGGACCCTTTGGTAGGGTGTATACCAGTTTTGTGGGTTTTGTGGAAACCTAAAGGGGTCTCATAGGATCGAGAGGAGCTAAGTAAAAGTACATGGCATGAGACTGAACCTATAAACCCATAGTTAACCATCTCTAAGTGCATGTAGATGTGTTACCATGGAGGTAATTGGTATGGGGCCTGACAAAGGTAGGCAGGTCGCCATGATCCCTGAGAAAGGATGAAAGACAACCCATGAATGTAGAGAGAGATGATGAAGGATTGGGTAAGGTTCTAAGTTGAACATGTACTATGTTAGAATCCTAAGTCTGTCCTAGGGTCAGGTAGGGATAAGACCGATGGAAGTAGGAGTTTCCTAATTCCCTAGTTGCACATGACCATAGGGTCGGGAGGTAACAACTGTCATTGTCTGAGGGCCATGGGTTAGGAGATTAATCACCTTCATGAACTCATGCGACCCAAACGACAGATGAGTAGGGCACTCTCTGGGTGCATAAGGGAAGAGGGATGACGCCAAAAGTGTCGGCACCCTACAGACCTAGAGGAAATGACCAAGGATTGTGTGTAACCCTAAGTAGGTTCGAGACCAGTTTTCCATGGAAGTAACTTTGATATCAAGTTGATTGTGATGTAGAGACATATGTTGTATGTTTCAACTTAGATTTGAAAGTGTACTGGAAAGGTGGGTTGTACCATCTCTACTCTTGGAACGGGAAGAAATTTGTATTTGGACTACAACCAAATGCTTATTTCCTCTTGTTATGGGAGTGAGAGATAGGACAATACGCATGCCTTACACCAAGGATAAAGATGATGTAAGTTGGAACGTTGCTACAAGGTATTAGGATAGAGATGATAACATACCTTTGTGGAGAGAATAATACATGGATGGTTTACAAACACTAAGAATTTTAAGGAGATCATCTTATGAAGATGTTTTATCTTGAACTAGGCGGATTTTTTTTGCTAGTGTTACAAGGAATCACACGGTTGAGTTTGATCACAATGAGTATGAGCTCCGAGTTTCTTGATGAACACAAACTTAGAGTTGAGATGAGATAATAAGTGGAATACATGGAGGTGTATGTCTTCAAGATTACCAATCACCTAAGGAGGTGAAGTGGTAATGAATCTCTGGTTGAGATATAGCTGTCTAGTTTAGCTAGAGGCTAGAAGAAGTTGAGGTTGTTCAGCTAACCCCTAAGTTTGGAAGAAGATGTGTTTTGGCTAACACTAGGATGTAATAAGATATGTTGAACAAGTTAATGGTTGTTTGGTTAGCCAGTTTAGTCCTTGTTGTAGTGAAAGGATGGTGATAGAATCTCAGATGCACTTCTTTGGATAGGAAGGTAATAAAACCCTAATGAGAGTGGTTTAGGGCTTCCGAGGAATCAATCTTGAGGAATCATGACATACAGGAAACCGTGATTTTAAGATCATCATACACCGTGAAACTACAAAGATAGTGAGTGACAGTAGCACTTTGGCTTCTTGATGTGAAGTTGCATATAACATGTGGCCATGCAAGCCAAGGGTGAAGGATGAACACCAGTAACCTAATGCTTTGACTTAGAGATTAAAGAATCCCCGAGAGGGAATGGATTTCATCCACTATGGATGTTGTGGTAAGTCTCCCCTTGACTTAGAAGGTCAAATTGCAATATGGGTTATGGTAGATCGCCTTACGTAGATGACATGAGAAAGAAGGGAGTACTGTCAAGAGACATATTCTATTGAACAACATAAGAGAGAGAGATGGTTCAACTACACCATGACACGAGTTCAAAAGTTCTTTAGTATGACCCAAAGGTTCACTTACATGAGGTGGGAGTAGAAACATGCAGAACTCGGTGTTGGTACAATTTATCACCCCTAACTAATGGTTAGTGTGATCCAAACTAAAGGGTTTGTGTAGAGCATGTGTTCTCATTCAGGGTGATACTAGGAGACAATTCTTAAGATGAGACGTTAACCACCATAGCCTTCATTGGGATGAAAGAAGTTCTAGAAAGAGGTTGGTGAAGGAGGCCGCACGAAGGTCAGAAAAGAACCACAATGTGTGCTGATGAAGTCGCTTTGATCATGCAATTGCTGAGAGAGAGCCCAGTGGTGATATGAGTCATGAGCTAATGCAAAGCATACTGACATGCAGTTCACTGTGGGAGAATCTGACCCCTCTAAGGTACAGCTAAGAAAGCTGAGTCCCCGATATATGGGTCCATTTGTGATGGATGGGTGTAGATGGTTGTGTTTAGCCTTGCCCCTCAGGATAACATGATGTGTAATGTGTTCCATGAGTCCGATCTAGAGCACTATGTGAGGTACCCAAGCCATGTGCTGAGCCTTGAACCTATTCAGCTTTTGAGAGACTAAAATGTCCTGAGTCACCTATGAGGGTACGATATACCAAGGTAAGAAAGAACTCAGATGGAAGAATATGAGATGATGAAGGTTCTTGGGAAGCACCATGGAAAGGGTGAATCCACAAGGGATCCATGATGGACATATGAAAGGCTTATCCTATTTGTTTGTTTGCTTGATGGAATTTTGAGGGCAACATTCTTATAAGAGGGGAAGGATGTTACAACCCCAATTTTGGGTTCATTTGCTGAGAAATGTAATTTCTCATATTAAAGATATTGGAACAAATAATGATATAATTTGTTTTGAATAAATGAATTTTGTTTACAATAGCCTTGATTATTGTGTTGTGGGCTTTATTGGCTATTAGGCCCAATAACAAGGAAAATTCAATTAATAAATGAATAATCGAGTTTTGAGAAAATAAAGATGTGGAAATCTCTAGAAGGCAAAAGAATGTAATCTAAAGAGGGATTTTGTTCCTCTTGGGTTCCTTGGGTCCCAAGGAGTCCAAAGTTGCAAAGAAAATGCAATAAGAAAAGAAAAGATTAATTAGATATTTCTTTATTAAGAAAGAAATTGAAAATAATGATAAAATGTGAAAAATAAGTGAAAAGAGGTACAATTGAGTTATCCTTGGTGGATTTTCATATCCAAAGGATTTCCAATATTAAAAGGAATTCCAATAAGGAAAATAAAAGAGAGATAAAAAGAGAAATCCTTAAAAAGAGATATTTTAATAAAAAGATAAGGAGAATATTTGAAATAGACATAAATAAAGGCAAATAGATATTCCCCAATATGGGAATCCATGCCTTTAGGATTTCTTGAGGTCCAAGGGACCCAAAAGAACAAGATAATGGAAAAGGTAAAAGGATTAATAATTAATTTTGAATTAATTAATGGATAACTTGGGAGAGAAGGAAGGCTTCTCACCCATTGGAATTTGTTCCCCAAATTTTGTGCAAAGCTAGATAATGGCAAGACAAACGTTCCCTTAAAATTTGAGACAAAAATGAGTTACAGTTTGGGAGATATCAATTTCTCAAGTTATCACCAAAATAATGATTTAATTAGGCAGTTTGTAAAGGAAGTTTCCTTTTGGATGAACGCGTGCTTTGAGGACCGTTGGATCTCAATCCACTGTTGGTCGCTCATCTTCAAAGTCCCACATGGACTGGGACTTTGTAGGTTACAGGAAGAAACTTCCATCTCAGATTTCTTGCAATCCAGTGGATATGCCAACCTATTGATAGTCCCTTTGGACTCAGGAGGGGGAACCACAGAGATCCATCCCTATATTCTTTAGGTTTGGTCGTTGATTTGGGAAACACCCAATCCTCACAAGCCTGACCTCGACCCTATATATAGGGGAGGGTGAAAGGGGATACCGGCATGCTCTCTTGCTACCCTAAGCTCCGCGGCAAGCCGAGAGGAGTGTTTTAGTGTCCTCAATTCGATCCTCTACCCTGAACGACACCCCTATCATCTGAGATAACCTCTCTGGAGTATGAAGGGTAGGAGGTGGTCGTGGTTGGGTTTTTGTGAGCAGTTGATCTTGGGGTTGAGTTCAAAAGAGGGAGGCGGTGCTCCCTAGGCGATCAGAGTGCTCGTAGGTGGCCAGAACCCCAGAGTCAACCGCTGGGTTGACTGCGAGCTTGCTGCTCATTTCAGCACGAGGAAGAAGACAAGAGGGGGGGCGTTAGATCCGGGTCCACGATAGACTCGCAAAGGAGGTCCACGGCCCAGGATTGTGTGCACCGTCAAGTTCAGGAAAAGTGGACGCGAGCAACCTCAGCCGCAAGATCGGGTCAACCGCGAACCGCGACAGTAATCTGACGTCCATCGTTTTTCCAAAAAGAAAGGTAATTAGCCTCTCTAACTTGAAAATCGAGAAAATGCCTTTTTCTTGCAAAAAGCGTAGTAATTAGTAGGAAGGTCAGATGAAGGAACTTAATACATGAAAATTGATCAGAAGAAAATGAGGAATGCAATAAAATGTAATGGAAGCCTAATTCTGCTTTCAATCCAAAAAGTATGTAAAGATGCTATCTTTAATGGTTTATCTATTGAAAGAACCCTAATCTTTATTGATTAATGTTTAATGGAAGATTAAAGTTGGCATTAACCTGTTAATGATAAAAAGGAACATTAGGAACAAAAAAGATGAACTTTGCACGCAATTGGTTTGATTTAGAGTTTCATGTGCATGAATATACTTTAATGGGCCTTGAAACCCTAATATTAGTAAATGTGACTCTTAATGGCTTTAATTATTCAAAATCATGAATAAAGTTAATATTTGATGATTCTAAGATATTTTGAACATTTAAGTTCCTAATTGTGGATAAATAACCTTAATATAGAAATTAGGGTTTGTGAATGAATCATGGTAGAAATAATGATAAATAACGTTCATATGAGTATACAAATTGATGATAAATGAGCATAATGACTTTGTCATAGATTAAAAAGGATAAAAATGGTAGCTTTAATGTAAAAAGGCTTAATGGACTTAATTGTTGGTTAATTATGCATTTATAGGGAATTAGGGTTATGTGTTTGTAAAAGGGTAACCTTAATAACTTTCATGAAGTATAGATAAGAAAATTTGAGTTTAAAAGAGTAAGATGAGGTAAAACTCTAATTGCAAAGCACACCCTAAAAAGAGGAAGAAACCCTAAAAAGGAATAAAAACCATAAGTAGCAAGATGGTTTGGATAGTTTATCTTAAAAAGGAATTGGATGTATATTTCAGGATTGAACTGTGTACTTGCTTGATTCTGGATTACTTGCTTGTTTGGACTATACCTACATCTGAGTCTTCCTGACAGGTATGTGGTAAATTATGAATAATCGCCTTAGTTTCCCGAGGATTTTCCAGATGGTTAATCACATTGAATGCAAATTATCAGTTTGGATGTTCATACTTACAAATCATAAAGTCACTATGATTATCACATTAATAATAGAAGTATGTATTCTCGCACCTGCATGCCACACTGATGGAAGATACCAAAGGTCAAGCCCAGATGGGTAGACCAATGTGCACCATGAGTGGTGACCCCAGACACCAAGCTCAGGAATGATAAGGTGGCCTATGATATTGAATGACTAACGGGCACTATGAAGGGTGACCCCAGACACCAAGCTCGGGATTGAGAAGGTGGCCATAAGTCATTGGCAAAAGAAACCCTAAGGTGGGTATGCCACAGTTAGGGAAAAAGCGGTGGAGAATGTCATACTGAAAAGTGTAAATTGGCTTGTTAAGAAATTTGATTGTGATAATTAGATTGTTATTCATATGTGCAAACTTTTGGTTTTCCCCACATACCAGTATATTTCGATATGCTGACCGACATTTTATTTGTCGGCGTTTTAGGTACAAGTTTGAAAAGCACAAATAGTAAAGTGACACATTGTGGAAATAAGAAGTAAAGTACAAGAAGGGTTAGATAGAATAAATCAAGTTGTGGATAGATAGTTTCCCAAAGTTTTCAAAAGGTATGAAAGTTTTATTTTGTACCAGTTTCTAGTTTAGTTTGTAAAATTTGATAACTGTTATTGATTAATTGTCAAACCTTTGATCCCGGTTATTGTATAATGGCTCTGACCTTTCGGTCTCCCTCAATTGGGGGTTACTGAGAGGTGGGGTCATTACAGTTATAAAATGCAATAAAAACCCAAGACATAGGTAAATTACATAAAAGTCCAAAACAAGTGTATAATTTCACAATTTGCTCAAACAGTGTCCAAAATGGACCAAACATGAAACTTAAATTTATCACATGATATCAAGTCTCCTATTAGAGTTAGATTAAGGTTTTAAAAATACAATTAAGATAATAAAACATGTTCAACCAAAAAGCATGGTCAGGGGACTCACAACCATAAACCCCTAGCAGGGATTTCGCCCCTAAAATCCAAGGCAAACAAAGATGGGCACATGTATGCACCTAATCGACTAATCTCCTCATGGTTACCATCATCCCATGGTGATGCAACACTCTCATAAAAATATCATGTTCTTCTCCCTCAACACTTGTATGTGTCATCTTGGGTCAACATAGAAACCACTCTAAAAGAAAATCCTCACCCCACTCCACCTCTATTTCTTGTATCACTTATCATGTACTAGGGTGACACTTCATCATCATATAACATAGAAACTATTGTTTAATATGTGCAACTCTAGTAGTAACTCTAACTTGGAACTCTAGTTGTTGTCTTGAACGATTTCCATTTTTTGCTAAATCACTATGTCCTTCACTGTAGTTTGACATATCCACACATGTTCACAAGTAATTATTTTACATGTTCCTTACCAAATAGGATGTATCATGTATCTCCTCCATAATAATATTCACAAGGAGTCATGTATATGTCCCTCTGGTGGTTGTTGTAGTTAGGAAATCCAGCAATCAGGTGGACATCCATTATCTGCCTAAAATAGTAGGACATATGTTCTTAAAAGATCTTCTAATCGTCTGAATGGTTTACTGATCACCAGTCTGTAGTTTAAGGTTTTATTGAACTTCCACTATGTACATGCAGGCTTCTAAGGTTTGTCCTTGGCTTGCTAACACTATACACTTGACTATACATATGCCATGTCATGTTTCACTCTTGTCTACCATTGCATGTCCTCTACGTTATAATACTCCTATATACTTACAAATATATGGAATGTATTCAAAAAGAGTCTGGTCAGGTACTAGCTCACTCAATTCATTACTATCTAGAATCATTTTCTGGTAGTGGATGCAGATTGTCTTGTCATTGTAGCCATCATGCTCCCTATTGTGATACTCTAATTTTATGTCATGCATCATGGTATCATACACTAGTGTACTTTTAATCTGCAGTAGTGGCTTTGGTCTATCTTATGGCTGTGTCAATGATCCTACCAATAGAGTTGTGCATCCTACTATTAGAGAAAAATGAATCATTCTCTTATCATGTGTCGACACATATCCCAATTTGTTCTTCAGAGCATTAAAGAAGATGATGTATCCTTCCCTTTTATTCTGACAACACTAACACTAAACTCTTGTCAACTCTATAGCAACTAGATATAACACTGACACCAACACCGACATCTATCATTCCATTAAAAAGGAACACCCTTTCTAGTCAATCTTGTTAGGGGTAAGGCAATGGAGCTGATGTTGAGAGAACCCTAAACTTTCTTAAAAGGTTTAACATAATTAATCATTGTAATTGTTGGGAAAAACTTATCTACCATATTCCCCATGAACAACGCTTCACATAAATTATTATAAGACCAGAAGGATGGTTTTGAGGATATACCTATTCCTGGGGTAAGTCCATCGACAATCCTCATAATTGTCGTTGCATAAATCTGATTCTTGGTTGCACTGAGACTCATTTGATTTCTCCTCTTAGGACACTAGACTCGAGTGTCATCTTCTATAGCAGTTCATGTGACTACTGGTTGATGATGTCCTCCTTAGTGGCAGACAACAGCCTCCCACCTCTAGAGAATTCCACATGGGTGATGTAGAACTCCTATCATCCTGTTAGAAAGGATAGGAGGGAGTTGTCCCTCCCACTGGCGTACTAGTCACTAGCTTGCTCTCCTACAATAATGAACTCAATTGTTTCTCTCCCTTTGACTATCCCTCCCAAGTTGGGTAGCACATTCCTGGGCTCTTGTGGTTACTACAACCAGAGAGGACATTGTTTGTCAGAGCAACTGATTCTCAATTTTCTATGTTGTGTTCTGCAAAGCCCCTAGTACCCATATATTAATAGGCAGAGTTTGGGTCCAAGTTCCCAGTTGATGTGGGAGCAGAAGGAACTGGAAGATCTCAAATTTTTGCAATAATTATGGAAATATTACAACCTGAGATAGTCCATACAATCATCTGGCTGACCATACATTCATTTAGCACACCCTAGATGGCCATTTGGATGTTTCTCATTTGTACACAAAATTGGCAATTCATTTCCAATTAATATCCCATATTAATTTCCTTACACAACAAGTAATGCGCAAATCAAACGATTTAGGAAATATCTAGAACCTTCCCTTGGCCGTACAGGACCATCTCGCTCATGCGAGATGGCCGTATCGGTCACCCAAATAGTTGTTGGGTGACCCAAGTCGAGCCGGTCCATTTGGCTAGTTCATTTCCTTATCCAATTCAAACTCATAATAGACCTGACTCCGCAGACTCCCGTCTCGTCATTTAAGATGGCCGTTTGGCACTCCAGATGGTCATCTCAACACTTGATATGGGTGTTTGGCAGTGCTATTAGTCTATTTGTTGCGTGAATCAAATACCTAAACAATTTAGTACTTAATTCAATTGCAATTCGAGATCTGAACTCCTCTTCTAGGTCAAGATCTATGTGTGTGATCCTATATGTCCCATATTACATTGGTAGTGAATGTCCATAACACTTATGACATCACAAGAAATGAGTGATGCCTAGTCATACATCAATGATACCCAAGTAAATGGAAAGTTAGAGAACAACCTCAACCTACAATCAGTGTATGGTGTTACAGTGTTTGTATTGTTCCTTTATCATTGATGTCCAGATTGAACTAGAGGAATGCAGCAGTCACCCTCATTATTAGTCAATCTTGTTTCTTGAACCATGAGCAGTATGTGTGAGTTATATGTAAGCTCAATGTCACATGTTGACTCACATCTGCATGGCCATGCATTTCTCAGTCTCGCTAATCAAGAGGCCTAAGACATCATACTCCAATAGGAGGGACAAATTCCATATCTATCACTCACATACAACTCCCATGTGTCAAAGTCACCCAATCATTACCTTTATAACAACCCATGTTTCATAACTATGTTTGTTGATGCCAATGTGTACCCGACGACATGTGATGATTGCAATGATTCTAGGTCTAAGAACCACAACCACCACCATTGTTGTGAAACCTAACTATGACTTCTATGATGATAGCTTCCATGTGTAAGTCTCAACAGTGGGTATGTCTGATACACTATTCTCTAATGTGTATCTGTGTGTTTGGTTTGATATTGCCATATCATGACTAATTAGATTTAGTCATCAACCAACTCACTCTCTGATCTAATGTGTTATTGTTGTCTATCAACCTTCCACAATAACAAAAGATCAAGGACATAATGAGAATACATATATGTACTCTTAACATTCATATGATCTCATCCATAAGGGTAGTAACTTGAATACGTAGGCCATTGAGTAATATGATTCTCTAGACATGTATAATGTTACATCATTATCTCATAATTGAATTAAATAGAATAAATTGGAAGCTTGCCTTCTATTAATAATCAAATCATTTTTTGCAAGTTATGCCATTATAAGGATCACATGATTTGCTCTTTGGGCATACATACCAACATACTCCCACTTGGACTTAGAGCCAATCACTCAAAAATCTTATTTTGAGTGACCTAACATGACCATCATGCTTCTATTGTGAAAGTGCCTTTGTCAAGGGATCAGTAACATTGTTCTCAGTTGATAATTTGCAAATATTTACATCTCATCGTTGTATGATCTCTCATATGAGATGATACAACCTTTGTATATGCTTTGATCCTTGATGAGATTTGAGTTCCTTAGCTTGTGTAATTGCTCTATTATTGTCACAATATAGCTCGATTGCATTGTTGATGTTTGGAATGACCCTAAGTTCTATAATAACCTTCTTGATCCATACAAACACCTTTGATACATTTGATGCAACAATATACTTGGCCTCTGTTGTAGAATCGACAACTGTTTTTTGCTTGGAACTCTTCTATCTAACAACTCCATTGTTGACGCAAAACATGAATCTTGATTGCGATTTGTAATCATCTTGATTAGTCTGGAAGCTTGCATCGGTGTAACCCTTTACCACCAACTCTTCCTCTCTGTCGTAGACCAGGAACTGGTAATTAGTTCTTCTCAAGTACTTGAGGATGTTGTTCATGGTTGTTCAGAGAGCATCACCTAAATCTGATTGATATCTTCTCATCATGCTAAAGGCATATGAGACATCTGGATGGGTGCACAACATTGTGTGCATGATTGATCCAATTGCTAAGGCATTTGGGATCTCACTCATCAGTTCCCTTTCTTCACAAGAACTGGAACATTGACTCTTAGAGATGGTCACTCCATGCAACATCGGTAAGTTTCCTCTCTTTGAGTTCTCCATGCTGAACCGCATCAGCACTTTGTCTATGTATGTGCTTTGACATAGTCCAAGAAGGCTTCTAGATCTATCTATATAGATATTTATCCCCAATATGTATATACTTCTCGCAAGTCTTTCATAGAGAATTTATATCCAAGTCTTGTATTTACCTTTTGTAAAGTAGGGATGTCATTCCCTGATGCACTGGATATTTGTCATTGTCATGGGTTGTTTTATATTAATTTTTGTGCACTTCTTGTTAATCTTCATATTAATTTTGCATGATTTACTTTTATTAGAATGTGATACTTATTTTCATCAAATAAATGTAATTTTAATGTTTTTGAATGATTTATTATATTTCAAGAGCTTACCTTTAGATTTTATGAATCTAAGGAATTTTTTAAGAATCTGCATAGCTTGGTACTATTGACATTGGAGTCAGTGATACTGATACATGCCTAGGTTGGAATAGAGAGAATCGAGAAGACTCGGTACTGCCGACTCTACATGTCGATACTATCGACATCATCAAAGCAACTCGATGCTATCGACAACAATGTCAGTCATACTGAAAACTTTGGTAGGTGGCCACAATAATTAAAGGAGTCAGTAGTACTGACACCTTGTCGGTAGTATCGACATATCAGGGATGCTGGAAGATTTGAAGACAACATTTAATATGACGGTTGAGGATATGTTCCACCATAAGTCACTACTATAACATAAACATAATTTATCTAGACCTAACATCACATTTTAATTCTGTTGGATGGCAGCTGAGAGCAAGGAGAGGAGAAAGTATAGAAGAAGGACACATTTTGGATGATCCGAGCACTTCTAGCAGATGAATTTGTAGCCGGAAGGTAGAAAATTGGCACGTGCATGAGAAGGGATCTTTAGGACCGTCTACTTCAGGGGTTCTTTAATTCTATCAATTTTTCCCACATTTTTCTTCTTTTCTCCTATGTTTTTGACCATGAAAATGATGCGGGTGTAAACCCTTTATTCCATAGGATCCAAAAGTAGCCCGGTGATGCATCATATTTGACTTTTATGCAGTAATATATCAATTTCTCTCAATTTTTGGACTTATTTCTATGCAATAGCAATGAACTATTCATGCTTGATCACCATGGATAGTTAATTAGACCTTTAATTGCTTTGAAAAAAGAAATCAATGGTTGGAAAATCACAGAAATACATGTTTTATATCGCCTTTTGTGAAAGGTGGCTTATGAACGTGAATAGATTACCTAGTGGTTTCATTAAATCACCTAACTAATAACATAATCGATACGATAGTGGGATTGGTATTAGATTAGGTAGTGAATTACACCGTGAGAGCGGGTAATTCTTGCTACAGTCTCTTAGTCCAGGGATTAGGAGAGATAATTATTACTGTTATAACTATTAATTACAGTGTTAACCAAGGTGAAACCTTAATCATAAGGAATTCTATTCAATTGTGTTCAATCACCAGTAATTTTTGATTTACTTTCTACATTCTTAGATAATTAAACCATTCAATCAAAGTTTTCCTTGGCCTAGCTAATTGTATTACAGTTAGTAGTAGTATCTGACTTTACATTCCCTATGTTTGACATCCGGACCTCATTGGCCTATATTAATCTTATAGAGTGCACTTGCGTTTTAGGGTGTATAGAAAATACCTTTCATGTTTTTGACGTCGTTGCCGGAAAAACGGAAAATTTAGCACTATGAGTACTATATTCGGCCACTCTAGGATACAACTTTTATTTTTCTTATTATCCTTTCAAGATAAATGTTAAATACCATTTTCTTCAATAATTAGTACTTGTTCTCGCCATATCCATAATATTTACAGGTACTAGTGCATGGTGCACACTAGATCTTACGTCTAGGGGGAGTCATCTCGATAAGGCTTTAGTCAGGCAGAGCTCCTGTGCCAAGGAAGGGAGTTCGGTAACTCAGGGGGAAGACTAATTCCAACTCCTTCTCTGACTCCACCACCTATCAATCAAATACCTCCACCAGAAGAACCAAAAGGACAGCCTGAGATGGGACAAGAAGAGCAATCAATTTGGGATAAGATCAAGGCATCTTCCTCAACATCTCATCTTGGGTCTATCGAAAGACATGCAATAAATGTAGGAAGTTACAAGATTGATCTAGGGCTAGTGGAATTTGTCAAGTCACAAGCTTTACATTTCCATAGCATAGAAGATTTGATGATGCACATAAACAATTTTATGGAGAGTTGCGATATGGTCAAGACAGACAGGGTATCAACTACCATGATCTACCTGAAGTTGTTTCCGTCATCATTAGTGAATAATGCCAAATCTTGGTTCTACAATCTCCCACATGAATTGATTAAAACATGGGAGGGATGATAGATGTTTTCTTTGAATAATATTTTCCACTTCACAAGACAAATGAATTGGTTAGGGAAATATATAACTTCAAGCAGAAGGCTAAAGATTCCTACCCTGAAGCATGGGAGAGGTATCTATATATGTTGAGGAAGGTCATGTATCATGGGATCAATTTTTATGTCTAAGCAAAGACTTTTTACTATTTTCTGCACAAGGGAGAAAGAACTACGCTTGATAGTGCGGGCTCATGATTATTTCTGAACAATATGACATATGTATGCCATGAGATCATGAAGAACATGGCTAAGAGTTACTCATAGGGAGAAGAGAGAGAGAGCTTCCAGCAACCCTTAAAAGTGTTGGATAATTAAAGGTCATTAGTGCACTGAATGAGAAACTTGACCTCATCGTTAGGAAGCTATGTCAGAAGGATGGAAACTCATTTGAGGGAGAACAAGAGGACTGCAAGTTTGCATGGCAACAAAGTTATAGGGGCAATGGCTATTATTGGAGGAAAGATCCCAAGTTCTCATGGAGGGATCCCAATAACTTCTAGTAGTACCCTTCTCAAGCCCAATAAGGCAAGCCATAGTAGGGTGTTCCACAATAGTAATACCAACAGGATAGGGGTCCTAGCAAGATAGACTACATTGAAGTCATGTTGGATAAGCTAGTCAGTCAGAATGATGCACTCATTGGCCAGACTCAAAGGGAGCTTTAGAATCAAGGAGCATAGATTCACAACATTCAGACTCAGATTTCTCACAACATGGATTCCCAGGACACACCAACTTACCTACTGACAATCAACATGTAAAAGCAGTGATGTTACACTATAGGAAGAAGTCGTTGAATGAGTAGAAGACGGTTTCAAAGTCAAAGGAAAAAGAGGATGATAAAGGCTTGTTGGTGTACAGTTGTAGTTAACTCAATTGAGCTAGAGACTATAGCAGAGGACAAGCTAGTTGATGCTAAAATAAATGAACTTGAGGAGCCAATGAAAGAGGCTTATGTCCCACCTCACTAGAGGAAGGTGGAGAAGCTAGTGTCATTCTCGAACAGCTTGAAATCTCAGAAGATTGACAAGCAATTTCAGAAGTTCCTAGATAGCTTTAGGAAGCTTCGTGCCAACATTCTGCTCATTGATCCAATAGAGAAGATTCCCTCCTTTGGAAAATTTCTGAAGGACTTGATCAACAAGAAGAGGAGGATAGATGATTATGAGGTCGTAGCTCTAAAGGAGCAAGTCAGTGTTTTTATTCTAGGAACATTGCCACCAAAAAGGCAGGATCTGAGCTGTTTCTCATGTTGTATTGGGTGGAAAAAATTTAGAGAAGCTTGATGTGACTCATTGGGCTAGCATCAATGTCATGCCCTTGACCATGTTCAAGAAGCTATGTCTTAAGGAATCTAGAAAGAGTAATATGACCATACAACTGGCAGACAACTCAGTGGTGAGGCCTTACAGTATTTGTGAGGATGTTCTTGTCAAGGTCAGCAAATTCATGTTTCCAACAGACTTTGTCATCGTGGAGATTCAAGATGATCGAGGTGACACACTATTACTTGGGAGGCCATTTCAAGCCACAGAAGAAATGATTTTGGAAATGGGAAGAGGGAGACTGACATTGGGTAATAGAGAAGAGTGTTTTGAAATCTTGATGTCTGCACCTATAAAGACGAACAAAGGGAAGCATATTGTCACATGTTGCAACAAGTCCAAGAAAAAGTATCATTATTTCTAGGAAAGTCATTTCTTGATATGGCTCATGTAATGACACAGGTCACTATAGGCACATTGGTGATGGACATCTTGGAAAATACAAGAAAATCTCTATGAAAAAGGCATTTTAGTATCTTGATGATGACGAGGGGGGCCTTTTCCCATCAATAATTGAAGAGGCAGATTCTTCTACGCTAATGCAAGCATATCCATAATTATTGTTAGAGTTGTGTCCTACGAATCCGACAGATGATGATATTTGATCTCATGCAATGGAGGAGTGTTTCTTATTTCTTAAAGCACTATTGTGTCATTATACCAGGCATTTTGAGGATCTAGGACCATCTCCTCCACCCTTGGTCCCCCAGAGGTAGAGCTAAAGCCACTACCACATCACATTAAGTACACTTTATTTGCAGTAAAGGAGATGCTTCTAGTCACCATCTTGGCTTCACTAAGCATTCAGGAAGAGGAGCAACCTCTTATGGTTATGAAAAATCAACGGGAAACATTTGAATGGTCTGTGGAAGACATAAAGGGGATCTCTCCTAGAATCTTCCAGCACAAGATCAGACTAGAGGAAGGATCCAAGCCAACTCGACCTGGGTTACTCCAACTCAGGTGGTTCCTATGAAAGGGGAGATAACAGTCACAACTAACTCAAATGATGACTTAATTTTGACTAGGTTGGTGACTGGGGGCGTGTTTGTATTGATTATCGATGTCTGATATTTGCCACTTTTAAGGATCATTTCCCCTTCCTTTCATTGATCAAATTCTTGAGAAGATCATGGGCTACTCTCACTTTTGCTTTCCGGATGGTTATTCTGGATACAACCAGATTTATATTGATCCACAAGATTAAGAGAAGTCTACCTTCACTTTTCCTTATGACACTTTTGCGTATCGTCGGATGCCATTCGGTCTCTGCAACACACCTTCTACTTTCCAGCAATGCATGCTTGCCACCTTCTCATATATGGTAGAGCGATATTTGAGGTGTTCATGGAGGATTTTTTGATTTATGGGGAATCATTTGAGGATTTTCTTGCCAATCTTGATAATGTGTTGTAGAGATGTGAGCACACTCACCTAGTTTTGAACTGGGAAAAATTTCATATGATGGTCAGTGAGGGAATTGTGTTGGGACACATGGTGTCCAGTAGACAGATGGAGGTTGATTTGGTATAAATATAAGTCATCTCCAAGCTACCCCCACCATCATCAGTGAAGGGAGTGAGGTGCTTTTTAGTATATGTAGGGTTTTATCGAAGATTTATAAAGGATTTTTTGAAAATTGCCAAACCGCTCTCTGAATTATTAGAAAAGGATGTTGATTTTAATTTTGATGGCATTGTTTAAAGGAGTTTGAGGTGTTGAATGATAATATGGTCTCTGCACCTGTTGTCTAGGCTCAAAATTGGAGCCAACCTTTGACTTGATGTGTGACGCATCAGATTACATAGTGGGGGATGTTCTAGGCCAGTACCAACATAAGGTCCCCGTGGTCATCTATTATGCATCTAAAACTCTTAATGATGCCTAGTTGAATTACACAACAACAAAGAAAGAGCTATTGGTGGTTTTTTTTACTTTTGAGAAGTTTTGCCAATATTTTATAGGGGCTAAGGTAATTGTTTGTATTGATCATTTGACAATCAAGTATTTGTTGCAAAAAAAAGATGCTAAGCCTAGGTGGATTAGGTAGATATTGCTTTAATAGGAATTTGATATTGAAATCACACAATCAAAGATAAGCCAAGGATTGTGTGTGGACCCAAGTAGGTTCGAGACCAGTTTTCCATGGAAGTAACTTTGATATCAACATGATTAGGATGCAGAGGCATAAGCTGCACGTTTCAACTTAGATTTAAAGGTGTAGTAGCAAGGTGGGATGTACCATCTCTACTCTTGGAACATGAAGAACTCTATATTTGGACTGTAGCCAAATGCTTATTTCCTCTTGTTATGGGAGTGAGAGATAGGACAATACACATTCCATACACCAAGGGTAAAGATGATGTGAGTTGGAACATTGCTACGGGGTATGAGGGTGGAGGTGATAACATACCCTAGTGAAGTGAATGATACATGGATGGTTTACCAACACTAAGAGAAATAAAGTAGTCATCTTATAAGGATGTTTTTATCATGAGCTATGAGTTATACAAGTTTGAGTTAGAAAAACGAAGAGAATAAGCTCAGATTTTTCTTGATGAAGATAGAATTAGAGCTGAGATGATTTAATAAGTGAAATACATGGAGGTGTATGTCTTCAATGTTACCTAACACCTAAGGATGTGAAGTGGTAATTGATTCTCTGGATGAGATACAACTGCCTAGTTTAGATGGAGGCTAGAAGAGGTTGTTAGGTTAACCCTTAGTTGGAAAATGAGATAAGTTTGGCTAACACTCATATGTAATAATATCAGTTGATCAAGTTAATGGTTGTTTGGTTAGCCAGCCTAGTCCTTGATGCAATAAATGGATGGTTGTAGAACCTCAGATGCACTTCTTTGGAAAATAAGGCGATGAAACCCTGATTAGAGTGGTTTAGGGTTTCTGAGGAATCAATCTTAAGGAATCATGACAATATAGGAGATCATGATTTAAGATCACCATATACCATGGTACTACCAAGCTAGTAAGTGACAATACTACTTTGGATGCCTAAGATGAAGTTGCATGGGGTATGTTGCCATTCAAGCCAGGAGGTGAAGGACGAACACCAGTAACCCAATGTAATGATGTAAAGGATAAAGTGTCCCCAAGAGGGAAACAGAGTTCATCACTATGGATGTTGAAGTCTCCCCTAGACCAAGAAAGGTCAAGATGTAATATGGGTTATGGTAGATCCCCTTACCTAGATGACATGAGAAAGGAAGAGTATTGTCAAGGGACAGATCTTGTTGAACTACATATGATAGAGATGGTTCAACTACACTAGAATTCGAGTTCAAAAGTTATTGAGTATAACCTAAAGGTTCACTTCCATAAGGTGGAAGTAGGTACATGAAGAACTTGATGTTAGTACCACTTATCACCCCTAACTAATGGTTAGTACGATCCATACTAGAGGGTCTGATGAGAGCATATGTACTCGTTTAGGGTGATATTTTGAGACAGTTCTTGTCTTATGTAAGATGTGATGATAACCACCATAGCCAGTGTCAGGGTGTAAAGGAGCTCTGTAAGGGAGGTTGTGTCGGTCACCATGATGTTGGTGATGGGACCTCGCAAAGGCCTGAAAAGGACAACAATGAGTGAAGATGAAGTCACTTTGATCGTATGATGAATTAAAGGAGCCCAAGGATGACATGAGTCGTAGCTGATACAAAGTAGACTAACATGTAGTTCACTGTGGGGGAATATGTGACATGAAAATCTGACCCCTCTAAGTTATAGCTAAGAGAGTTGAGTCCCCGATGCATGGGTTCTTTTGACATGTTTTGGTGGAGAAGGTTAAGTTTTTGCTTACCCCTCAGGATAATGTGATGTGTGATGAGTTCCATGTGTCCAATTTAGAGCACTATGTGAGGTACCCAGAACATGTATGGGGAAATGAACCTAGTGAGCCCCAAGGGAGGCTGAAATGACCTGAGTCACCTGTGAGGTTTATAGATGACAAGGTGAAAGAACTCATAGAAAATAATATGTGATGATAAAGGTTAATTGGAAGCGCCATGGATAGGGAAAACCCACATAGAGGCCAATGATGGACATGGAAAAGTCTTATCTTAAATTGTTTGTTTGCTTGATAGAATTTTGAGGACAAAATTCCTATAAGAGGGGAAGGATGTTACAACCCCAATTTATGGGTTCATTTGGTGAGAAATGTAATTTCTCATATTAAAGATATTGGAACAAGTAATGATATAATTTTTCTTGAATAAATGAGTTTTGTTTACAATAGCCTTGTTGGTTGTCTTGTGGGCTTTATTGGCTATTAGGCCCAATAACAAGGAAAAGATAAAAGGAACTCCATTATTAATAAGAAATAGAGAAAAGAAAAATGTAGAAACCTCTAGAAGGAAAATGTATATAATCCAAATGTGGATTCCGTGCCTCTTGGGTTCCTTGGGTTCCGAGAAGTCCAAAGTTGCAAAGAGAATGCAATAAGAAAAGAAAAGATCAATTAAATATTTCTTTATTAAGAATGAAATTGAAAACAATGATAAAATGTGGGAAATAAGAGAAAAGAGGTATAATTGAGTTATCCTTGGTGGATTTTCAGCCTAATGTTAAATGGAATGACAATGAGGAAAATAAAAAGAAAGATAAAGAGAAAATACCAATAATGCAAAATAAGAGGATAATGTGATACATTATTAATGAATTTTGTGGTATTGTCAAAAAGGTGGTATTTTCAACTAAAAGAAAATATAATTTCGTGGCTAATGGATTAAAAGGCAAGTACAAAGAAAATGAAAGAGGTAAATTTCGAAATCCTAATATCTAAAGAATAAATAATATAAAAAAGATAGTTTAAGAGAGAGAGGAACTTGCTTCTTAATGAAGGAATTGAATTCCTATGGGAAAAGGACTTTGTTTCTTTGTGAGCAAGCACCTTAAGGCGTGGATACCCTCTCCTTTATAAGGGGTAGACCCTATGGTTCGAGTTTAAGAGAGATCCCACATATCCTTCTCTCTCTTTTTCTTGTTCTTTGCATGCAAACCCTAGGATGAGGGTGTAGCGGTAACCTTGGGGAAGCGGGGACCCATGGAGTCGTCCTGATCGACGAGTGAGGTTCTACGTCGCCAAAGAGAAGCTCTACCGTCATCACCATGCCTGAACCTATGAATGTCAATGGCAGCACGGATGCAGGACCTACTGGTGGTCGCAGACATGGCCAGCGTGAACCTGCTCCCTTGGACATTGGATGAGGGCACCCTGAGGTAGGGGAGCCACCCCTGGTGGCCGACAAAGTCTGGGGAGGGTAGCAAAACTGCACCTGCTACTTGCCTGCCGCGGCAACACTAGGGCACACAGGAGGTAGGAGACAGGCGGGCTCTGGACAGTTTTTCCCCTCCGTGGGCTAAAGAGATGATCGACTTACCAAGGGAAGAAGCGTCTTATGATTAAAATTCCTAAACGGGCCGCGTGCATGGAAAGAGGTGATGTGTCAGCCTCTGATCGTCTTTGGTAAGTAATATCTTGCAAAACTCATATTTAAATATCGATAGCTTGGACGGATACTTATAAAATATAAAAATTTCTCAAAAAAATGTGAGGAATTCACTAAAAATGGTTTTAGATGCTAATTATTCTTGATATTCAAAAAGTAGTGTAAGTTATCAACTTTAATGAATTAAAGATTAAGGAACCCTATTTGGAGATGATTAATGTATTTAGTAGGGTTTAATGGATGATTAATGTTGCTATTAACATTTTAATTTGTAAAAAGGTATATTGAGAACAAAAAGGATGAACTTTTCACGTAATTGGTTTAATTTAGAAATTCATGTGCATATATATGCTTTAATGGGCCTTGAAACCCTAATATTAGTAAATGTGACTCATAATGGTTTTAATTATTCAAAATCGTGAATAAATTTGAGATATGATAATTCCAAGCTATTTCAAGTATAAAAGTTCCTAATAGTGGATAAATACCCTTAATGTAGTAATTAGGGCTTTCTAATGGATAAAGGTAGAATTAATGACAAATAGAGTTCATATTTGAATTAGACCATAATGAGCAATGAATTGATGATAAATGAGCATAATGATCTTGTCATGGATTAAAAGGATAAATATGGTAGCTTTAATGTAAAAGAGGCTTAATGGACTTAATTGATGGTTAATTATGCTTTTTCTGATATCAGGGTTATATGTTGTTAAAAGATAACCTTAGTATCTTTCATAATGAATAGATGAAATAGTTATGGTTTGTGAGTAATTGTATACAATTAGGGTTTAAAATAGTAAGAGATGAAGGGAAACCCTAATTGCAATGGAACCCCTAAAAGTGGATTAGAAACCCTAGGAAGCGAGCTAAGTTTAATAGATCTTGATGATATGATTAATAATAGGAAATTGTATGCATATTTTAGGATCTCATAATGTGCTAGCTTCCCTATTTTGGAATTCTTGATTGATTGGATTATTCTATCTGAAATCATCCTGACATGTATGTGGTTACACTTATGATTAATCACTTTAGTTTCACGGTGATTCCCAGATGTTTTATCGGTTGCCTGAAAATAACTGCTTGGATGACTTTTATTTCATGCAACTATAAAGTGACTATGATTATCACCATATGTATGTATACATGACTAGCTCAGATCCTGGTCCTCCTCTGTGGCTTTGCTAATGATGAAAATGGTAACCTGGTAAAGGGTCTACTAGTTAAGTGGGACCATCAGGTTATTAAGAGTTAGGGATTTGGATACCTATGGGTAGTGCCATGTGACTCTTTAGCACAACATGAGTTAGGGATTGGGCTACCTATGGGTAGTGCCATGTGACTCTTTAGCACACCATTAGTTAGGGATTGGGCTACCTATGGGTAGTGCCATGCGACTCAACCCTAGATATTGATCTACTTGTTAGGTAGGATCATGTGGGGTTTAATGGAGATCTACCACAAGGAAGGTAGCATCCAGGTCCACTACAGGGACAGCGCAGAGGCTAGGATATATATGGATTGAGTAGTTATGTTTAAGATGTAAAGATTGCTTGCTAAACCATAATTGCTTGCAATATGTTGTTACAGTTAATTGCACGATTATTGTTTCCCCCCACATACCAGAATAATTCATTTATGATGACCGACGTTTTATTTGTCGGTGTTTTAGGTACAAGTGAAAAGAACAAACAGTAAAGTGGCATATGTGGAATTAAATATGAAGTAAAGTTCAACGGAGGATTAGTTAGAATAGACTCCATGTGGATAGAAGTAGATATCCAATTTTTTGAAAAAGGTATGAAAAGTTTAATTCTTATTACAACCTTTCAGTTTAGTTTAGTAGAATTTGATAATTATTATTGATTATTTGTAGAGCCTTTGATATGGAAATTGGGATAACGACTCTGACCTCTTGGTCTCCCTTAATTGGGGGTTACTGAGAGGTGGGTTCGTTACAGGATCTCATCTCACCAATAGAAAATTTGGGGCACTTTTGAGTAAGTATGGAGTGAGACATAGGGTAGGTACTCCATACCATTCCCAAACTCAAGGGCAAGTTGAGGTGTCTAGTAGAGCAATCAAGCCAATTTTGGAAAAGTCATACTCAACAAATAGGACAAATTGGAGCATGTTGCTCAATGATGCTCTGTGGGTGTATAGGACAGCCTATAAGACACCTATAGGAACCACTCCATTTAGGTTGTTATATTGGTGAGCCTGTCACTTACCTATAGAGTTAGAGCACAAAGCTAGATGTGTATTAAGAAAATTGAACTACAACTTGGATATCACATGAAGAAAAAGGATGTTGGAATTAAATGAGCTAGATGAGCTTAGGTTTGATGTATATAAAAGCTCAAGGATCTACAAAGAAAGAACCAAAAATATCCATGATCACCACATCCTACATAGGATTTTCACTACAGGACAAAAGTTTCTTCTGTTCAATTCTAGGTTGAAATTACATCTTGGTTAGTTGATGTCCAGATGGCGTGGACCTTTTGATGTAGTTAAGGTTTTTCACCATGGGGTGGCAGAAATTAGCAATGGGGTTGAGCCATTCCATGTTGATGGCCAATGACTTAAATACTACTTTGGGGGATATGTGGTGAGAAAAGAGGAGGAGTTGAAGATCATTGGGCTTCATTGATGGTTTAATTAGGAATATCAAGCCTAATACATAAAATAAGGGTACTTGTTGGGAGGCAACCCAACATCATTTTTGGTTCTTCACATTCAATTTTGTATTTTCATAGCTTTAATTTCATTTTCTTCATTTTCATGTAAAAAAGGTACCTTGATCAATTTTGTGTGGTGTGCAGGCTAAGTAACAGTCAGTGCTACCAATCTCGATTTGGTACTACTGATGGAGTCATTGGGACAAATATCAACTTTGACTAAACAACTCAGTACTACCGACCATCAACTCGGTAGTACTGACGACATTATAGGGGATCCATACAAAAATTTGAAGATACTCAGTTTTATCAACCCAAAAGTCAATAGGACTGACTTTCTGTAGAGAAGGAGGCAAGCTAACTGATAATGGTTCAGTGTTGCAGAAAATCAAGTCAGTAGTACTGACAGAAGGCCACACTCTAGTTTCATAATATCGAGTTCCCTCTCGGAAGCACTGACATATTTGAACGAGTCAATATTGTTGACCTAAAATGTCAGTACTAAATACATTTGAAGACACGAGATCTGCATGAGCTCCATCCAATGATCGAGAATCTTTACATTTGATGATTGATACCATCGATAAGTGGGAAAGGTCCATACTACTGATAGCTGTCAGTACTACCGACAGCCATCAGAACTACCAACATAATGTGATCCACGTCAATGACATTACCAAATTAGGACCGTCTGTAGCACTGAGACACACAAATTCATGATGAAAAGATGGTAGTACCAAAATTAACTCAGTACTACCGACACGAAGATAGGGCCATAGCCTCCTCATCTATATAAGAGGGTTCATTTTCATTCTTCTTGACACATTCTCCACTGCTCCTTCAAGCAATCACCTACCAATAACTTTGAGAATTTAGAGGTGACTTTGAACACTGTCCTTCTTAATCTCCATCTCTCATTAGTGATGTCACCTAGAAGAGAGGCATCTTCCTAGGTGGGGATTCCCAACTTGATCCCCAAGTCAAGTCAAATCGCTCACCCCAACATGGACATCAAGAAGATATATGAAGATCTGCAAAATAGGTACATGGTGCTGACAAGATTTGGTGAGAATGCTTTCATTTCCTCTCTCAGCTTCATTGATAGCATGTGCCAAATCTATGAGTGTCAAGGAATGGTGGACGACCATCCCTTCTTCAACTATTGGCCAACTATCCTAGACCTCGTCTGTGAGTTTCTTCCCTCATTGGAGACTACATCATCCCCGAGCATGGGGATGGATGGATGGATGGTCATGTCAGCTTCTGCCTTTACAACTCTGACTGCACTCTAACGATGAAGTAGTTCAAGACCATTATATGGATTGCCTGATTAAGGAAACTACTTCTACCCCGACCACTTTAACTTCAAGACAACATGGGAGTTTTTGTCAGAGGTGCTAGAGGGCCAGCATATTAGTTCGCACCAAAATTCCAACAACGACATCAAGCATCCCTTTTCTCATATACTTCATCACCTACTTACCAATACTATCTTCTCCAAGTCCAGCCAAGGGCAAGGGAATACTCAGAGGGTCGACCTCTACTTTCTCTACAAGCTGTTGGAGTTAGGAAGGAGGAGAATGAACTTTGATACCTTCTTCCTCTCACACATGATCGGGGTGAAGCGACTGGTGTAGAGGAAACCACCCATTCACTTTGGAGGATTGATCATGCCAATAGCTCTCTATATCAATGTCGACCTCTCCACTGGCAAATCTCGGAAGGCCACACCAAAGCTTGATCTTAAGCACTTCAAGAGATCCAACCTCCTCAACACACACCATGGTATTGTATACACATGTTGTACAGTCAGTACTGAATACAACCAAAGGGCGCTACCAGATTTTGTCTTCAAATTACAAGGAATCCATCTCATGAGATGGCCTATGGATAGGTCTTCAGAGGAGGAAGGGGAAGAACATGAAGCTGAAAAAGAGAAGTAGGATCAAGGAGAAGATGAGGAGTATGAAGTAACCATCTTCACATGGAGGTAGGTTCCATGAAAGTATCCACGACCTTATGCAAACTCTAGTTCTTTAGATCCCCTGCCATCACAAGATGATGATCCATACTCCATTGTAGGAATGTATGGCATGCTACATGAGATATGACAAGGACAAGAACAATAGACAACAACCTTGGCGGGCATCCATGATGTCCAAGGATGGATGTATGAAAACCAACAGACGATATTCGAGAATGAAATACTTCTCTTGGCCAACCAAGAGACATGCACATGCACCTACAGAGGATGGAGGCATACCAACAATTTTTCTCTGATCATTACTGGAGCCAAGGATACTTTGGTGGCTATCAACAACATCCACCAATGCCACAACAGTTGTCAAGCTTGTAGGGGACATTCTACCCCTTTGATCCCACCATGACACATCTTCCACCACCACCCATGTGATCTGGTACCATTGTTCCACCTCTTAAGTTATAGTTTTCACTATGTAAACATAGTCATGTTCAGTCCTGGAGGGGTAGTTGGAATAGTTTCTTTCCTTAGGTTTTAGTTTCTTTAGTCTTTATTTGTTTCATTTTCTTTTTATTTTTACCTTTTCAAGTTGTAGGATCCATGATCTATCTAGTGTAGAAGTGGAGCTTAATTCAAGGTTCATGTCAAGCTCATGTGCACTCATTTGTGTTCAATGGAAAATTAAAAAAATTAAAATTTTGGCTTAGTGGCAAACTTCTTGAGTTGTACTACTTAGAGGAAGTGTATGGGCTAGTCATCTTAAGGACATTTGATATGAATGGGCATCTTGATTATTCATGTAATGTGGATGAAGATGAGGTTTCATCCTAAATTGATCAAATAGTTAACGGGGTGTTTAATTGAAATTTAGAAAGAAACCCTTAGGTTACCTTGTTCACATGTCATTAGAGAGGGACATCATAATTCATGAAAGACATCTCTTAGTTATGTGATTCCTGAAAAAAACACTAGAGGGGGGAGTGAATAGAGTTTTAAAACAATTTTAACAATTATTGAACTCAAACAACCAACCACAAAATATTGGACAAGGGGACAAGGATTTAGAGTGGTTCCAACTTTAGCAAATACTAAAGTTGTCAGTCCACTACCCGGTTTCTTACCCAACCGGGATTTGAAAAGAATTTAATTTTATTACCTCGCAAGGAATTTACATAAAATTACAATTCTCTCCCTAAACCCTTCAAGCAGCCTTCACCTAGAAGTAATCGCACCAACCTTGAAGCAGCCTTCACCTAGAAGTAATTGCACCAACCTTGAAGCAGCCTTCCTCTTGAAGTAGCTTCCCGTTGCAATAGCCTTCTTGAAGTAGCTTCCCATTGCGATAGCCTTCTTGAAGTAGCTTGAAGTCCACCTTCTCCTCCGAGAAGAACCTTCTCCAAACCGCAGCCTCCAACCCTAGGAGTAGCAAGGAGAATACAAAGAATAAAAGGAACAAGAAGGAAAATAGAAATTACAACTTATCCTTTTAAGCACAAGGCTTGATTTGCCTATATCAAGCGTATTGATCTCCTAACCAATGAGTGTAGAAGTGTAAGTGCTGTGGAAAGGAGATGCTAGCCTATAGGACACGAAAATGGAGCAATGGGAATGAATAGCCAATGTTGGAATTGCTCTATTGCTCAAAACAGATTGCCAATGAGTATTCAAGCTCAAGTATAACACAAGTGTAGCTTGGGTGTTTTTAGGTGTCCTAAGGCATGTCCTATTTATAGGAATGACCTACAAGTGCTTAAGGACGTTCTAGACACTTTCTAGGGGGTTCTAAGTGCTTAACTAACCGTTAGGTATAAGTTAGGTGCATTAGTAACGGCTAGTTGCTTTATTCTGCAGTTTCTGTCAGAGTCCATCTCGGTCGTCAAATTGTCGACCGAGATACCTACTCGGTCGAAGTTTTGTCGACCGACAGGCTCTCTGGATCAACGTTTATTTGCAACTGCCAACTACCTTGTCAGCTGTGTCTAACGGCTACTTGGGTCTTTCTCAGTCGAGAAGTTTGTCGACCGAGAGTGTCTCGGTCGAGGAGTCTGTCGACCGAGATTGACCACGTTTCAATCTTTCAATTAAGGCACTAAGTGTGTGTACGAGTGTGCATATGTGACACTATTGAAGGGGATGACATGACTAAGTGTGGTGTTTAGCTAGGGAAGATCTAACGCTTGATTTACATGAAGTCTAAGTACTTGTACATTATATATTTGTACAAGTTTACAATTGATTACATTTCATGGCATTTACAATCATTCAAGCATATAGATTCCCTAAAGCTTTGTCATCCACCTTATTCCTGCAACACTCAAGTAGCACGTTAGATCAAAAAGAATGAAATGTTTGTCATCATCGAAACAAAGGGATTTATCATAATGTCCAATTTATCCAACAATCTCCCCCTTTTTGAAGATGACAAACATTTCCTAAATATGAAATAAGGAAATATAAAGCATGTGAGTTTCATACCTGAAGATTACCTTTTGTAGCCATTCTTGTTTTGCAAGTGAGTGCTTGGCCATCAAGATGAAACTCATTTATATTTTTAATTTTATATTCTTTCCCCCCCTTTGACATTTCAAAAAGATATCCAGGGTGAATATTTTATATTTCTTCTCCCCCTTAATTTTATACTATGCTCCCCCTTAAATAGATATTCTATTAGGAACATGGATTTAATATCATTTTTGTCTAATTTAGCCACAATTTGTTTCTCAATCATTTGGAAAGGATGTTAAGCTTTGAAATGATATGAGATTCCCTTAAGCTTATGATGAATGTATATTGATTTCTCACCCATTTTATAAGGGATGTTAAGCCCTAAAAATGAAATGAGAATCCTTTAATCTTAAAGTACATAAAAATGTCTCCAACCAAATGCATGGGATGTTAAGCCCTGATTTGTTTAGAGAGTTCCTTCAAGAACAAGATATATCATTTTTATGAATTTCATAGATTTCATCATAACCAAGAGTAAAAGTACTAAGGTCTTAATAAGCTTCAAATGATGATTACAATGTTTTTGTAAGCTTCTTAAGCAAATAATCAAATTTGTTTATATGAGCTCCCCCTTAATCTTACAATTAAAGCAATTTAAAGCTTCTAAGGTCACAGATGATTTTAAATTTCTATTTTGACCTTTATCAAAAGTATACTAAGATAAAATGATGTCCAAATAAGCATTTTGTCAAAGCTTATTTTAGGTCGACCTTGACTTCGACCATAGCGCCCCTTGGTCAAATTTTATTTCAACCAAGAGGCAAAAATTGCAGATTTCCAATTTAAGCATTCATATGTGAAGTACTTGATTAGATATCAATTTTGAAGCATGTTTAGTAATACTCAATATGAAAACATCCTCTTAAAAATGAAAGCACGATTAATATCTCAAGCCTTTTAAAGATGCCAATTGAGAAATTTTTATCTTATGTGTTGCAAGCATTTCTAAGAGAGATTGAATTATTTTGCTTGCCTATGTATCATTAAGGATCCATGCATACAATTATCATTATCTATTCTTGCTAACACAACATCATCATGATAAAAATGATAATTCCATGATTGTAATCACATTTATTTCTATATGGGTAGACCATAGAATACTTTAGGAAACATCATGTGAATAATGATAAAACAGAAATTTCCTTTTTATTAAGCTAAGCATAATTTCAGTTTTAACTTAAATCAAACCAAATTAATCTCATATAAGTTTTCAGGGATGATTTCCAATATCTACAGTCATTAATCACAAATAGATAGCAATTTGATCAATTTCAAAAAGAATTCAACAATTTTACAACAGACTGGAAATCAGTGACATGCTCGGTCGACAATTTCTCGACCGAGGTTCACTCGGTCGACAGATTCTCGACCGACAAAGTTTCTGGAATATTTTCAGAACTGTTAATTTATTCCAAGCAAAATAAGATTATACAAGTTAGAGCTCGATTGTGTTGAGATATGACATTTGTATATCAAGAATCAGTTTAGGTCAAATCTCAACTAGTTAATTTTAAGCTACTAAGTTTTAGGAATCCAAGCTAAACCATCATTCTTTTTCTTATATGGGCATGAAAATAAATAATGTCCAAGACGCATGCAATAATGACAGCTAATAGAGTCAACTTCATTTCTCTTCTAGGAATTGTGTTCCTAGGTACAAACATAATCTTAGTCTTGGATGCTTTAACTCTTTTGGGTTTATTTCTCCTTGGATCATATCCTAATCCTTTTCTTCCATTATAACTAGAGGAAATTTTCAGAATATTTTCAAGCATGTCATTTCCTCTTAACTCATTTACATTTCTTTGTAACTTAGCAATATCATTCATCTTCTTGTTTATATCTTTCTTTTCTTGATCTAAATCAGATACTAGAGAGTTTCTTTCTTTGAAAACCTCATCATAATCTAAATGTGAACATAGAACAGGTTGTTTCTGAAGATCATTCACTTGAGTTTGCAAGTTTAACTTTCCTAAGGAAATAAGATTGCAATTAGCTTCTACCGATTTTAACTTAAGATCATAATCTTCATTTTCCTTTTTGAGATTTTCATTTTCGGATACAAGAGCAAGAAGTTTAACATTTAAATCATCATTTACTTTATTTGATTTCTTAAGTTTCTTCTTGCACTCAATATATTTCTCATGAGTATCTTGAAGACTAGCAATTAGATCTTCTTTTGGTAGATCATAAAGACTTACCTCTTCTTCGTCTTCATTTGTTGTAGCAATGAGGCATTCTACTTCTTCTTTTCCATCATCACTATCATCACTTGAATCATCCCATGAAGCTTTATATGCTCTTTCTTTCTTTTTGTGAGATGATTTCTTCCCTTTCTTGAGTTTTGGACAATCACCTTTCATGTGTCCCTTTTTGCCACATTCAAAGCACCTGGAAGAAGAAACACTAGAAGTTTTATTAGTTTTAAAATTTTTATATTGCTTACCATTTACAATGAGAGTTTCTTCTTCACTATCATCTTCACTTGTGTCATGAGTGTCCTTGGTTGATTCTTTGAATGCAATGTCCTTCTTTTTGCCTTGTTGACGTTCACGTTCTCTTCTTTCTTCCTCTTCTAACGTTGCCTCATGAGCTTCTAGGTTGCCAATGAGTTGTTCCATCTTTAGTCGGGTGAGGTCATTTTCTTCTTCAATGGTCGTCACTTTGGGCTTGTATTTGGGAGGAAGTGATCTAAGAATCTTTGATACCTGATCTTCCTCAAGAACAACTTTACCTAAGGCATTTAAACCATTTACAATAGAAGAGAATTTTGCATACATTTCACTAATGGATTCATTTGGATCCATATAGAAATGTTCAAACTTTTGTTTAAGCATACTAACTTTGGAATTCTTAACTTGAACTGTCCCTTCATAAGTTATAGAAAGTCTATGCCATATTTCATAGGCTGTTTCACAGTTTGATATTCTATTAAATTCTCCTGTTGAAATTGAACAATAAAGAATACTTACAGCCTTTGCATTCATTTGAGCCGATTTTACCGTATTGGTGTCCCAAGCTGCATATTCCATTTGAGGTAGCTCATAAGGGGTTGACACCATTCTCCATAGATCCCAACTTATGCCTTGAAAGTAGAACTGCATCCTTCTCTTCCAATATGTGTAGTTTGTTCCATCAAACATTGGAGGCCTAGCAACAAATGTCCCTTCAAGATTAAGGTTGTTGAGCACCCCGTCACCCATTCTTCAAGACCTTGTTAGGGTTCCTTGAAGTCTGCTCTGATACCAACTGAAAAAAACACTAGAGGGGGGGGGTGAATAGAGTTTTAAAACAATTTTAACAATTATTGAACTCAAACAACCAACCACAAAATATTGGACAAGGGGACAAGGATTTAGAGTGGTTCCAACTTTAGCAAATACTAAAGTTGTCAGTCCACTACCCGATTGCTTACCCAACCGGGATTTGGAAAGAATTTAATTTTATTACCTCGCAAGGACTTTACATAAAATTACAATTCTCTCCCTAAACCCTTCAAGCAGCCTTCACCTAGAAGTAATCGCACCAACCTTGAAGCAGCCTTCACCTAGAAGTAATTACACCAACCTTGAAGCAACCTTCCTCCTGAAGTATCTTCCCGTTGCAATAGCCTTCTTGAAGTAGCTTCCCGTTACGATAGCCTTCTTGAAGTATCTTGAAGTCCACCTTCTCCTCCGAGAAGAACCTTCTCCAAACCGCAGCCTCCAACCCTAGGAGTAGCAAGGAGAATACAAAGAATAAAAGGAACAAGAAGGAAAACAAAAATTACAACTTATCCTTTTAAGCACAAGGCTTGATTTGCCTATATCAAGCGTATTGATCTCCTAACCAATGAGTGTAGAAGTGTAAGTGCTGTGGAAAGGAGATGCTAGCCTATAGGACACGAAAATGGAGCAATGGGAATGAATAGCCAATGTTGGAATTGCTCTATTGCTCAAAACAGATTGCCAATGAGTATTCAAGCTCAAGTATAACACAAGTGTAGCTTGGGTGTTTTTAGGTGTCCTAAGGCATGTCCTATTTATAGGAATGACCTACAAGTTCTTAAGGACGTTCTAGACACTTTCTAGGGGGTTCTAAGTGCTTAACTAGCCGTTAGGTATAAGTTAGGTGCATTAGTAACGACTAGTTGCTTTATTCTGCAGTTTTTGTCAGAGTCCATCTCGGTCGTCAAATTGTCGACCGAGATACCTACTCGGTCGAAGTTTTGTCGACCGACAGGCTCTCTGGATCAACGTTTATTTGCAACTGCCAACTACCTTGTCAGATGTGTCTAATGGCTACTTGGGTCTTTCTCGGTCAAGAAGTTTGTCGACCGAGAGTGTCTCGGTCGAGGAGTCTGTCGACCGAGATTGACCATGTTTCAATCTTTCAATTAAGGCACTAAGTGTGTGTACGAGTGTGCATATGTGACACTATTGAAGGGGATGACATGACTAAGTGTGGTGTTTAGCTAGGGAAGATCTAACGCTTGATTTACATGAAGTCTAAGTACTTGTACATTATATATTTGTACAAGTTTACAATTGATTACATTTCATGGCATTTACAATCATTCAAGCATATAGATTCCCTAGAGCTTTGTCATCCACCTTATTCCTGCAACACTCAAGAAGCATGTTAGATCAACAAGAATGAAATGTTTGTCATCATCGAAACAAAGGGATTTATCATAATGTCCAATTTATCCAACAATTCCATCCATCTTCAATTCATTTTAATTCACCACCTTAAGATGATCAAGTAAGACTAGATTATTTCCTCTTGTTTGCATTTCATCGAATGATAGGTTACATAATAGATAGTTTTCTTTGATTGTAGTAGTTATGAAGAAAAAAAAGTTATTATGCATAAAAATTTATGTGCATGTCATTTTATTTGCATAAACAATTACATGTACATTACATGCATTCCATATCATTCATTTATTTATCATGTGGGTATTATTTTCCTTCAAAATTTGAGTGCACGGATACACATCCCTACCCTCATAAGAAAAGAAAAGAAAAAAATGAATGATATGTTAGTAAAGCCCAAGCATAACTTTCCATCATGCTAAAATGATGGGCGAATGATAGAAAAAAAGTTTTTGTTACAACCCCAACTTTTGTGTTCATTTGGTGAGAAATGTAATTTCTCATATTAAAGATAATGGAACAAATCATGATTTAATTTGTTTTGAATAAATGGGTTTCGTTTACAATAGCCTTGTTGGTTGTTTTGTGGGCTTTATTGGCTATTGGGCCCAATAACAAAGAAAAGACAAAAGGAACTCCATTATTAATAAGAAATGGCGAAAAGAAAAATGGAGAAACCTCTAGAAGGCAAAAGAATTTAATCCAAAGGTGGATTTCGTGCCTCTTGGGTTCCTTGGGTTCCAAAGAATCCAAAGTTGCAAAGAGAATGCAATAAGAAAAGAATAGATCAATTAAATATTTCTTTATAAATTAAGAAATTGAAAATAATGATAAAATGTGGGAAATAAGTGAAAAGAGGTGTAATTGAGTTACCCTTGGTGGATTTTCGTATCCAAAGGATTCCTAATGATTAATGGAATGCCAATGAGGAAAATGAAAAGAAAGATAAAGAGAAATCCTCAAAAAGAGATATTTTAATAAGAAATAAACAAGATAATGAGAAATAATGAATATAGATGCATCTAGAAGGATAATAAGTTTCCTTTAAAAGGAATTTCGAAATCTAAGAGTTTCTTGGGGTCCAAGGAACCCCAATGGAGAAGAAAGAAAGAGAAAATACCAATAATGCAAAATAAGAGGATAATGTGATACATTATTAATGAATTTTGTGGTATTGTTAAAAAGGTGGTATTTTCTACTAAAAGAAAACATAATTTTGTGCCAATGGATTAAAAATCAATAATAAAGAGAATAAGAGAGAGGATTTTTGAATTCCTTAATATATAAATAATAAGGAATATCAAGGAGATAAATAGGAGAGAGAATATTACTTCTCATTGAAGGAAAAGGGTTCCTATTGGGAAAAGAACTTGGTAATTCATGAATAGCCAACCTAGGGCTTCGTTACCCACCCCTATATAAAGGGTAGAGCCCTAGTTTGAGTTCTATAGAGATCCCACACAACTCTCTCTCTCTCTCTGCTCTTCATCTTCTTTGTCAAAACCCTAACCATGAGAAGTAGCGCATCTATGGAGCGACGAGGAACCAGTAGACGAGATTGATCGATGCTGGATGCTCCCACGACACCAGGGGAATGTTGGTCGTCGACATCTTGCCCTGGATCATGCATAGAAGTAGCGACATGGCTGTAGGGCCGTCCGCGTGTTGCAGCTCTGGCCAGTGCAAGCTAACTGCCTGGGCCACGAGTTAAGGGCAACCCTAAGTGTGGGGAGGAGCGTCGGAGGTGAGGGTGTTGTCCCTGGTGGTCGTCGGACCCTAGAGAAGAGGGGGCAGACTCGCGTTTTACTATAGATTGGCTACAACTTTAGGGTATGTGACAAGGAAGAAGATGAGGGTGCGTTTGATGAAGATGCCCCTCCGCGGGCTGAAGCATCAAAAACTTAGACAAGGCCAAAAAGGGCATTTTGAAATGTTTTCAAACTAGCCGAGTAACGTTGCATGGAGCAGGCGAAGTGGTATCCTCTGATTGGTCCAAAAAGGTAATCCTTGCAAAATTCATAACTAAATAATGGTAGCTCGGATTGGTACATATAATATATGTATTTTTCTCAAAAAAACTAGAGCAATTTATTAAAAATGGTTTTAGAGGATACTTCCTCTTGCAATTCAAAAATTAGTGTACGTTATCAACTTTAATGAATTAAAGATGAAGAAACCCTATTTTGAGATGATTAATGTAATTAGTAGATTTTAATGGATGATTAAAGTTGATATTATCATGTTAATCATGAAAAGATACATTAAGATAAAAAAGGATGAACTTTGCACGTAATTGGTTTCATTTAGAAGTTCATGTGCATAAATATGCTTTAATGGGCCTTGAAACCTTAATATTAGTAAATGTGACTCTCAATGGATTTAGTTGTTCAATTCCATGATTAAAGTAGAGATATGATAATTCTAAGCTATTTTGAGTATAAAAGTTCCTAATTGTGGATAAATACCCTTAATATGGTAATTAGGGTTTTCTAATGGGTAAAGGTGGAATTAATGATAAATACAATTAATATGTGAAGTAAATCATAATGAATTGTGAGTTGTAAATCCATAAGGAACCTAAGATGATAATTAGGCCTAATGATCTTGTCATTAATTAAAAAGGATAAAAATGGTAGTTTTAATGTAAAATAGGAATAATGGACTTAATTGAGGGCTAATTGTGCCTTTAATCTGAGATTAAGGTTAAATGTTGTGAAAGGTAACCTTAATATATTTTGTGAAGAATAGATGAGATAATTAGGGTTTGCGAGTAATTTATAAAAAGATTAGGGTTTAAAATAGTAAAAAGGAAGTGAAACCCTAATTGCAATGGAAACCCTAAAAGTTGACTAGAAACCCTAGGAAGCGAGCTAGGTTTAATAGATCTTGATGGCATGATCAATAATAGGAAATTGTATGCATATTTCAGGATATAATTGCGTGCTTGCTTGCCTATTTGGAATTCTTGATTGATTGGATTATTCTGTCTCAAATCAGCCTGACAGGTATGTGGTTACACTTATGGATAATCGCTTTAGTTTCACAGTGATTCTCGGAAGTTATATCCATTGCCTGAAAATAACTACTTGGATGAATTTTATTTCATGCAACTATAAAGTGACTATGATTATCACTATAAATATGTATATATAACTGGCTTCGATCTGGGTCCTCCTCTGTGGTTTTGCAAAGGCTAAAAAAGGGTAACCTAGAGCAAGGTCTAGGCTATCATGAGTTAGAAATTGGGCTACCCACATGTAGTGCCATGAGACTCTTTAGCAAACCATGAGTTAAGGAGTGGGCTACCTACGGGTAGTGCCATGTTACTCAACCCTAGAAATTGATTCACCCGTTAGGTAGGATCATGAGGTGTTTAATGAGGATCTACCATAAGGAAGGTAGCATGCAGTTCCACTGCAGGGACAATGCAGCGTATCAGATATGTATGGATCCCACAGTTTTATTTAAAACGTAAAGTTGTTTGTTAAATCATAGTTGACTACAATATATTGTTACAATTAATTGCACGATTAGTGTTTCCCGCACATACCAGCGTAATTCATTTATGCTGGCCGACGTTTTGTTTTTCGGCATTTTATGTTCAAGTGAAAAGAACCAACAATAAAGTGGCATATGTGGAATTAAATGAGAATTAAAGTACAAAGGAGGATTAGTTAGAATAGACTCGAGATGTGGATAAAAGTAGATATCCAAGTTTTTGAAAACGGTATGCAGAGTTCATTGTTTTATTACAACCTTTCAGTTTAGTTTAGTAGAATTTGATAATTATTACTGATTATTTGTTGAACCTTTGATCCAGAAATTGGGATAACGGCTCTGACCTCTTGGTCTCCCTTAATTGGGGGTTACTGGGAGGCGAGGTTGTTACATTTGGTATCAGAGCATAGGTTCCTCATTTAATGTTTAATAATTATTGAATTTTACAAACTCCGTATAAACCAAGGGAGTTATTAGAGGATTTTCCGAAAGATCGAGGTGTCTAGAAAAGGATCACGCCTGGGGGCTGGCAAGATTTTCCTTCGCACCACTAGTCGTAATATGAGGACTCTTGGATCTGTGTGACTGCATGGCCAATGTCTCAGGATTTGACTCGAAATAAGATACCTTTATGACTCTCTCATCTTGTTCGACCCTTCTCAACTCAAATGTTGTTAAGGACCTTAAGGATTAGGGTTTTTCTCTCTTTTCCTCACCCTCTTAAGGTATGGGTAAGTTTGATAAGGTTTAAGGACTCCTCCACCAAATTAATGAAAACCATGTAAATAAGATGTCATGGACATAAGCTTAATAGATTAAGCATAAACTAAAGAATAGATACATGCTTAGGTCGTATGACATATGTTGTCATGCCCTCAAGAGAGACCTGAGGCTAGACCTCCTCGTCAGGAGGATGAGTAGAGAGATTTGGTCATGGAGGCAGAGATCTCCATTAAAAGTAGAGACGTGTCACATCCTCTAAGGATGATGCTAACCCTAACCCTAAGTGGTGGTTAGAGAGAGAGATGGCATGTTGAGTTAGATGTCATGATAGACCAGGTGTGTGGACATGCTTCTGGATGCCCATGATGTTATGAGCCATGTAAGGTTGGATGCCCTAGTGCCTTTGGCAACCCAACCTTGGGAAGGTTCGTGCATGTTAGAGATGAGGATAGCTCCTTCAATGATGAGGTTAGAGAAGAACCTATAGAAACGCTATGGGCTGATATGAGCATGGAATAGTAGGCACCCAGAATACGTTAGTAGTGCAAACAGTAGGTTGACACCCTGGCCAGGATAGCCATAAGATACGCGTACAAAGCTAAGGATAACCTTGAGCAAATGTAAGCTTGAACAAAGGCTTCACCATGTAGAGGTATGCTTGTGAGCTTGATCCATCTTCATGGAGAGAGGTCCTTTAGTATAAGACTGGTTGTAGAGTAGATCTAGAGAGAGAAAGTAGGACCCATGCAAGAAGGATGGAAGCCTAGACTGTGAGATATGAGGAAAAGTGGGGAGTTGAGGATGATGCGACCTAAGTGGATGATAGTGGTTGCCTTATGCTTGATCCCTGGAGGTTGATGATGTCATGGTTTCCATTAGAGGAACCAAACCCTAGAGAGAGGATGAGGCTTCTGGTACCTATGTGCCTATGGTGTAGGTGTTTAGCTTCTGAGATAGGAAGAAGAGTTCCTTAGACTTGGAGAGGTTTAGTAATAGGTTGTGAGGCCTTGTACCTTGTCGGTTGTCCTTGAGGAGGACTCAACTCTGAAGTGTTGCTCGAGTAGAAGGATGACAGGAAGTGCATGTCATGCCTTATACATGCTTGATTCATGGTTAAGAGGTTGCGCATGCACTTTGACACCCAAAAGTGAACCTAGGGTTCCTAGGCTTAAGAGGGGAAGTGGTGTACCTGATGCTCATGATGAGTTTTGAGTTTCTATAGATTCGAGCATGGAACTCCTCATGTTTAGAGGAAAGGGAAACCCCTGTATGTTGAAGGTATGGTTGATGAATTCCTCACATTCAAAGTGGTGGCATGAGAAAGTTTGATCTTGATCCAATGTCGAGGATGAGAACAAGTGTGACCTAATATGGTTTAGTAGGTGGTCTGCTTGTGCCTTAGTGGTTTTCTAGGTCTAAGCATGCTCGTGTGGATGTAAACCCTGGACATAAGGGCATTTGTGACCTTTGTTGTTAAGAGCTAGTTTCCTCCCATCCTGGGAGAGGGACCCTTTTGTAGGGTGTATACTAGTTTTTTGGGTTTTGAGGAAACCTAAAGAGGTATCATAGGATCTTGAGAAGCTAAGTACATAGTATGAGAATGAACCTATAGACCCATAGATAATCATCTTTAAGTGCATGTGGATGTGTTACCATGGAGGTAACCGGTATGGGGCATGACCAAGGTAGGTCGGTCACCATGACCCCTAAGAAAGGATGAAATACAACCCATGAATGCAGAGAGAGATGATGAAGGCTTGGGTAATGTTCTAAGTTGGACATTTACTATAATAGAATTCTAATTCTATCCTAGGGTCAGGTAGGGATAAGACTGATGGAAGTAGGATTTTCCTAATTCCCTAGTTGCACATGATCATAGGGTCGGGAGGTAACAACTATCATTGTCTGAGGGCCATGGGTTAGGAGATTGATCACCTTCATGAACTCATGGGACCCAAAGGGCAGATGAGAAGGGCACTCTCTGGATGCACAAGGGAAGAGGGATGACCCCAAAAGTGTTGGCACCCTACAGACATAGACGAGATGACCAAGGAATGTGTGTGGACCCAAGTAGGTTTGAGACCTGTTTTCCATGGAAGTAACTTTGATATCAAGATGATTGTGATGTAGAGATAGATGAGGCACATTTCAACATAGATTTAAAGGTGTACTGGCAAGGTGGGATGTACCATCTCTACTTTAGAACAAGAAGAACTCTATATTTGGACTGCAACCAAATGCTTATTTCCTCTTGTTATGGGAGTGAGAGATAGGACAATATGCATGCCATACACCAAGGATAAAAGGTGATGTGAGTTGGAACGTTGCCATCAGGTATGAAGACAGAGATGATAACATACACTAGTGGAGTAAATGATACATGAATGGTTTACAAACACTAAGAGAAACAAGGTAGTCATCTTACGAGGATGTTTTTATCATGAGATATGAGTTATGCAAGGTTGAGTTCGAAAACCAAGAGAAGGAGCTCAGAGTTTTCTTGATCAAGATAGACATAGAGTTGATATGAGATAATAAGTGGAATAAATGGAGGTGTATGTCTTCAACATTACCTAATGCCTAAGGATGTGAAGTGGTAATGGATGCTCTAGTTGAGATGCAAGTGCTTAGTTTAGATAGAGGCTAGAAGAGGCTGTTAGGTTAGCCCTAGGTTTGAAAAAAAAAAGATATATGTTTGGCTAACACTCAGATGTAACAAAATATGTTGATAAAGTTAGTAGTTGTTTGGTTAGCCAGCTTAGGCCTTCATGCAATGAAAGGATGGTTGTAGAACCTCAAATGCACTTCTCTGAAAAGGAAGGTGATGAAACCCCGATTAGAGTGGTTTAGGGTTTCTGAGGAATCAATCTTAAGGTATCATGACAATATAGGAGATCATGATTTTTAAGATCACCATACACCGTGGTACTACAAAGATAGTAAGTGACAATAGTACTTTGGATGCCTAAGATGAAGTTGCATGTGGTATGTTGCCATGCATGACAGGAAGTGAAGGATGAACACTAGAAACCTAGTGTATTGTTATGGAGGATAAGGAATCCCCGAGAGAGGAATGGGAGTACATCACTATGGATGTTGTGGTAAGTCTCCCCTAGACCAAGGAAGGTCAATATGCAATATGGGTTATGGTAGATCACCTTATCCATATGAGAAAGAAAGAGTACTATCAACGGAAAGATCTGGTTGAACTACATATGAGGGGGATGGTTCAACTACACCATGATGAGAGTTCAAAAGTTCTTGAGTATAACCTAAAGATACATTTCCAAAAGGTGGAAGTAGATACATGAAGAACTCGATGTTAGTATAGTTTATCACCCCTAACTAATGGTTAGTATAATCCATACTAGGGGTCTGATGAGAGAATGTGTGCTTATTTAGGGTGATACATGGAGACAATTATTCTCTTTGGTAAGATGTGATGATAACCATCATAGCCAGTATCAGGTTGTAAAGAAGCTCTGCAAGGGAGGTTGTGTCAGTCACCAGTTCATTAAGATGATGTTGGTGGAGGGACCTCGTGAAGGTCAAGAAAATACCATTATGTGTGCATATGGAGTCACTTTGATCGTGCAATGGCTGAAAGGAGTCCAGGGATGACATGAGTCATAGGCTGATGCAAAGTAGATTGGCATACAATTCACTATGGGAGAATATGTGATATAAAAATCTGACCCCTTTGAGCTATAGCTAAGATAGATAAGTCCCCAATACCTGGGCCCATTTGAGATGGATTGGTGGAGAAGGTTGAGTTTGACCTTACCCCTCAGGATAAAGTAATGTGTGATGAGTTACAGGTGTCCAATTTAGAGCACTATGTGAGGTACCCAGACCATGTGCTGAGCAATGAACCTAGTGAGCCCCAAGGGAGGCTGAAATGACTTGAGTCACCTGTGATATTTATAGATGCCAAGGTGAAAGAAACTCAAAGAAAATAATATGTGATGATAAAGGTTCTTTGAAAGTGCCATGGATAAAGTAAAGCCACATAGGGGCCAATGATGGACATGGAAAGGTCTTATCCTAAATTGTTTGTTTGCTTGATGGAATTTTGAGGAAAAAATTCCTATAAGGGGGGGAGGATGTTACATGTAACATCCCAGGATTTGAGGCCTCAGATAACAAGATCTTAAAAGGAATGATTGGACTACCCATATCACCAAGGTGCACCTCCTTTTCAGGATGCTCATTACTAAAGAACTCCATAGTTAAGCGTGCTCGGCTTGGAGTAGTACTAGGATGGGTGACCAGTCAGGAAGTTGATCCTGGCTTGCGCGTCAGTGTGGACAAAGTGCGTAGTTAAGTCTAGTAGTGGTTTTTGGGGCCAGTCGTCATTCCTGTAATCTACTAGAGCCTAGGGCAGTGGGCCCAGGTGTTACAAATGGTATCAGAGCCGATTCCCCACCAGTAGGTGGGGCCCACATGGGCATGTGGCATGCCAGTCTTGAGCCGTGCGGTCCAGGCAAGTTGGAAAGGGCTATCCGTAGAGACAAGATGGAGCCACCCTTGCGTTGGTAGTCGTGGACGGGAGCTGGGTGTCCATGGGCCATTGTGCGTCTGCACTGAAATGGGGTCTGACTATGAGGCCATATAGTTGAGCCTTGACGAGGACGTCAAGATTCTAAGTGGGGGAGATTGTAACATCCCAATATTTGAGGCCTCAGATAACATGATCTTAAAAGGAATGATTGGACTACCCATATCACCAAGGTGCACCTCCTTTTCAGGATGCCCATTACTAAAGAACTCCATAGTTAAGCGTGGTCGGCTTGGAGTAGTACTAGGATGGGTGACCAGTCAGAAAGTTGATCATGGCTTGCACGTCAGTGTGGACAAAGTGCACAGTTAAGGCTACTGGTGGTTTGTGGGGCCAGTCGTCATTCCTAAAACTCTACTAGATCCTAGGGCAGTGGGCCCAGGCGTTACATTACAACCCCAACTTTTGGGTTCATTTGGTGAGAAAAGTAATTTCTTATATTAAAGATAATGGAACAAATAATGATTTAATTTGTTTTGAATAAATGAGTTTCGTTTACAATAGCCTTGATGGTTGTTTTTTGGGATTTATTGGCTATTGGGCCCAATAACAAGGAAAAGACAAAAGGAACTCCATTATTAATAAGAAATGGAGAAAAGAAAAATGTAGAAACCTCTAGAAGGTAAAAGAATTTAATCCAAAGGTGGATTTCGTGCCTCTTGGGTTCCTTGGGTTCCAAGGAGTCTAAATTTGCAAAGAGAATGCAATAAGAAAAGAAAAGATCAATAAAATATATCTTTATTAAGAAAGAAATTGAAAACAATGATAAAATGTGGGAAATAAGTGAAAAGAGGTATAATTGAGTTACCCTTGGTGGATTTTCATATCCAAAGGATTCCTAATATTAAATGGAATGCCAATGAGGAAAATAAAAAGAAAGATAAAGAGAAATCCTCAAAAAGAGATATTTTAATAAGAAATAAACAAGATAATGAGAAATAATGAATATAGATGCACCTAGAAGGATGATAAGTATCCTTAAAAAGGAATTTCGAAATCTTAGAGTTTGTTGGGGTTCAAGGAGCCCCAATGGAGAAGAAAGAAAGAGAAAATACCAATAATGCAAAATAAGACGATAATGTGATACATTATTAATGAATTTTGTGGTATTGTTAAAAAGGTGGTATTTTCTACTAAAAGAAAACATAATTTCGTGCCAATGGATTAAAAAGCAAACATAAAGAGGAGAAGAGAGAGGATTTTCTAATTCCTAAATATCTAAAGAATAAGGAATATCAAGAAGATAAATAGGAGAGATAAGATTACTTCTCATTAAAGGAAAAGGGTTCCTATTGGGAATACAACTTGGTAATTCATGAATAGCCAACCTAGGGCTTCATTACCCACCCCTATATAAAGGGTAGAGCCCTAGTTCAAGTTCCAGAGAGATCCCACACAACTCTCTCTTTTCTTCATCTTGTTTGTCAAAACCCTAACCATGAGAAGTAGTGCATCTATGGAGCGACGAGGAACCAGTAGATGAGATTGATCGATGTTGGATGCTCCCACGACACCAGGGGAATGTTGGTCATCGACATCGTGCCCTGGATTACGTGTAGCAGCATCAGTATGGTTGTTGGGTCGGTCGTATGTTGTAGGCCTGGCCAGCACAAGCCAGATGTCTGGGCCACAAGTTTAGGGCAACCTTGAGTGCGGGGAGGAGTGTCAGAGGTGAGGGTGTTGTCCCTGGTGGTCACCGGTGTTGGGTTTTAGGGGAGACAGAGAACACAATGGAAACAAAAATTTTCTTCACCCAAACCCAAAATAAAGGAATCTCTTCAACGTCTGTACAATAGGAAGGATGGTTTGTAGAGGCATACCTTGTCCCGAGGCTTGCTCGGCGATGTTACCTCGCGGCTTGCGTAGTCTTCACCTCCGATCTTGGATGGTGTATGTGCAGCTCCTAGTCTCACTGGGACTATCGGGATTGACAGATGTCATCCGAGTGGCAGAAGTCTCCCGCCTCTAAATAGTCCACACGGACCACATGGAACTACGATCTCCTTGTCTCATAAGGAATCAGAAGGAGTTGTACCTCCTGTCGGTGTCCTAGTCACCGACACACTCTCCTACAACCAGTTGCCTTTTTGATGTTGTCTTTCCCTTGTTGCACCTCCCTTACCGGGTAGCAGTTGCTCGGGCTCTCTCGGTTACCACAACCAGAGAGAATGACAACTTTGTAGAGCAACTGGTGTTTTGAGTTATTGTTCCTGAGAAGCCCCCATTACCCCTATATATATAGGAGGGTCATGGGACAGGGTTCTCTACCCCTGGCAATGTGAGATTAAAGAAGGAGTAAAAGGGTTTGAGATTTTCTACAAAAACAACCAACTGTGCCAGCTGAACCGATCAACTCACACCCTGAAATGATCATTTCGGGCCCTGAGCCAATCATTTGGGACCTGAGTCGATTGTCTGATGTTCTGAGCCAATCGGTTCATGCCTGATCCGATCAGTTTGTGGTCCTGATCCAACTCAAATTGACTTTTGTATTTGTTTCCAACTAATTAAACATTAATCCTTGTTGAAATCAAATTTGTACAAGTGAAACAAATTGTATTTGCAAAATTGTCTTCTTACTTTCCAAACAATCTCGGTCGGTCCACGAATCGACCAGTTCAACAATTGAGCCAATCATTTCATGACACATGAGATGATCGACTCACCACTTGAGCCGATCGATTCATCCCATGAGTCGATCGATTGGGGCAGCAGACTATGCAAAATTAGTCAATCGTAGTTTCAATCAATCTGATACTCTAGTCAATCAGTCCAACACCATGAACACTATGATACTGAGCTATCAACTGATTGAGTGTTTAATTGAACTGCTAAACTCCTTTAGTAATCAATCTAAACATCATTTGTGGATAAACTCCTCTTCCAAGTTAAATCCTATGTGTGTGACCCTACAGGTCCATTTCACATTGGTAGTGAAAGTCCATAACACTTATGACTTCACAAGCAAAGAGAAGTGCCTAGTCACACATCAATGCTACCCAAGTGAAATAGAAAGTTGGAGAACAACTTTCAATCCTACAATCCGTGAATGGTGTTATAGTGAATGTATAATTCCTTTGTCACTAATATCCCGAATGAACTCAAGGCATGGAATAGTCATCATGTCAATGTTCATTCACTTTCTAGATCTCGGAGTATCTTGAAGGAGATATGTATGACATCAATATCACATACTGATTCACTCATGCGTGCGCACACCTATCTCAATCCTACTCATCAAGTGGCCATGGATATCAAACTCCCTCAGGACGGACAAATCACATATCTATCACTCACCCCTCAAAAGACCCATGTGTTAAAGCCACCCAATCATCACCTTTATAACAACCCATGTTTCAGGACGGTGTTTGATTATGTCAAAGTGTACCCAACGACATGTGTTGAGTGTAGTGATTTCAGGTCAAAGAATCACACTCACCACCATCACTGTGAGAACTGACTGTGACTACCATGTCATGGTTCCATGTGTCAAACTCACGGTGGGTCTGTCTAGTACACTTGTTCTCTAACAAGTACCTGTGTTTGGTTTGATATCTCCATATCATGACTATTGAGATTTTGTCATCAACCAACACCACAATATAGTCTTGTGTGTCACTATTGTCTATCTACCTTCCACAATGACATCCAACTAGGGACATAATAAGAATGTACAAACTCTTAGCATCTGTATGATCTCATCGTTCAGGTCCTGAACCTGAAAGCATACGTCATTGAGTATTGTCATTCTCTAGACATTCAATCTGTTCTATCATTATCTCATATGACTGAACCAAAAAGAATTGGAAGCTTACCTTTGATCCTTATCAAATCAATCTTAATGTATCCCAACAATCTTCCCATGATTAGATCTTAGGGCATACATACCAATAGACTCCCACTTGCACTGTGAGCCAATCACCCATGAATCATATTCTTAGTGATCATCAAATATGTCCCACATGTTACTGTGCTCTAGTGCTAACATAGTGAGTTATGGGAACACCTTGCCAAAGTCGGTATTAGCTGCATGTCTCTCATCTCTTCACTATACGTCATACATATGAGATGGAGTTGTTGTAATATGCGATCTAGTATTCCTTTGCTAACCTTTAGCCACATTGCATGACCAAGTACTCCTTTCTTGTCATCAAAAATCAGAATATCTATAAGTTCATCTCACGAACTTCCAAATCCATATAGTATCTTCTAATGTTCTCTAACACACAGATACTCGACTTTTTCTTTTTAAAACAACTTTCTTGGAACATTTCCATTTATCAACAAACATTCACTTTTATATATCCCATATATATATTTTGTGATTAATCTTCTGTCCTTTTCGAAAGTTCGCATCAGTGTAACTCTTTACAGTGAAACCTTCCTTATTTCCATAGAACTAGTACTTCTCAAGTACTTATCAAGTTCTCATGGTATTCCAGTAACCCTTACTGGAACTAGACATACATCCACTCATCATGTCCCACATACGAGTTATCAGGATGAGCATATCATATTGTCATGTCCTACGTATAAGATGATGAATGCACTTTATTTTGCTATGTCCATACATGCAAGATAATGGGATGATTACATACATGATAGATCCATATCTATTCTTAGTGGTCCCATTCTTCATAAGAATTGGACATTTGGCCTTGGGATACCAACTCCATGTAATATGGACAAGTTTTCTCCCACTGAATCTATGCATACTGAACCCTTCACTATAGATTGCCAATGTATGCTTTCTCCTTTTAGGTCAAGAGGTTTTCGAGAACTATCTCTATAGATCTCTATTCCTATTACATAGGAAACATCTCTATCTTCCTTAAAGATAATTTCCACTTTGGATTTCCATTCTAGAACATATCCATTTCACATCAACATGTGGAATGTGAATACGCTCCCACTGAATTACATATCCCTTCTTTATCTTTGTCATATCAGTCAAACCCTTTGACTATATTATCAAAGTAAAGATCACAGTTCTGAGTTGCGTGTACTCAATCAATCTCATTGATTAGTCCATTGTAACTTATAGACTTCATTTGCATAAATGGATTCATAAGCCTTATTGGTTGTTGTCACGTACACATCCTTGTTTTATTCCTCATGGGAATGTGGTTTTAGTATCCGTATGCCAAATATTTTAGTCATTAAGTTGCAATCAACAAGCATCATCCTTCTTTAAATGTCATCCATGTGTCTTAACACTTAAGACTCATTTTCACTTATGAATTTCATCCCAATGGGTACTACCATCAAGGTTATTCCTTATGGTTCACATGGAAGTCATTTAGGATGTAATGGTCATAAAGCATAACTCAAAATATGGTTCCTCGTCTTCATCTAGATAGTTGATTCATCACATGACCAATCATCATATAGATAATCGAGGTGTATCTATCAAGGATATAAGGACTCACAACTCCTTTTGATTCTTAATGTCCTTTATAAGTGTGGGGTATTCTTTATTTAAGAAGAAATTAGTTATTTGATAATCATCCTCTAACTCCTTAGAGTATGACTCCTTATTGATTTAGACATCACCATGCCTTAATCATGAGTTCACAATGATACACTATCATAATCACTCATAATGTTCTCAAATATTTGGTTCAAGTATTTCATTCATTGATATCATCAAGAATTAACACTTTACCAAATTCATACTTCATCTATGATATTCTTGAACTCTTTAAGACATTCATATTTGGTATTTCTCAAAAATACTATTTGAAGTACTGATAACACCCAAATTAGCGAATATTTTCTATGCATTTTATCTATAGTTTTGTGCCACTTTAGTCTTAATATGCACTCTTTTGTTCATGTTTTATGTTTTCTGTCTCTCCATTAGATAATGTAGTGAAAATAGCCAATAATGTAGCTAATTAGCCTGTTTTAGACTTGCAGGCACCGAAACTAGCCAATTTTGGGACTCTCAAGTACCGAACCTGAAAAGATAAGAATTCCAGCAGCTGACCGATAGGACCTGGCCGATACGGCCGCAGACCGATCCGGCCACGCTGACCGACACGGCCGCGCCGACCGATACGGCCCCGCCGCCCGATACGGCCCTGCACACCGATACGGCCACGCCGACCGATACGGCCACTGCCCGATACGGCCGCCTGATGCCTCAAGATCGAATCCACGGATGAAGGACACATGGACCAATAAAAGATACAACTCCCATCAACTCGCTGCCTATAAATAGTAGTTGCCAAACTACAGAGCAAAGGGAGCCGGAGGGAGGACCTAGCAAGAGCTAGTGCCTAGACCAAGGAGCTAGTGTGTCGAGTTCCCCAAAAGTCTACTGACCGATACGACCACCGACCGATACGGGTGCCGACAAATGCGGCCACTGACCGATACGGGTGCCGACCAATACGGGTGTCGACCGATATGGGTGTCGACCGATACGGCCGCCGACCGATACGGGTGCCGACCGATACGGCCGACGACCGATACGGTCTAGAGAGAGAGTGAGCCGAAGAGTCCAGAGGGACGAAGAGAAGACCCAAGGGCCGAGATCCGACCTACACTGAGGCCGAGGAGCGAGAGCCACCTCTCCTCTACAGGCTATATCTCTTCCCTCTTCTCTTTCATTCTACTGCATTCCTTTGTTTCTTGTACAAACGATGTTTATCCATCTTTGTTCGGTGCCATCTATGCTTGTCTATGGCTAGTTAGCTCCTTCTTGTCTATACATCCCGATCTGGGCATGTTTATATACTTTTTCCTTGAGCAAGTAGATTCATATCAGATCTAGTATGTTGCATGTTCTATTTTCTCTTTCCAAGTTATGATTGCTAGTTTGGTTGATCTCTTACTCGCTTGAACTGTTGTTTCTGCCTGTATCGAGAGATCCATTGTAGGAATAGCTAAGAGATGATAGTTTGGATCTGAACGTGAGAGGATGACGATCCAAGGTATTCTATTGCTAACACCCCAGAATATCCTAAGACCCGAGAGGGAACTTAGTGTGTTCCGAGGTGTTGATATGTCATTCCTCGAGAGAGGGTCATTGACATATTGTTGATGGTTCTAGTCACGCATCGTGAGAGCGAGTGGGGCGAAACCACAGGACAGATGCCACGGTGCATACTAGATGCTTGCTTGGGTGTTCGAGGGTTGTCTATGCCCGAGAACGAGTGCATTGACTACCCCGTTTGTGGTTACATAGCCAGGAACTCTCTTCCTCTGATTAGTAGACTCACAAGCTCTATTTTGTTTTGTTTTGTTTTCTTTGTTTTGATTTATATCGTGACAACCTGATAGACTAGTTCTAGCATTTACTTTTATCGACTATCGTCTTGTCTTATCTGACTACAGAACAAGATCTGTGGCGTGCTAAACGTCACCACGTCCCTGTGTTCAACCCTGTGTTCGACCCCGTATATCTACTTCGGGTTATTAATGTAAAAGCTCGACTACCTCAAATCCACCTCCAATTTTAGGACGCGTGATTTTAGCCGGTCAACTTTTGGCGCCGTTGCCGGGGACGTGGGTTTTCCACATTTACACGCCTAGTAGATTTTGTTCTGTCACTATAAGTCTGTATATACATGCATAGTTTTCCTCTTACTTTACACATACTTGTTCATATATACTAAATCACTTTTCTTTTTCTCATACCTTTTTCAGCCATGGACCTTGCTTCCGCAAGACAAGTCATCTTGTCCACCTGTCCTCCTGAGTTTTTCCGCAGTTCCGACTGCTGGCAAATAATTGAAGGTCGTGCTCTGCAACTAGTCGAGTTATACTCACCTCCGCCGTCGTCATATGTTGAAATTCCAACAAAGGAGACTTCCAGTCAACCATCGACTCCCGTGCTATCATGGGATCAAGAACTGATCAAGGCAGTGGAGTTAGTTGGAGAAAGTGTCAAGGCACTCACCTCCCTAGTTCCTCATCTCCAAGAAAATGTCGATCCGCTCCAGCAACTATTAGACAAGCAGGAGCATCATCTCAAAGCAGCCACCGGGGCTCCAGACTGTAGTAGTAGTATAATTAAAACCGTTGAACAAGGGTCCATCCTAAAGCATCAATTTGATACAGCGGGTTCCCCTTACGTGTTCATGGCAGAATCGACGGGTCTCAAAAGCATTGCTGCTCAAGTACAACAACTTAATGATAAAGATGTTGAACAAGGCAGGAGGCTCCAAGAGCTCATCGATCTGGTTACAATTCGGTTACAACTGCCATCACAAGACAATGAAGATGTTAGTCATCAAGACCATTCCATTGGGTATGAAGTGGAGTATGAATCACCGTCCTATTTAGACCATCAACTGGATTCACCAAGATTTTTCTGTGAAGACCAACCCACTTGGGAAAGCCCTTCATTCTATCCAGATGACCCAGTTGATGAACCAATGGAAGAAATAAGTCATAGACATGAATGGGTCCATGATGACAATGATGAAGACTCAAAAAGCCAATCAAACTCACAACCAGAAGGTTGGTTTGAGGAACCAGAGTCAGATATTGAACCAGACCAGAGTGACATTTCTCATATTGAGACTTGTCATTTTGCTTTGAGCAGTACGTCAACCATGGTTTGGAACAATTTGTTCGACGACGATGACAACGATGACAGCTGCTCGACATGGAGCAGTGAGTATAGTAACAGAGACGAGTTGGAGCAACACGAGCCATCATTCGCCACCATCCCTTTACAAGGCTTGGTGGACGTCAAGGGGGTAGGATGGACTATTCACTACAACATGGTTGCTGAGCATGAAGACACCCCTGACTCCACGCCAGGTGATAAGTTTGGGGTGGTAGAACTACAAATAGATTCTTCAGGGGGTACTTTTTTCTTACAAGATGATTGGATGACTCAGAAAGTACATGAAGATTTATCTGAGCATCCAACCTCAAGTGCAGAGATGGGGAGAGAAGATATGAGTCCTCAAGATGACGTCCAACCTCTCTCATCTATCTCATCCTATGTTAATATCCCATGACCTTCATTTTTAGAATCATATAATGAAAGGTACCTTGAGGATGAAATGCTGAAGAATTCATCCCAGTGCAGTTCAAGCCACTTCCAGCACAAAGATGACTTCACCAAGTCGCCAGATTTTATTTTTCTTCTTCAGACTCGGCAGGGCCAACACATCCGCCTATTCTACTCATATTATGTGGCGGAACTCGTCGGTAAGACACAGGTGACACTGGTCCCAAAACTCAGAATTTGGGATCCCAGTGTCGGTATCGTGGGGCAGCCACCCCCTTTTCTATTACCCACCCTATCGCCCTTTTATTACAATAAATTTTTCTTTTCATGTTCTTGTTAGTTTCATTCCTATAACTATTTTATATCCTTGCATCCATGCATCATCTTTAGAACTTCAATAACTGCCATTAACAATCATGCATTCTCACCTCACTATTTCAAGTTTAAGTCTTGCTCGAGGACGAGAAAACCCTTAAGCTTGGGGTGGTAGGCTTCGCCCTTCTTTTCTCTTCACCCTTCTTGCATGCATGTCTATTTCCTACATTTAGTCTTAAATTTTCAACATTTTCAACTTTTTAGCTTTGCAATTATGGCTATATGGTGCGAATCTAATAGATAAATGCTTGATTGTATGCCTAGATGCATAATTTTTATCTTAAAAATTGCTTGACCTCTCGCTTGACTTGCTCTTTGACTTTTTCCTTGAGTTTGGTAATAAATCTAAGGTTATGTCCCTTTTTCATAGCTTAAAGCTAAATTCCCTTGATCTATGTTGTGAATGGCAAATCCATGGTAAAGGACCGTTGGAATGAGCTAAATCATGATTAAAGTCTCCTAGCTGCGAATTTCACAAGGTTGCCTCTATTCTAAGGATGCTTGAATCATAATTGCAACTTTTCACACAGGTGTCAAGCGGATCATGATGAGTCTTTGAGCTATGATCAAGATGAAATGTTTCTCCTTGATGGACTATGTGCCTTCTCACATTAGATTGAGTCAAAAAGATGAAAAATATAAAAATGTGCAAAAGAGGTTTGGCCGCCCATAAAATCCCAAAAATATCTATATAGTTCTCACCCAAGCCTAAAAATAGAATGCAGATGATAAAAGCCTGAGTGTGAACAATAAATGAGCGCTTGTTTTCTCTTTTAGGAGAGTTGAGGATGGTGCCCAGCCAGTGTATGACTGCGCTCATGAACGCGGATATGTCGTGCTTGGTAGTACCACTCTAAAAGCTCATTAGAGAGTCACTAGGAACCCCCTAGGTGACCTATGAGATCATCTCAGTAGCAGGGTTGGTTCGGGCGCAGTACGAGGAGTTCATCTCACTGCTTTGGACCAACTGGTTCAGACTGCAGGGACTGTTGCTCGATACATGGACCAACCTGACACAGATCGGGATCCTCAGAAGTCATTATAGTCTTTTTGCTTTATTTCTTAGGACATGATTAAGTGAGAGGCATGGTATTCCTGAATGGTATGCATGGATTCATGGTGATGGCTCATTACTCATCACCCGTGTGATCACCTAAGTGACAACTCTTTCATGATCAAATAATTATGATTCAAACCCTCATGAGTATTGGCAGGCTATAGTGAATTCGCTTAATCTTGCCTAGAAATTCTTTGATCTTACTTTGGTAGGATTGTGTTTGTTTGGTGGGGGTTTGTTTTGAAATGACACAGATCAAGAGTATTGATGCTTTCAACTATTTTACTTAACCTTAGCATTTATTTCCAAGCTTAATTTGGATGTTATCTTTTGTTCTTTGAGCACAGTCTTGCTTGAGGACAAGCAAGTTTTAAGCTTGGGGTAGTTGATAACACCCAAATTAGTGCATATTTTCTATGCATTTTATCTATAGTTTTGTGCCACTTTAGTCTTAATATGCACTCTTTTGTTCATGTTTTATGTTTTCTGTCTCTCCATTAGATAATGTAGTGAAAATAGCCAATAATGTAGCTAATTAGCCTGTTTTAGACTTGCAGGCACTAAAACTAGCCAATTTTGGGACTCTCAAGTACCGAACCTGAAAAGATAAGAATTCCAGCAGCTGACCGATAGGGCCTGGCCGATACGGCCGCTGATCTATCCGGCCGCGCCGACCGATACGGCCGCGCCGCCCGATACGGCCCCGCCGACCGATACGGCCACGCCAACCGATACGGCCGCTGCCCGATACGGCCGTCTCCCGATACGGCCGCCTGATGCCTCAAGATCGAAGCCACGGATGAAGGACATGTGGACCAATAAAAGTTACAACTCCCATCAACTCGCTACCTATAAATAGCAGCTGCCAACCTACAGAGCAAAGGGAGCCGGAGGGAGGACCCGACAAGAGCTAGTGCCTAGACTAAGGAGCTAGTGTGTCGAGTTCCCCAAAAGTCTACTGACCGATACGGCCGCCGACCGATACGGGTGCCGACCGATACGGCCGCCGACCGATACGGGTGCCGACCGATACGACCGCCGACCGATACGGGTGCCGACCGATACATGTGTCGACCGATACGACCGCCGACCGATACGGGTGCCGACCGATAAGGCCGCCGATCGATATGGTCTAGAGAGAGAGTGAGCCGAGGAGTCCAGAGAGACGAAGAGAAGACCCAAGGGCCGAGATCCGACCTACACAGAGGCCGAGGAGAGAGAGCCACCTCTCCTCTATGGGCTATATCTCTTTCCTCTTCTCTTTCATTCTACTGCATTCCTTTGTTTCTTGTACAAATGATGTTTATCCATCTTTGTTCTGTGCCAGCTATGCTTGTCTATGGCTAGTTAGCTCCTTCTTGGCTATGCATCCCGATCTGGGCATGCTTATATACTTTTGCCTTAAGCAAGTAGATTCATATCAGATCTAGTATGTTGCATGTTCTATTTTCTCTTTCCAAGTTATGATTGCTAGTTTGGTTGATCTCTTACTCGCTTGAACTATTGTTTCTGCCAGTATCGAGAGATCCGTTGTAGGAATAGCTAAGAGACGATAGTTTGGATCTGAACCCAAGAGGAGGACAATCCAAGGTATTCTATTCCTAACACCCCAGAATATCCTAAGACCCGAGAGGGAACTTAGTGTGTTCCGAGGTGTTGATATGTCATTCCTCGAGAGAGGGTCATTGACATATTGTTGATGGTTCTAGTCACGCATCGCGAGAGTGAGTGGGGCGAAACCACAGGACAGATGCCACGGTGCATACTAGATGCTTTCTTGGGTGTTTGAGGGTTGTCTATGCCCGAGAACGAGTGCATAGACTACCCCATTTGTGGTTACATAGCTAGGAACTCTTTTCCTATGATTAGTAGACTCACGAGCTCTATTTTGTTTTGTTTTCTTTTCTTTGTTTTGATTTATATCGTGACAATCTGCTAGACTAGTTCTAGCATTTACTTTTATTGACTATCGTCTTGGCTTATCTGACTAAAGAATGAGATCTGTGGCATCCTAAACGTCACCACATCCCTGTGTTCGACCCCGTATATCTACTTCGACCCCGTAATAAAAGTTGCGGGGGCCTAGAAGGTTTCGGGTTATAAATGTAAAATCTCGACTACCTCAAATCCACCTCCAATTTTAGGACGTGCGATTTAGGCCGGTCAAGTACCAGCATTAACTCTAATAGGTATGTAAATACATCACATGTATTATACCTAATATGATAATCATTCTCCCACTACTACTAGTGAAAATTGATTAATCATGTCTAAGAGATTCATGTCTCTTACTAGTTCTCTAACCAAAAGAGTCTAGCTTATCCATCATATGGAAACTAGAAATGAACTTTTCATGATTTATGCTAATTTGATTGTTTGAGTTATCAATAACTTTTAGGTATCACTTTATCTTATGCATACCAAGTACCACAAGATAAACAAGGCATTTCCATAAAGATCATATCTTTAGAAACATCAACTATATTGATTGCCATCTTTTTCTCAACAAGATGCAACAATAAAGTGTTTCTATTGGAAAATTGAAACAGTTGTTCTCTACTCTATTTCGTGCCCTATAGGCTGAAATAAATTGAAAGGTACTCCTATCTATGGTAGCAACACTTGCTCCAATGATGGGTACTATTTTCTTGGTCCTTTCGTAAAGGCCATCACTTCTTTGTAGATCTTACACATCATATATGTCAGAGCTTCTTCTTGGTATCATATACCTCAAAATTGGTTCATTTCATTATACCTTAGGTGGAGATCTCCATCCCCTCCTTCTTCTTCTTTTGTTCTTCCAGATATAGAGGGAAATTCCCTGGTTCACCCTTCCATGTGCCTTGAGGCTGAAGACGACTTGGGCTACTGGCTATCATCAAAACATTTCTTTGCTTTGCCCTTGTCCTTACCTTTAAGACTTACCCCTCATCGATCAAAGATTAGGGTTTTTGTCTTTCTTCATATTTGCCTCTACTATCCTCAACATGTCCCAATGCTTGTCAAAGTTGTTCATGTCAAAGTTCATAATGAATTGTATGATTCTCACAACATTTGAAGTATCATACCAATAGCCAACTCTTGGCTCAGAGGGAATCCTTCTTAGTTAGGTTTTTCCACATACCCAATCACATTAAGTGTGTGAATACCTTACTGGATCTCCTTCTGTCATGACATACTAGGAAAGTGTCTTGGAGACATCATATGTCTCATGTTGTCTCTACAACTCATATTTTAGAGAGCACAACATTAAACACTCCACATCAATGGCATCCTCAGTATGCTTCCATAAGCATACGTTCAGCCATTGGTGTGGTGGGATCGAGTTCATCTAGTTTTGGTATAACTAGGACTTAGAGCTCTCGCTCTTCGATTGAGAACACTTCTCAATGTCCTAATCAGTCGTGGAAATTATTCCCATTAGTTTTTTGGTCTCAAGGACCGATCGCAAATAAAGTGATCATTGTTGATTAGCCATTTATTGTATAAAAGGAAATATATGCAATTTAGTCCAAAACTCAATTTTGACCTATTTTATTGATTTGAAAGGTTGACGATATAATTAGGACTTTAATTAATTATCGCTCCCACTCTTTTTGTTCAAATTGATAGCCCTCACCATCCATTCGGAAGATTTTAGCGTACAATCTTCTAGTGGGTCAAGATCCTGAAATTCTCTGAGTCATGGACTGTAATGACCCTGCCTCCCGGTAACCCCCAATTAAGGGAGACCAGAAGGTCAGAGCCATTATCTCAATTAACAGGATCAAAGGTTCAACAAATAATCAATAATAATTATTAAATTTTACCAACTATACTGAAATATGGTAAAAAAATAAAAACTTTGCATACCTTTTGAAAACATGGATGTCTAAACTTCTATCCACATATGAATTCTACTCTAACTAATCCTCCTTGTATTTTAATGCATGTATTTCACAATATGACGATTTATTCTTTGTCCTTTTGGTACCTAAAATGCCGACAAATAAAATCTCGGTCAGCAAAATGATGGTATGTGGGGGAAACAATAATCGTGCAACTATGATAACAATGTAATCAGTAAATTATGTTTTAAACAAACAACTTTACATTTTCCGCATAATTGCTCAATCCCTACATACCCTAGCCTCTGTGCTGTCCTACAGCGGACCTGGATACTACCTTCCTTATAGTAGATCCCCATTAAACCCCTCATGATCCCACCTAACAGGTGAACCTGTTTCTAGGGTTGAGTCACATGGAACTACCCATAGGTATCCCACTCCTTAACTCATAGCATGCTAAAGAGTCTCATGGTACTACACATTGGTAGCCCAATTTCTAACTCACGATAACCTAGACCTTGCTCTAGGTTACCCCTTTTTAGCCTTTACAAAGCCACAGAGGTGGACCATGATCTGAGCCAGTCATGTATGCACATTTATAGTGATAATCATAGTCACTTTATAGTTCCATGAAATAAATAGGCATCCAACAATTATTTCCAAGCAACTGATAAAGCGTTCGGGAATCGCTGTGAAACTAGAGTGATTATTCATAAGTGTAACCACATACCTGTCAAGCTGATGTGAGACAGAAATAATCCAATCAATGATAGGCAGGAAAGCATTCAATAAGATCCTGAAACATGCATACAATTTCCTTTTATTACTCAGGTCATCAAGATCTATTAAACCTAGCTCGCTTCCTAGGGTTTCTAGTTCACTTTTAGGGTTTCCATTGCAATTAGGGTTTCCCTTCATCTTGTACTATTTTAAACCCTAATTTTATACCATTACTCATAAACCCTAATTATCTCATCTATTCTTCAACATTAAGGTTATCTTAACAACATATAACCCTATTTTTGGATTAAAGGCACCATTTACCATTAATTAAGTTCATTAAGCCTCTTTTACATTAAAGCTACTATTTTTATCCTTTTAATCCATGGCAAGATCATTATGCTCATTTATCATCAATTCATAGTTCATTATGGTCTAAGTCGCATATGAACTCTATTTGTCATTAATTTCACATTAAGACACTAGTTATCAAATTAAGGGTTTTCATCCATAGTTAGGAGATTTTATACTTGAAAGAGCTTAGAACCATCATTTAACAACATATTTTCACATTATTCAAAATAAATATGATCTTCTCCTCTTTTACCCTAAGTTAGGGTTTCTAACTGTTGAATCATTCATAATTGGTGTAAAATCCTAAGCCATGTGATAATTAATCTACATCAGGTTCAAGTTCATCATTAACATTTCAATAGGTTGCTATTACTTAATTTCATCAATTAAGTATCATGAATTTAACCATTAACTTCAATTAGGGTTCCTAACATGATTTCAAATAACTTTCCATTAATTTAGCATAATTTTGCAAATAGGAACAAAATCAGATTGTAAAGGTATCTTTATTGAATTTTATGTATTCTCCTGGTCAATTTTCATATGTTGCATATTTCCATCGAAGCTACCAATCTTTAGTTATTATTTATGTAAGAAAATATACCTTTCGGCCAATCAGAGAGCACCACATCGTTAATCTCATGCAACGCTGCTTGGCTTTGGAAACATAACGAAAAGTCAGTTTTGCCCCTGCCTAAGTGGCCGACTCTTTAATCCACGGAGGGGTATATATGTCCAATGCACCTGGGTCATTTTCCTCCTCCGAACAGCCCTAACTGGCCGACGATAGCAGGCCTTGTGTGGGCTCTCCTCTCTCCCGTGGACCTCGAAACTCACCATTGATCATTGCCCTATGTCCGTTTCCCGCTTGCGTACATGGGGCGTTGCCTGGTCCCATCCATTATGATCGTTCTCTTGCCCATTAGGCTAGGTACTTGCGGCCGATGTTGCAGCCTAGGCGATGCTACTGTGCCAGCTCTAGGGAACAGATCTAATGGCAAAGCTCCTCCTTGGCACTGTGGCACACCAGGCTCTCATCGTAACCCTCTGGTTCCCTCTTTTTGCATCATGCTCATGGTGGTACTTGGGGTTAGGGTTTGAAGATGAAAATAGAGAAGAAGGAGGGAGAAAGAAGAGAAGGATATGTGGAATCCTTATGAACTCGACCTTCGGCTCTACCCCTTTATATAGGGTTGGGAAACAAAGCCCTAGGTTGGCTATCCATGAGATCTAAGTCTTTCCTACTAGGAAAGTATATTCCTTCATGAATAAGCAATCTTATCTCTCTTGCTTATCTCCTTAATATTCCTTTGATATTCTTTATTCCATGGATGATTAGAAATACAAAAATTCTCTCCCTCATGCTTGACTTTTAATCCATAAGCACAAAATTATATTTTCTTAAGTAGAAAATACTTCCTTTTTAACAATATCACAAAATTCATTAATAATGTATCACATTATCCTTTTATTTTTCAATTTTAGTTTTTTCTCTTTCTTTCCTCTTTATTTTCCTCATTGGTATTCCTTTTATCATTAGAAATCCTTGGGATACGAAATTCCACCAAGGATAACTCAATTACACCTCTTTCCCCTTGTTTTCCACGTTCTACCATTGTTTTCAATTTCTTTCTTAATAAATAAATACTGAATTAATCTTTTATTTTCTTATTGCCTTTTCTTTGCAACTTTGGACTCCTTGGAACCCAAGGAACCCAAGAGGCACGAAATACATCTTTGGATTACATCCCTTTGCCTTCTAGAGGTTTCTATCTCATTCTTTTCTCCAAAACTCAATTATTCATTTACTAATTGAATGTTCTTGTTATTTGGGCCCAATATCCAATAAAGCCCACAAAAAAATAATCAAGGCTATTGTAAACGAAATCCATTTATTCAAAATTATATCATTATTTGTTCAAATATCTTTCATATGAGAAATTACATTTCTCACCAATTGAACCCAAAAATTGGGGTTGTAACATCCTTCCCCTCTTATAGGAATTTTGTCCTCAAAATTCTATCAAGAAAATAATCAATTCAGGATAAGACTTTTCCATGTCCATCATTGACCCCTATGTGGCTTTACCTTACCCATGGCGCTTCCAAAGAACCTTTATCATTACATATTCTTTTCTCTGAGTTATTTCACCCTGGCTTCTATAAACTTCACAGGTGACTTAGGCCATTTCAGCCTCCCTTGGGACTCACTAGGCTCATTGCTCGGTACATGGTCTAGGTACCTCACATAGTGCTCTAAATTGGACACCTAGAACTCATCACATATTACTTTATCCTGAGGGGTAAGATCAAACTTAACCTTCTCCACCAAACCATGTCAAAAGAACCCATGCACCGAGGACTCAACTTTCTTAGCTATATCTCGAAGGGGTCAGATTTTCATGTTACATATTTCCCCCACAGTGAATTGCATGTCAGTCTACTTTGCACCATCATATGACTCATGTCATTCATGGGCTCCTTTCAGCCATTGCACGATCAAGGTGACTTCATCTGTTCACATTGTGGTCCTTTTCCGACCTTCGTGAGGTCCATTCACCAACATCATCTTAATGAAGTGGTGACCGACACTACCTCTCTTACAGAGCTTCTTTACATCCCGATACTGCTATGGTGGTTATCATCACATCTTACAGAAGACAAGAATTGTCTCCATATATCACCTTGAATGAGTGCACATGCTCTCATCAGGCCCTCTAGTATGGATCATACTAACCATTAGTTAGGGGTGATAAAATGTACTAACATCGAGTTCTTCATGTATCTACTTCCATCTTATGGAAGTGTACCTTTAGGTTATACTCAAGAACTTTTGAACTCACATCATGGTGTAGTTGAACCATCTCTCTCATGTGTAGTTCAACCATATATGTCCCTTGACAGAACTCTTTCTTTCTCATGTCATCTAGGTAAGGCAATCTTCCATAACCCATATTATATCCTGACCTTCCATGGTCTAGGGAAGACTTACCACAACATCCATAGTGGTGAAGTCCCATTCTCTCTTGAGGACTCTTTATCCTCTATATCATCTAATTGGTTTATTGGTGTTCACTCTTCACCTCCTGGCATGCATGGCAACAAGCCACGTGCAACAACATCTTAAGCATCCAAAGTACTATGGTTACTTACTATCTTCGTAGTACGGTGTATGGTGATCTTAATTTCATGATCTCCTGTATGACATGATTCCTCAAGGTTGATTCCTCAGAAACCCTAAACCACTCTAGTCTGGGTTTCCTAACCTTGTTTTCCAAGAAGTGCATCTAAGGTTCTGCCATCATCCTTTTATTACATCAAGGACTAGGCTAGTTAACCAAACAACCATTAACTTGATCAACCGATATCGTTACACCTGAGTGTTAACTAAACTCATCTCTTATTCCATCTTAGGGCTAACCTAACAACCTCTTCTAGCCCCTAGCCAAACTAGGCAGCTATATATCAGCCATAGCATCAATTACCACTTCACATCCTTAGGTATTAGGTAATGTTGAAGACATACACCTCCATGTATTCTACTTGTTATCTCATCTCAGCTCTAAGTCTATCTTCATCGAGAAAACTCTGAGTTTATCCTCTTGGTTTTTGAACTCAGCCTTGTATGACTCATAGCTCATGATAAAATCATCCTCATAAGATGAACACCTTATTTCTCTTAGCATTGGTAAACCATCCATGTATCATTCATTCCATAAGGGTATGTTATCATCTCTGTCCTCATTCTTCATAGCAACATTCCAACTTACATCATCTTTTATCCTTGGTGCATGGCATGTGTATTTTCCTATCTCTCACTCCCATAAAATGAGGAAATGAGCATTTGGCTGCAGTACAAATACAACGTTCTTCCTGTTCCACGAGTAAAGATGGTACATCCCACCTTTCTAGTACACCTTTAAATCTATGTTGAAATGTGCATCTTATGTCTCAACATCATTCTCTATCAAAGTTAGTTCCATGGAGAACTGGTCTCGAACCTATTTGGGTCCACACAGATTCCTTAGTCATCTCCTCTAGGTCTTTAGGGTGTCGACACTTTAGGGGTCATCCCTCTTCCCTTATGCATCTAGAGAGTGCCCTACTCATCTTCCCTTTGGGTCCCATGAGTTCATGAAGGTGATTAATCTCCTAACCCATGGCCCTCAGACAATGATAGTTGTTACCTCCCAACCCTATGGTCATGTGCAACTAGGGAATTTAGCAACTCCTACTTCCATCGGTCTTATCCATACTTGACCCTAGGATAGACTTAGGAATCTTTTATAGTACATGTTAAACTTAGAACCTTACCCAAGCCTTCCTCATCTCTCTCTGCATTCATGGGATGTCTTTCATCCTTTCATAGGGGTCATGGCGACCTACCTACGCTGGGTCAGGCCCCATACCGGTTACCTCCTTGGTAACACATCCACATTCACATAGAGATGGATATCTATGGGTCTAAAGGTTCATTCTTTTTCTTTTTTAAATTGGCCATTCATTCATCCTGTGGCCGGGGGGTTTCGAACTTGGGACCTCTCGATCTTACATCAGTACTTTTACCATCTAGGTTCCATCTCTTTGGCTAAAGGTTCATTCTCATACCATGTACTTTTCACTTAGCTTCTCAAGATCCTATGAGACCTCTTTAGGTTACCTTAAACCAACAAAACTGGTATACTCCCTACTAAAGGGTCCCTCTCCCAGGTTGGAAGGAAACTACATCCTATTAACCTTACGTCTAGGGTTTACATCCACATAAGCATGTTTAACCCTAGCATGCTACTAAGGAACAAGAAGACCACCTACTACACCATGATGGGTCACACTTGTTCTCATCCTCAACTTTGGATAATGATCGTACTTTCCCATGTCATCAACTTATCAGTGAGGGATTCACCCAACATACCTTAAACTTAAGGGGTTTCCCTTTCCTCTAACCATGAAAAGTACCATGCTCGCATCTATGGAAACTCAAATGTCATCGTGAGAATTTGATACACCACTTCCCCTCTTAAGCCTAGGAACCCTAGGTTCACTTTTCTGATGACCAACTACATGCTCATCCTCTTAACCACGAATCAAACATATCCAAGGTATGCCATGTACTTCCTGTCATCCTTCAACTTGAGCTACACTTCATAGTTGAGTCCTCCTCAAGGACAATAAAGAGGGTACAAGGCCTCACAACCTGTTACTAAACCTCTCCAGGTCTAGGGAACTCTTCTTCCAATCTCACAAGATAAACACCTATGCCATAGGCACCTAGGTACTACAAGCCTCATTCTCTCTCTAGGGTTTGGTTCCTCTAAAGGAAACCAAGAGATCATCAGGCTCTAGGGATCAAGCATGAGGCAACCACTATCATTCACTTAGTTCATATCATCCTCGACTCCCCTTTCCCTGATATCTCAGAGTCTAGGATTCTAACCTTCTTGCATGGTTCCTACTCTCTCTCTCTATAGAGCTAACCCTACATACAACCTTACTACCAGAGGTCCTCTTTCCATGAAGGTGGATCAAGCTTACAAGCATACCCCTCAAGCTTATGTCTGCTCAAGGTCATCCATAATCTTATATGCTTGTCTCATAAGCTATCCATCCTACTCCTTTGGCCAGGGTATTAACCTACTGCCCACACTACTAACGTACTCTGGGTGTCTACTATTCCATGCTCATATAAGCTCATAAGGTTTCCATAGGTTCTTCTCTAACCTCATCAAAGAAGGAGCTATCCTTCACTCTAACCTACATGACCCTTCCAAAGGTTGAGTCGCCAAAGGTATTTGGTCATCCAACTTCTCATGGCTCATATGGAATCTAAGGCATGTTTATCCAAACATCTGGTCTACCAAGACATCTAACCCATCATGTCATCTCTCTCTCTAACCTTCACTTAGGGTTAGGGTTAACATCATCCTCAGAGGATGTGCCAGGTCTCAACCTATAATGGCGATCTCTGCCTCCATGACTAACTCTCTCTACTTATCCTCCTGACAAGAAGGTCTATCCTCAGGTCTCTCCTGAGGGTATGACAACTTATGTCATTTGAACTAAGCATGTATCTATTCTTTAGTTTGTTCTTAATATATTAACCTTATGTCCATGACATCTTATTTACATGCTTTTCAATAATTTGGTGGAGGATTCCTTAAACCTTATCAACATTTCCCATACCTCAAGAGGGTGAGGAAAAGAGAGAAAACCCTAATCCTTAAGGTCCTTAGCAGCATTTGAGTTGAGAAGGGATGAACAAGATAAGAGAGTCCTAAAGGTATCTTATTTTGAGTCAAATCCTAAGACATTGGCCAGACAGTCACACGGATCTGGGAGTCCTCATATTCTGACTAACGGTATGGAGGAAAATCTTGCCAGTTCCCGGGCTTGATCCTTTTCTAGACACCTCTGTCTTTCAGAAAATCCTCTAATAACTCCCTTGGGTCCTATAGAATTTGTAAAATTTAATAATTATTAAAGATTAAGTGAGGAACATATGCTTTGATACCAAATGTAATGACCCTGCCTCCCGGTAACCCCCAATTAAGGGAGACTAGAAGGTCAGAGCCATTATCACAATTAACATGATCACAAGTTTGACAAATAATCAATAAAAAAATTTAAATTCTACCAACTATACTGAAATATGGTAAAAAAAATACAAACTTTGCATACCTTTTGAAAAGTTGGATCTCTAAACTTCTATCAACATATGAATTCTACTCTAACTAATCCTCCTTTTATTTTAATGCATGTATTTCACAATATGATGATTTACTATTTGTCCTTTTGGATATGTACCTAAAATACCGACAAACAAAACGTCGGTCAGCAAAAAGTTGGGATGTGGGGGAAAAATAATCATGCAACTATGATAACAATGTAATCAGTCAATTATGTTTTAAACAAACAACTTTACATTTTCCGCATAACTGCTCAATCCCTACATACCCTAGCCTCTGCGTTGTCCCTATAGTGGACCTGGATACTACCTTCCTTATGGTAGATCCCCATTAAACCCCTCATTATCCCACCTAATAGGTCAACCAATTTCTAGGGTTGAGTCACATGGCACTACTCGTAGGTAGCCCACTCCTTAACTCATGGCATGCTAAAGAGTCTCATGGTACTACACATGGGTAACCCAATTTCTAACTCACGATAACCTATACCTTGCTCTAGGTTACCCCTCTTTAGCCTTTGCAAAGCCACAGAGGTGGACCAGGATCTGAGCCAGTCATGTATGCACATTTATAGTGATAATCATAGTCACTTTATAGTTGCATGAAATAAATAGGCATCCAATAGTTATTTCCAAGCAACCGATAAAGCATTAGGGAATTCTTGTGAAACTAGAGTTATTATTCATAAGCGTAACCACATATATGTCAAGCTGATGTGAGACAGAAATAATCCAATCAACGATAGGCAAGCAAGCATTCAATAAGATCCTGAAACATGCATACAATTTCCTTTTATTACTCAGGTCATCAAGATCTATTAAACCTAGCTCGCTTCCTAGGGTAAAGGGTTTCCATTGCAATTAGGGTTTCCCTTCATCTTGTACTATTTTAAACCCTAATTTTATACCATTACTCATAAACCCTAATTATCTCATCTATTCTTCAACATTAAGGTTTTCTTAACAACATATAACCCTATTTTTGGATTAAAGGCACCATTAACCATTAATTAAGTTCATTAAGCCTCTTTTACATTAAAGATACTATTTTTATCCTTTGAATCCATGGCAAGATCATTATGCTCATTTATCATCAATTCATAGTTCATTATGGTCTAAGTCGCATATGAACTCTATTTGTCATTAATTTCACATTAAAACCCTAGTTATCAAATTAAGGGTTTCCATCCATAGTTAGGAGATTTTATACTTCAAAAGAGCTTAGAACCATCATTTAACAACATCTTTTCACATTATTCAAAATAAATATAATCTTCTCCTCTTTTACCCTAAGTTAGGGTTTCTAACTGCTTAATTGTTCATAATTGGTGTAAAATCCTAAGCCATGTTATAATTCTTCTACATCAGGTTCAAGTTCATCTTTAACATTTCAACAGGTTGCTATTACTTAATTTCTTCAATTAAGTATCATGAATTTAACCATTAACTTCAATTAGGGTTCCTAACATGATTTCAAAGAACTTTCCATTAATTTAGCATACTTGTGCAAATAAGAACAAAATCAGATTCCAAAAGTATTTATATTGAATTCTACACATTCTCCTGATAAATGTTCATATTTTGTATATTTCCATCGGAGCTACCAATCTTTAGTTATAATTTATGCAAGAAAATATACCTTTCGGCCAATCATAGAGTGCCACGTCGTCAATCTCATGCAACATTGCTTGCCTTTGGAAACATAACGAAAAGTCAGTTTTGCACTTGCCTAAGTGGCCGACTCTTTAACCTGCGGAGGGATATATCTGTCCAATGCACCTGGGTCATCTTCCTCCTGCGAACAACCCTAACTAGCCGCCAATAGTAGGCCTTGCGTGGGCTCTCCTCTCTCACGTGGACCTCGAAACTCACCAATGATACTTGCCCTATGTCCGTCGCCCCCTTGCGCACATGGGGTGCCGCCTGGTCATAGCCAGTGTGACCGTTCTCTTACCCATTAGGCCAGGTACTTGCGGCCGACGTTGCAAAATAGGCACTGCTACTGTGCCATCTCTAGGGCACAGATCTGATGGTGAAGCTCCTCCTTGGCACAGTGGCACACCAGTCTCTCATCGCAACCCTCTGGTTCCCTCTTTTTGCATCATGCTCATGGTGGTACTTGGGGTTAGGGTTTGAAGATGAAAATAGAGAAGAAGGAGGGAGAATGAAGAGAAGGATATGTGGAATCCTTATCAAATCGACCCTCAGCTCTACCCCCTTTATATAGGGGTGGGAAATGAATCCCTAGGTCAGCTATCCACGAGATTTAGGTCTCTTTCCTACTAGGAAAGTATATTCCTTCATGAATAAGCAATCTTCTCTCTCTTGCTTATCTCCTTAATATTCCTTTGATATTCTTTATTCCATGGATGATTAGAAATACCAAAATTGTCTCCCTAATGCTTGACTTTTAATCCATAAGCACGAAATTTTATTTTCTTAAGTAGAAAATACTTCTTTTTAATAATATCACAAAATTCATTGATAGTGTATTACATTATCCTTTTATTTTGCAATTTTGGTATTTTCTCTTTCTTTCCTCTTTATTTTCATCATTGGTATTCCTTTTATCATTACAAATCCATGGGATACGAAATTCCACCAAGGATAAGTCAATTACACCTCTTTCCCCTTGTTTTCCACATTTTACCATTGTTTTCAATTTCTTTCTTAATAAAGAAATACTTAATTAATCTTTTCTTTTCTTATTGCCTTTTATGTGCAACTTTGGACTCCTTGAAACCCAAGGAACCCAAGAGGCACGAAATCCATCTTTGGATTACATCCCTTTGCCTTCTAGAGGTTTATATCTCATTCTTTTCTCAAACACTCAATTATTCATTTACTAATTGAATTTTCTTGTTATTTGGGCCCAATAGCCAATAAAGCCCACAACAAAATCATCAAGGATATTGTAAATGAAATCCATTTATTCAAAATTATATCATTATTTGTTCAAATATCTTTAATATGAGAAATTACATTTCTCACCAATTGAACCCAAAATTTGGGGTTGTAACATGGACTAGCTAGGTCTGTCACCCACAACTTAGATATTCTAGGTAGGCAACTTTTACCAATTTCATCATATGCAACTCTTGAAAGAAGTCATATGCAGCTCCTTGCCATGATCACCTCCATTCCTCAAGGTGTTAGATCCTATCTAGGTCACCTTGTTAAGTCTGATCCAAAGCCAACACGATGAATATGCACCCTACTAGGTAGACCCATATTTCCATCCTTCATGTTTCCACGAGATAGACGGTGCACCACGCTAGGGCATGCCCATACTTGGCCAATCAAGATTTTCACGTTTGTTGCATTTGGAAGGCATCTAAAACTTTAATATTTAATGAGGGATTTGGTTTTATAGGTACATATACATATCCAATCACCACAATATATAGTATGTATCATATACATGCTATATCCCACACAAAACATGTGAAACGATAAAAGCGATGTTTATGGCCATCCTAATGTGATTCCTCGAGCCAAGAGGAATCACAGTCATCTAGGTCTACATCACATGCAACATGTACAAGATGAACTATGTGCTTTGCCTTTACTGGGTTTGATCAACTCATCTCCATGATTGATCGGCTTGCCATCAGGCCAGTCGGTTGGGTGCCACCAGCCGATCAGTTGGCTCCTCTAACGGATAGGTTTGCCTGGTCGTCATGCATCTCCTCATGGCCGCCACCCGATCATTTCACTCCATGAACCGGTCGTCTGGAATGCCAACCGATCGGTTCATGACTTGAACCGATCCTCTCAGTTGCGTCAAGTTGTCTGTCATTCTTCGATATAATAGGAAATAAAAGATCTATCCTATTTTAAATTTAAATTGGGAAAACCCGAGTTACATTCGGGGGGAGAAAAGGTAGGAAAGAAATCTCAAGTTATCTCGAGTTAATCAGGAATAAGATGGTAGGGAATCAGTGCGCAGACCGAGATGCAAGCAACCACATTCAACCAAGCACACAAACATAGGGTTTATTGGCCATAAACATGCTATACATCCACCAAAAAACTCATTTAAGTGCGACATGTATCGAGTGCATTCATATTACATATCATATATGTATATTGGGATTTGTGGATTTAGAATTGGACATGCATAAAGCCAATTTTATTCACATCGTATGCAATAAATAAAAGTGACAAACCAAAATTGATCACATCGATAATCCTAAAGTATAGAGCAGTTGATGTGGCTCTGATACCGCTGTTGGGTTTTAGGGGAGATAGAGAAGGCAGCGGAAACAAACATTTTCTTCACCCAATCCCAGAATAAAGGAATCGCGTCAACGTCTATACAATAGGAAGAATGGTTTGTAGAGGCATACCTTCTCCCAAGGCTTGCTCGGCGACGTTACCTCGCGGCTTGTGCGGCCTTCACATCCAGTCTTGGACGGTGTCTGTGCATCTCCTGGTCTCACCGGGACTGTCAGGATTGACAACTATCCTCTGAGTGGCCGAAGTCTCCCACCTCTGAAGTAGTCCACACAGACCACCTGGAACTTCGATCTCCTTGTCCCATAAGGAATCAAAAGGAGGCGTACCCTCCTGTCAGCGTACTAGTCACTGACACACTCTCCTGCAACCAGTTGCCTTTCTGCAGTTGTCTTTCCCTTACTGTACCTCCCTTATCAGGTAGCACTTGCTCGGGCTCTCTCGGTTACCACAACCAGAGAGAACGATAACTTTGCAGAGAAACTAGTGTTCTGAGTTGTTGTTCCTGAGAAGCCCCAATACCCCTATATATATAGGAGGGTCATGGGATAAGGTTCTCTATCCTGGGCAATGCGGTATTAAAGCAAAAGTAGAAGGGTTCGAGATTTTCCACAAAAACAACCAACTGCGCCAGCTGAACCGATCGGTTCACACCTTGAAATGATCATTTCGGGACCTGAGCCGATCATTTGGGACCTGAACCGATTGTCTGGGGCTCTGAGCTGATCGGTTCATGCCTGAGCCGATCGGTTCGTGGTCCTGATCCAACTCAAATTGACTTTCATATTTGTTTCGAACTAATAAAACAATAATCCTTGTTCAAATCAAATTTGTACAAGTGAAACAAATTGTATTTGCAAAATAGTCTTCTTACTTTCCAAACGATCTCGGTCGGTCGACGAATCGACCAGTTCAAAAATTGAACCGATCGTTTCATGACACATGAGCCGATCGACTCACCACTTGAGCTGATTGGTTCATCAACCTGAGCTGATCGGTTCATCCCATGAGCCAATCGATTGGGGTAGCAGACTATGCAAAATTAGTCAATCGCAGTTTCAATCAATTTGATACTCTAATCAATCGGTCCAACACCTTGAACACTATGATACTGAGATATCAATTGATTGAGTATTTAATTGAACTACTATACTCCTTTAGTAATAAATCTAAACATCATTTGTGGATAAACTCCTCTTCCAGGTTAAATCCTATGTGTGTGACCCTACAAATCCATTTTACGTTGGAAGTGAAAGTCCATAACACTTATCACTTCACAAGAAAAGAGCAGTGCGTAGTCGCACACAATTCTACCCAAGTGAAATAGAAAGTTGGAGAACAACTTTCAATCCTACAATCCGTGAATGGTGTTATAGTTAATGTATAATTCCTTTGTCACTGATATCCCGAATGAACTCAATGCATGGAACAGTCATCCGGTCAACGTTCATTCACTTTCTTGATCTCAGAGTAGATTGGAGGAGATATGTATGACATCAATATCACATACCGATTCACACATGCGTGCGCATTCCTATCTCAATCCTACTCATCAGGTGGCCATGGATATCAAACTCCCTCAGGAGGGACAAATCCCATATCTATCACTCACCCCTCAAAGGCCCCATGTGTCAAAGCCACCCAATCATCACCTTTATAACAACACATGTTTCTAGACTGCGTTTGATGATGTCAAAGTGTACCCAACGACATGTGTTGAGTGTAGTGATTTTAGGTCAAAGAATCACACTCACCACCATCACTGTGAGAACTGACTGTGACTACCATGTCATGGTTCCATGTGTTAAACTCACGGTGGGTCTGTTTGGTACACTTGTTCTCTAACAAGTACCTATGTGTTTGGTTTGATATCTCCATATCATGACTAATGAGATTCTATCATCAACCAACACCACAATCTAGTCTTGTGTGTCATTGTTGTCTATCTACCTTCCATAATGACATCCGACTAGGGACATAATGAGAATGTACTAACTCTTAGCATATGTATGATCTCATCGTTCAGGTCCTGAACCTAAAAGCATACGTCATTGAGTATTGTCATTCTCTAAACATTCAATCTGTTCAATCATTATCTCATATGACTCAACCAGAATGAATTGGAAGCTTTCCTCTGATCTTTATCAAATCAATCTTAATGTATGCCACCAATCATCCCATGATTGGCTCTCAGGGCATAAATACCAACAGTCGGACCCTGGAGAAGAGGGGGCGTGCTCGCATTTTGTTGCAGATTAGTGGCACCTTTAGGGTATGCAATGAGGAAGAAGATGAGGGTGCGTTGGATGGAGATGCCCCTCCGCGGGCTGAAGCATCAAAAACTTAAAAAAGGGAAAAAAGGACATTTCAGAATGTTTTCAAACTAGCTGAGCAACATTGCATGGAGCAAGCGACGTGGCATCCTCTGATTGGTCCAAAAAGGTAATCCTTGCAAAATTCATAACTAAATAATGGTAGCTCAGATTGGTACATATAATATATGTATTTTGCTCAAAAATATGAGAGGAATTCATTAAAATGGTTTTAGAGGCTAATTCCTCTTGCAATTTGAAAAGTAGTGTATGTTATCAACTTTAATAAATTGAAGATTAAGAAACCCTATTTTGAGATGATTAATGTAATTAGTAGAGTTTAATGGATGATTAAAGTTGATATTAGCCTGTTAATCATGAAAAGATACATTAAGATAAAAAAGGATGAACTTTGCACATAATTAGTTTAATTTAGAAGTTCATGTGCATAAATATGCTTTAATGGGCCTTAAAACCTTAATATTAGTAAATGTGACGCTTAATGGATTTAATTGTTCAATTTCATGATTAAAGTTGAGATATGATAATTCTAAGATATTTTGAGTATAAAAGTTCCTAATTGTGGATAAATACCCTTAATATGGTAATTAGGATTTTCTAATGGATAAAGGTGGAATTAATGATAAATAGAGTTAATATGTGAAGTAAATCATAATGAATTGTGAGTTGTTAATCCGGAAGGAACCTAAGATGATAATTAGGCCTAATGATCTTGTCATCAATTAAAAAGGATAAAAATGGTAGTTTTAATGTAAAAGAGGCATAATGGACTTAATTGAGGGCTAATTGTGCCTTTAATCCGAGATTAAGGTTAAATGTTGTGAAAGGTAACCTTAATATCTTTTGTGAAAAATAGATGAGATAATTATGGTTTGCAAGTAATTTATATTAAGATTAGGGTTTCAAATAGTAAAAATGAAGTGAAACCCTAATTGTAATGGAAACCCTAAAAGTGGACTAGAAACCCTAGGAAGCGAGCTAGGTTTAATAGATCTTGATGGCATGATCAATAATAGGAAATTGTATGCATATTTCAAGATCTTATTGCGTGCTTGCTTGCCTATTTGGAATTCTTGATTGATTGGATTATTCTGTCTCAAATTAGCCTGACAGGTATGTGGTTACGCTTATGGATAATTGCTTTTGTTTCACAGAAATTCTTGGAAGTTTTATCGGTTTCCTGAAAATAACTACTTGGATGACTTTTATTTCATGCAACTATAAAGTGACTATGATTATCACTATAAATATGTATATATAACTGGCTTAGATCCGAGTCCTCCTCTATGGCTTTGCAAAGGCTAAAAAAGGTTAATGTAGAGCAAGGTCTAGGCTATCATGAGTTAGAAATTGGGCTACCCATGTGTAGTTCCATGAGACTCTTTAGCACACCATGAGTTAAGGAGTGGGCTACCTACGGGTAGTTCCATGTGACTCAACCCTAGAAATTGATTCAACTGTTAGGTAGGATCATGAGGGGTTTAATAGGGGTGTACCATAAGGAAGGTAGCATCCAGGTTCACTGTAGGGATAGCATAGAGGATAGGATATGTATCGATCATGCAGTTATATTTAAAATATAAAGTTGTTTGTTAAATCATAGTTGACTGCAATATCTTGTTACAGTTAATTGCACGATTATTGTTTCCCCCACATACCAGCATAATTCATTTATGTTGACCGACGTTTTGTTTGTCGGAATTTTAGGTTCAAGTGAAAAGAACAAACAGTAAAGTGGCATATGTGGAATTAAATGAGAATTAAAGTACAAAGGAGGATTAGTTAGAATAGAATCCAGATGTGGATAAAAGTAGATATCCAAGTTTTTGAAAAAGGTATGCAAAGTTAATTTTTTTATTACAACCTTTCAGTTTTTTTAGTAGAATTTGATAATTATTACTGATTATTTGTTGAACCTTTGATCCAAAAATTGAGATAACGACTATGACCTCTTGGTCTCCCTTAATTGGGGGTTACTGGGAGGCGGGGTCATTACAGTTTTAAATGTTTTAAAGTTAAGAGGGAAAAAGGATTCCCTTAACTCTTCATAAAAAGATGGAAACATTCACATGATGCATTCCTCTTCTTATTTCATTATCATTTATTTGATGAGATTATTTAATTCAGGCATCATTTCAACCAGAATATTAGGCATTAGGATTCATGCATTTTTCATTCTCTTCACCATATAGGTTCATCATGTTTTATTTTTGCATAAATAATTTGGATGTTACTTATGAATCTCCACAAATGCCTATTTCATACCATCCATTACTCTTATCAATAGGCCACTCAAATGATTATTCTCCACATTCATTCTTATAAGTAGAACTACTTCCAAGTAGTTGGTAGTTAGGGAACTGCAATGTAGAATAGGAATAACATAATGCACCCAGAGAATGTCTGATTGATTATGATCTTAACTGCTCTCTTGATAGTGTTAATTGATCTAAGGGTGGACAACTTTTATGGAAATTTTTGGTCGCTATTGTAACGACCACCATCAAACTGATAGTGAAATCATTACTAATTATGCAGAATTACCATAAACAGAGGATTAACAAAAATCACTAAAATTTCATTTCATCTTGAAGACAACATATAACAATTGCTCTATCAACACATGTAATGTAGCAACATAAAATCCCGAGGCATACAAGCCAAAATCTTAGATCGCTCATGAAACCATTACGAACTGACTCCAAAGACCTGAGAGTATAGAGATGACACATAGGACTTCTATCTACAAGATGTGAGAGACAATACACTCAACTTATACTATTACTTCTGCCCTGATGTTTATTGTCCTTCCTCTGCAGAATGGACTCTACCTCATGTTGCATGTCCACCTAAAAATTGTGAATCCCAAGGGATGAGACAATTGTCCCAGCAAGAGATATAACTCCCAGCCAACAATATTATTATCAAAAATAGACATTATAAAGTTGAGTAGAGGATTCTTTTACATTAATAAGCAGGATTAATCAATATTATAAGCAGAACTAAATAATCTCTCTTCTTAAAGTAATGTAGATATAAATGGTGGAGCAATAAATCATCTATATGCATTATAAGGATTATGAAGAACATGTATAACATCTATCTACTGGGATGTATAAAAGTAATAAAGTATCAACCAATGTTTTCTCGTATTCGATCCTTAAACAAATACAATACATGGTTGATAACATGTTTACATTCACACTTATGCCCAAAGGGGATGAGATATGCTGCTCATACTCCAACCGACCACTAGTAAGTCGAAATAGGTACCATACAAGGTCAATGGCAGAGCCGGCTGTCAAGACCTCACCTTATCTCAGCCAGTACGAGACCACTTAGATTTCACATGACATCCTGTATCTACTATTTATTAGCTATGGCGGGCTATAGCGACATATTCGCTATAGAGTTATAGTTGTAGCGTGTATTCTCTTTGGGAGAAGACCACTAAGCTTTCCCAGATTATCAGGATGACCACAGAGCGATCCTGGTTTAACTTCATCTGTACTACATCCATAGAATTTAAAATTCATTTTAAAAATATTTGTTGTCACCTTAGCAATACTCCACAAAGTAATTATGACTAAATTTGGGTAATTCTATTTTATTGACCCAATATGGAAATTAACATTCGAATTGGTTCATATCATCAATATTGTGATGAATCGTGTTGTTCAATATGAACCAAAAGTTATCTATCAATCCTCTGATTACTTAGTTTTCTTTAAATCACACGCATAAAAATTGTAATCTTTTTTAATGTTATATATATATATATATATATATATATATATATATTATTTTCTTATTCTTATAGTTGTAGAGAAAAAGAACTACTCCCAAAGTAAATATAATGTGTTACTCTATATTGAATATGCAAAATAAACCAATTGGATAATTATAGCCCTCAAATCTAAACAACATCAAAATCAAACTTTGAACTCTTTTTTTTTCACCTATGTTAGTGAACTAGGTGAGGATTGACTCCGAAGATTTCTATAAACAGTTTTGGATGGATGCATGAAAGGATTTTATTTAGTTCAAAATTGTGTCTAGATTATGGATATGATGGAGAGCAAGATCTTGCTTTGTTTGTTATGTTGTATCATGGAAATTGATTTGGTTCCTTGTGTACTTTGTTGTATATAATATATTTATATATAATCATAAATACTCTCAAGTCAAAGGAAAATATGGTTGAAACATGAGAGGTGCTTGAAAATCCTTTTCTTGTAATCCATTTTTCAAAATACAACTTCATAGATTAATAGTTTCCTCTTACACTTACCTACATGCAAATGTTCATTATCATTGCATATGTACATCTTGTCCAGGAATGAAAAGTTTTCAACATTCTCTAATGATTTTTTTGTTAATCATAAGTCGGTCGTAACCACATATTTATGTGGAATATGAAAATTGTATAGATGAAAACTTTCGCGATGTTTGATTGTAGGGAACGAATAGTTCCAGGTGAATGAATTGATTCTCCTCCATCGTCATGCATTAGATGAAAAAGATTAAGCAATGTCTGGCTGTACAATTTGACTAGATGCACGTTAATGAATCGATTATGTTTCCATCCGTACTTTACATATGGAAGAAATGGCCAACATTGCGGTTACTCAAGTGTCTTGCATTCTACGATCGCAACTTGTTTCTCACTATCACTGACAGACACAGCGGATTACAAAATGGCTACATATAAGACAGTTACAATCAGGTACATATTGGTCTTCGACTGGACACATCAGTCTGGTTTGGTTAGATTTGATAACTAAACTTCTGTTCGTCAAGATTTACTATTCTATTATGGACCAGTTTGGATATTTTGCAAGTAAAACGTAGCACTTATACGTTCCAACTTTGACCAAACGGTTAGTAATGTTTAGTACTACAACTTTGTTTTCTATGTCCATCTCTTGCTGGAGGATGGGTATCATCTGAATATGATGTCATAGTGTTACATAGTACTTAGTGTGAAGAAAGACACTACGATATTGTGCCTTTGTTTCCCGGTGTACTGAGTAAAAGTATATGTTGGCGTTATCCTAAAGAAATATATAATTCCATTGGCGCAGGCGAAGTTTGAATATTCGATCTTAAGGACAACACGTCGCCACCATGCGCCCATAAAAAAAAATAACGTCAACACCAAGAGGGCTTCAGCAAAGTAGAATATGTTTTATCTCTTGTTTTCTTTCTATGACTATGATTAGAAACCTGGGACATTGTCCAACCAATCTGCCGTCAGACTACGCACAAATGCACAAAGGGACAGCCAATAAGCCGTTACTGATGTTACTTGTTGGCCGCATGCTGCCGGAAAAGGTTACAATTGGCTGAAGGAAGATGTTCCTATTGATGATCATCTGTTTGCTAAACACGCAGGGTTCGATATATGAGTTATGAACTGTCATCAACAGTTTTCAAAAAGAATAACAAATATAATTAATCCCATTTCCTGAAATAGAATTGCTGTAGATTAATTACTTGTGGCTGATACATGTCAAAAAAATTAGAGGCAGATAGCCATCATTATCAAAATTAAACAGTACATGCGTACAGAAATGGGAGAGTTTTGGCACTTTTTTCGACTTTTTTTGCTTAAGACGGAGAGAAGATTCAACTGTAAATTTGACAATTAGGAAAATGTTATGATTAACTGGTAGTCTATGCGATTTGCTGCCCGAAAGGAATATGAAATGTTAAACTGATTGTAGCGGGCGCACCATTCATCATCATTGTCGGTCAAATGTTTTTCTTTTGTACTTGCTCGGTTTAAAGTCCATACTGTTGAGCTGTTTCTCATGGAAAACTCTTTTTCCCTATGCTTTCTGATACTGTCTAGAAAATGAAATTTGTATTGTTTTTTCATGGATATGAAATTCATATTGTTGTTAGAGCACAATCTTTAATTTGATCAAGTTGCACCACATTGTAAAACTCTACATACAAGGCAAGAGTACTAATCATTTACTTTTAATAATTTAATAAATCTAAGAAATACACAATTATGAACATATTAAATTTACATGTCAATTAACAAAGCATGAGGAAATATGATAACTTGTTAACCTAGAAAGGTACATCATTTGAAGGTAAAGAAAACATTGGTATTGTTTACATTGGATTTAAAAGAGATAACTAATTTAGCGCAAGTAGATCACACTTTACATATGAAAAGTAATAAAGAAAATTAAGGAAATAAACATTATGTAGTTTGGTGGACAAGTTATGTAACCCTCCATGACTACCTAAGGGAGTCTTTTTTGTGAATGAACATTACTCCATGAGTAAGATCATGTCGTTCTTTTGCTGGTCCAGTTATAATGTACAACATCTACTACTCTAAAGACATAATCTATTCTAACAAACTTACTGCAAAATTATTGCACAACAATTCACTACAAATGGCCTCTCTCAGCACAACTAGCTATCTTGTTGAGTTGGCGCAACGGAAAGAACAACGAGCAATACGTACTCAATGAGAAGAAGAATAACAATCCACACAAACAATGAACACGGGATTTATGTGGTTTGGTCTAGATGACCTACTCCACAGGAGGATAGAGAATTTCACTATTACAAGAAGATTACAAAGGATAAATACTCTCACCTGAGGTATAGGGAACCTCATATGTTTCTTAACCATGAACTGATAATACTCTTGGGATCGCAATTGATGTATCCTTCTATGAGATAATGAACTATTTTCCTTCTTCTCTTGGTGGTCGATGGTTTGGCACCTATGAATGACTGATGGTCTTTACTTGTTTTCTATTTTAATGGCTCTAGTGCACCCTAGAACCAAAGCTTATGTTGCTTTGGTCATTGATGGTTGATGGTTACCCTAACCCTAGCAAACAATGGTCTTTTTCTATGTGTTTAGAGTTGTTTTCCACCTTCGCTTCACTATCTGATGGTTAAGCTCTTGTGATAACTGATGATGGACACTTGGTTCTATTTTGAGATTTCTTTTAGTACCTAAAACTAATGGCTATGTTCCTCTATGGTGGTGGCTTTAATACTCACTTAAAGCGGTTCTAAATGGTGGCTTACAATTAGGGTTTTAGGTTATTTTCAAACCTTATACAAGAACCAATGGTTGCTTTCTTGCTAGATCCACTGGAGTTGCCTTTTTAGTGTTGGTTTGTTGACAACCGATGATGTCAACTAATGGTCACCCCTTGTTTCAGTTTTGGAATCTTTTAGAAGCTTAACACCTGATGGTTTTGTCCCAAAAGATGGCATCAACCGATGGTGGTAGTAGTCAAACACCTGATGGTGTGAAACGATGGTAGTGTTGACTGCATCAAACGATGGTGACACATAGTGTCACAACTGATGGTTGTCTTGGACACCACAACCAATGGTAGTCCAGGATACCCCAACTGATGGTTTTTCTGGGTCTCATATGTTGATCCTTTTAAAACCTAATCTAATGGTTGTCTTAGTTAAATGATTCAAGGGTTAGACCTATACATCAACCAATGGTTTTGAATGAAGTATCTGATCCAATAATTAGGATTTTATGCTTCACCATTCCCATGGTTTTGGGTGAAGCCTATAGTGTAATGGTATGGTTCTAATGATGATAATTTGATGTTCAATGCCATAAACTTTTAGTCTTACCTTTTCCCTCATATCAATATAATTGATAATCACTATAAAGAGTTAATGGATAACCCTAATGAAGCATAGCTTGTTATACCTAACTCTAATATAATCAAGGGACTATGATTGATTATGAACACTCCCCCCTTTTGAATGATTAATAGAATAATGGAGTGCTCTGTTATTGTTGTTGAAACACTAGTATGCTACAATTTGATATAATGAAGGAATGCTCTTAACTCTAAGACAATCTTGCTATGTTGTCATGTGAATAACTTTCAAGCTCTTTAATGCAAAATTGTGTTGATCATGTATATCACATGTGTGGTGATGTTTATTGAAGCCTTGTCATAAGGCATGTAAAGATAATGCTGAACTTGAAGGGAATGATGTGATGGTCTCAATGACCTTTGGGCATGGTGGAGCCCTAAATGAGGTGAAATCCTCTTCATGATGTGATAAGGGTTGGAACCCTGGAATGATGTGATAAGGATTTAGATCCTATGGTGAAGATGTGATAACAAGTATTATCTAATGAATGGCAAGAGAATAGTACCTTGTGATGATGAGATGAGGAAATATGTTTCATACTTTTTATATCTTTTGGAGTTGTTATACTTATAGTCTTGATAGTAGTGAATTAGGGTTTGTACGTCCACTTGTTTGATGTAGTCTTAATTCACCCAATCAGCATAACTAATCAAGTAAAACTGTAATCATGAAGTTCCCTGTACCGTAGAGCCATCTTCATGTTGGCTAAATTGGACATTAAGTATAATCTCTTTGTTTTGATGATGACAAACATTTCATTCTTGTCGATCTAACATGCTACTTGAGTGTTGCAGGAATAAGGTGGATGACAAAGATTTGGGAAATCGATATGCTTGAATTGTTGTTATTTCATGATTGTAATCAATTGTAAAACTTGTACAAGTATATAATGTACAAGTACTTAGACATCATGTAAATCAAGCGTTAGATCTTCCCTAGCCAATCACAACACTTAGATAGGTCATCCCCTAAAATAGTGTTACATCTGCACACTCGTACACACACTTAGTACTTAGTTTAAAATGTTGAAACAGGGTCATTCTCAGTCGACAAACTTCTCGACCGAGACACTCTCAGTCGACAAACTATTCGACCGAGAAAAGCCATTAGACACAGCAAACAAAGTAGTTGGGAGTTGGATCAGAACGTTATATACACTTGACTCCAGACAGTCGCTCGGTCGACAAAACTTCGACCGACTAGGATCTCGGTCGACAATTTCTCGACCGAGAATGTCTCTGTCTGCACTTTTCAGAATTAATTAACTAGTCGTTGCTAAAGCAACTAAAGTGTACCTAACGGCTAGTTAAGCACTTGGAACCCCCTAGAAAGTGTCTAGAATGTCCTTAAGCACTTTTAGGTCATTCCTATAAATAGGACATGCCTTAGGACACCCAAACTCACTCATATACACTTGTTCTATACTCGAGATTACACTTACAATTGGCAATCTGTTTTGAGCAATTGAGAAACACTAGCATTGGCTACTCATTCTCTTGCTCTAAATTTGTGTCTTGTAGGCTAGCATCTCCTATCCACATCACTTACACTTCTATATACATTGGTTAGGAGATCAAAATGCTTCATATATGATATAAAGCCTTGAACTACAAGTGGTATTGTAATTTCTATTTTTCCTTCTTGTTCCTTTATATCTTTTGTACTCTCCTACTACTCCTAGGGTTGGAGGCTGCGTATTGGAGAGGGTTTGACTTCTCAGGTGGAGAAGGTGGACTTTGGACTACTTCTAGAAGGTTGTTGCAACGGGAAGCTACTTCAAGAGGAAGGCTACTTCAAGGGGGAGCTTGAAGTTACTTCAAGAAGGCTGCTTCAAGGTTGGTGCAACTACTTCAAGGTGAAGGCTGTTCGAAGGGTTTGGTTAAAGTATTGTAATTTTATGTAATATCCTTGCGAGGTAATAAAATTTAATACTTTCAAAATCTCGGTTGGGTAAGCAACCGGGTAGTGGATTGACTGCCTTAGTATTTGCTACGGTTGGAACCACTCTAAATCCTTGTCCCCTTGTCCAATATTTTTGTGGTTGCTTGCTTTGGTTGAATTATTATTAAAATAATCATAAAACCCTATTCACCCCCCCTCTAGTGGTTTTTCAATTGGTATCAGAGCAGGCTTCAAGGAGCTCTAACCGAGTCTTGAAGAATGAAGGGTGGTGGTGTCTACAACCGCAAGCAAAAGAAAAGTATGGACCAATCTTCAACAAGTTGCAGTTGGTGCTTAGGAACAAGCCATACAACAATTAGTTGTCCATGGAGAGAAAAGAAGGAAGAGGTGCAAAAAAATTTCCTCATTGCTACAACCAATGAAGAAGAAGAAGAGGTAAGCCTTCTTGATTTATCAAAAGAAGAGCTAATTGCTAGTCTTGAAGAAACACATAATAAGTATATTGAGTGCAAGAAGAAATTAAAGAAGTCTAATAAAGCAAATGATGAGTTACATGCTAAACTTCTTGCTCTCACATCTGAAAATGAAGATTTGTATGCAAAATTAAATGATCTTGGTTTTGAAAAGGATGGCGTTATTTCTAAAAATCATACTTTGTAATCATCTCTAAATGATTGTAATGTGAAGATTTTTACTCTAGAAACAAATTACAATATTCTATATCAGGAAAAGGTTGGATTACTTGCAAAGTTAAATGATCTTCAAAAACAACCTATTTTGTGTACACATCTAGATTATGATATTATTGTGAAAGAAAGAGACTCTTTATCATCTAATATAGATCAAGCAAAGTTAGATATCAAAAAGAGAATGGATGAGATTGTTAAGTTGCAACAAGAAATTAGTAGTTTGAATAACAATGATACCCTTGATAAAATTTTAAATAATTCTTATCATCAAATTGCAAGGAGAGGACTAGGTTATAAGCCTAAAGGAAAATCTTATCAAAAATCTAGTTGGAGAAGGACGCAGGTACTAGAGAGTCAATCTATGTATGTACCTAGAGGCAAATATACATATGTACCCAAGAACAACCTAGAACAAAATCATAGAAAGAGACTTGAGGTTGATTCTATATGTTGCCATTATTGTTTACGTCTTGGACATTATTCCTTCTCATGTCCTTACAAGAAAAAGGATGTTGAGTTAGTATGGGTCCCAAAACCCCCAAACTAAATGAATTAAAATAAGTTGAGATATGACCAAAGACTCTAAGTTGTATATCCTTATGTCTATCTCAACTTAACAATGAGATAACAAATTGATTCAAGAAATTAAAATTCCAACTTGACAATACACTTTCTAAATAAATATGTAGAGACACATCTTTAAAAATTTGTCATTATTTGGGTACCCAAAACCTAAAGATTCGAATATGATTAGTTGAGATTTGATCTAAATGTTACTTTGATATTTATATGTTTTATCTCAACTAAACTGAGTTTTCAAACTGCATAATTGAATTGATAATAGTCTATGTTTTACTTGAAAACAATTACTGAAAATAGTTCTAAAACAGTACAGAAACTTTCTCGGTTGAGAAATTGTTCGACCGAGAACATTGTCGGTCGAGAAATGGTCGACCGAGCAGGTTACTGTTTTGCGGTTTACAACAAATCTGATAAAACTTGTACAATCAGCAGCATTCTCAGTCGAGAAAAATGTCGACTGAGACAACTTCGGTCGAACTGTTTTTCGACCGAGTCAAGTTCTACTGAACATGTTTTCAATTAATCTAGTTTGCTATCAATTTGTTATTAATGATTGATTTAATATGCAAATTGTTATAACCTCATTTTCCAAAACATGTAATGAGATTTGTGAATCTCCTTTAAAAGATAAATAAGATCAATGTTTGATTTCATGGTTTGATTTGAATGAATTTTGTGTATAATGGCCTTGCATGTTTTCTTGATGGGCCTTATTGGCCATTAAGCCCAATTGAAAGAAAATGAAAAAGAAAGGAAAAAGGACTTCAATGGATAATGGAAATATAAGAAAAAGGATAAAAGATGATTAAAAAGCTAAAAGATAATTTTCCATAATAGGATTTCGTGTTGTAAAGGTTCCTTGGGGTTCAAGGAACTCAGGATAAGTAAATAATAGCAAAGGAAATAAAGAATATGTGGAAAATGTGAATAAAAAGGTGTTTTCTTGCAACCAAAGAAAAGGAATGGTTTAATTGATATAATTATCTCAAATTTTGCAGGATGAGATATAAAAGCATAAAAGAGTTTCCCTCAAAATTTGATTAAAAACGGAGTTAAGAATTGGGAGTTATGGTTTTTCCAAGTTATCATTAATTTGAGAAGATAATTCGAATTTTAGGAAATTGTTTTTCCTTTTGCAAAAGCGGGTGAGATGAGGGACGTTGGATCTTGATCCAATGTGCACCACTCATTGTCAAGAGTCCTAGAGGGACACAGACACACGGTAGATAGGGGGATTTTCCCCTCATTTTTCTGATTTTACAGTGCATACGCACTCAAGATTTGTGTCACATTAGGTTCGGGAGACCTTGGCGAAGAGTCTAGATCTAGGTTTTGCCAGCTTTCATGGCGTGTACCCAAAACTCCCAATTGGGCTGAAGCAGGCTTTGATGGCGGGATCGTAAACCCTAGAAGAGACCCTCATGAGGTCTCTCTCTTCCTCACGAACCTTGGCGGTAGATCCCTAGACTCTAGCAACCCCTCCCTCTAACAATTTCACTTGCTCCAACGAGCTACATATGCGGCATCGCCACACGTTCTTTTGAGAAAGACGAAGGAGACGACGAGCAGGTATTGTCGGATCGTGGAGCACGGTGGGCCGAGACGAGATCTAACGATCTCAAAAGGAAACGCGCGCCTTAGCCGCTGAAGGGAGCGCATCGACGTGAGTCGTTGGATCAGGGGTCCACCGTGAACCCGGAGCATCCGACAATCACTCGCCAACGACTGCGCACGCATGATCAAGTGAGTGGAGCCAGTGCTTGCAGAGCATCGGATCGACCTGTAGACTGCGGCACACCGATCCAACGATCTAGGTATTTCCTTCTCTGACTGAAATGACAGAAAATGGTTTTTCCTTGTAAAATTAATAGAAAATGCTAGGATTATCCAATGGAGAAACTTTATATATGAAAGTTGTGTAGAAAAATGCAAGGAATCTAATAAAAATGATTGTATAACTTGATTTTAGTTTGTTTTGCAAAAGTAATTTAATGTTCTAGTAAATTGCATTTCAAGATTATTTAGAAACCCTAATGGTGTATAAAAGATGTATCTTTGTAAGATAATGGGTTAATTAAAAAGGTAATAACCTGTTGATTCTTATGATGGAGTTTCTATCCTTTTGAATACAAAATTGGTTAAATTAGGGCTTATGTCCATAAAAGGAAAGTAATGTATAAGGGAACCCTAATTTAGGGTAAAGGAAACCATGTTATTGTGAGTTAAGGAAGTAAATTATTAAATAATGGTCCTAAGACTGTTAAGAATTTTAAAAGGAGAGTATTTATGGGTTTTAAGTGATTTTAAGAAATTAGGGTTCATGATAACTAAGAATCGAGGTAAAACCCTAATTTCTAAGGAAACCCTGAAATTGGAATAGAAACCCTAAGGAGTAAGATGGAATTGGATAAGTTTTGATAATATATAGTTGGGATGTTTATTTCGGGGTTTCTATGCAATTTTCTTGCCTACTTGGATATTCTCTCTCTTCATACTTGATTGTGTATTCAAATCTGCAATAAGAAGGTATGTGGTTACGATTATGAATATATCGAGTTATGTTTTCCGAGGTTTACCGAGGTTTTCATCGATGACATGAATTAATTGTTGGATGATTTTAATTCATGCAAACTATAATGTGGATATGACTATCACCTAAATTATGTGCCTACTAGCTCAGATCCCGGTCCCCTCTGTGATTTATTAGTTGACTTAGTATATGGCTACCAATGGGGTAGGTCCATCAAGTCACTTGGAGTTAGATATTGGGCTACCTCTCGAGTAGTGCCATGTGACTCTATACCCTATGTATTGGCTACCTGTAAGGTAGGACCATGGGGGTAAGGAACTACCTAAAGAGAGGTAGCATGCAAGTACAAAGTTAGGGGATAGGTAAGGATTGAGTAGTATGATTTAAAATGTAAAATTTGTTGTTAAATGAGTAATTGAATGATTACATTGTTAATATAGTTGCACACCAATTGCTTCCCCCGCATACCAGCTTTGGCTGACCGACGTTTTGTTTGTCGGTGTTTTAGGTACAAAACAAAAAGGACAAATAGTAAATCGTCATATTGTGAATTACATGAATTAAAGCCAAGGAGGATTAGTTAGCTAGTCCTAGTTCTGGATAGAAGTTAGAAATCCAATTTTTCAAAGGTATGCAAGAAAATTTTATTTATTACAGCTTTTCAATTTAGCCTTGTAGAATTTAATAATTGCTATCAATTATTTGTTGAACCTTGATCCGGAAATTGGATAATGGCACTGTCCTCTTGGTCTTCCTTAATTGGGGGTTACCGGAAGGCGGGGTCGTTACATTTGGTATCAAAGCCAAGGTTCTCCACTTAATTGTTAATAATTATTAAATTTTACAAACTCTGTAGAACCCAAGGGAGTTATTAGAGGATTTTCTGAACGACTGAGGTGTCTAGAAAAGGATCACTTCTGGGGGCTGGCAAAATTTTCCTCCGCACCGCTAGTCGGAATACGAGGACTCCCAGAATGTGTGACTGCCTGGCCGATGTCCTAGGATTTGAATCGAAATAAGACACCTTTAGGACTTTCTCATCTTACTCATCCCTTCTCATCACAAATTCTATTAAGGACTTTAAGAGTTAGGGTTTTCTCTCTCTTCATCACCGTCATGTGGTATGGGCAAGTAAGTTAAGGATTAAGGGATCCTCTATCAATTTAATAAAAGATACATAATGAGATATCACTGACATAAGTGTAATTAGTTTAATGACAAACTAAAGGTCTATTTGTTATGCTTATGTAGATGGCTCGTACAAAGGTTGTGGCAATCCCGTTCTCCACCAGTGGAGGTGGGCCACCCCGTAAAGAGAATGGGTCTTCTAAGAAGAGGAAGCAGAATCATGGTGGAGAGACCTCTAAGAAGAGAAAGAGGCCTGAAGAAGCTGTGCACGAGGCTCCCAACCCTGAACCAATGCCCGACATTAACCTAGAACAAGGAGAAGGACCAGAATATGAAGAACACCATGGGTATGAAGAGGAAGCCCAAATGGAGGAGGACCAGCCTGGTGGTCCAGAACCAGCCATGGTGATTCACACCACAGATGCAGTTTGGATGGAACAACAAAAACAACTGACTGAGGCTATCCGTGCACTGGCTCTTAGAGACATGACAAAGAATGAGAATGGTGAGCCACTTCCTGTTCGACCTCGACTGGGAGCCACCATCTTGGACTTCGTCAAGCTACATTGAGAAGTTCTGGGGAGAAGACAAGTATGAAGTAGTCGACAAGGCTGAAGCTTGGCTGCTTGCAGTCGAGAATGGGTTTCGTATGCTCGAGGTACAGCCAAATAAGAAGGTCTTGTTTGCTACTCATCTTTTAGAAGGTGCAGCTAAAATATGGTGGGAGAACCATATCACGGGAAGAGACCTAAGTGAGGAACCAATGGCATGGACTGACTTCAAGACCATCTTCACCGCCAGATTCCTCACCGTCTCAGCAAAGAAGGAGAAAGAAAGAGAGTTCACTATCATGACTCAAGGAAATTCGTCAGTTGCAGACTTTGGTCGCAGGTTCCACCTCCTGGAACGTTTTGGACACATGATGGATGAAGAAAGGAGGGTGGACCACTTCGTGGAACGTCTTCACCCTGCCATCAAGACCCATGTGATGGCAAGTAAACCCAAAACCTTCGCCGAGGCATACAACACTGCTTTAGACATGGAGAGGACTGTGATGCCTGCCCAGGTTCCACCCAAGGGGTATTTGGGTTTCACTGAAGGAGCCCAAGGCCTGAGAAACAACCATAAGAAGGGTCCAGGACGTCATCATGATAAAGTTAGACATGGAGGAAAAGGGAAGCCCCGTCAAGAGAACAACTGACCTCGATGCCGCACCTGCGGGAGGTGGCATGTCGGTGAGTTCCACAACAAGAAGAAGGTATGCTACCGATGCCACCAAGAAGGGCATCTTCAGGCTGTTTGTCCTATGCCAAATCCAAGAGGACCAGGATAGGTAGCAGCCCCACCAATAGCAGATCCACCCGTGGCAGCACCACCTATAGCTATAGCCCCACCTACTGGAGAGACAAGACAAGCTCGAGTGTTTGCCATTGACAATGAGGAGGCTCAAGTTAATGCTAATCGGTTGATCGAGGGTAATAACCCTTAGAGTTTTCTTTTATGTTTTAAAGTTAAGCATGTAATGGTCTAATGCATGGTGAACAATAATGTAGGCATTCTCGAAGTTATGGGGCATAATGTGAAAGCTTTATTTGACTCTGGATATACTAATACTTTCATTTTGAGAAATCTTGCAACTATGCTATGTTTGGATATCAAGGATTTAGGGTATGTCTTAGATGTTACAACCCCGAGTGGTCGAATCTTTACTTCCCTTTTGAAAACCCCAGTGGTATCTGTGAAATATTGAGATCATGATTTTCCTACATACTTTATCCTTCTTGACATGAATGATTTTGACGTAATCATTGGCATGGATTGGCTTTATACGTATAGGGCAAATATCAACTGTAGAGAGAAGAAAGTGATCATCAAGAGACCAGGTCAACCACCTTTTGTCATTAAGAGTAGGAAGGATGCCACCACCATCCCATATGTGTCAGCCGTTAAAGCAGAGCGGATGGTGAGTAAAGGGTGTCGAGCTTTCCTAGCAAAAGTCACCGAGCCAGAACCCAAAGTTCAACCCTTAGAAGAAATAGAGGTAGTTAAGGGCTATGCAGATGTTTTCCCAGATGATTTACCTGGAACTCCTCTCGAAAGAGAGGTAGATTTCTCCATAGAGCTAGCCCCTGGTACAAACCCTATTTCCCGAGCACCCTATAGGATGGCCCCTGCTAAATTGCTTGAGCTAAAGAAGCAATTACAGGAATTGTTGGATAAGGGTTTTATCCGTCCTGGCACATCACCATGGGGAGCGCCGGTTCTTTTTGTAAAGAAAAAGGATGGTTCGCTCTGAATGTGCATAGACTACCGGATGATCAACCAGGCTACCATTAAGAACAAATACCCTTTACCCCGGATAGATGACTTGTTTGACCAGTTGAAGTCGACTTGAGTCTTTTCCAAAATTGACTTGAGATCAGGGTACCACCAGTTGAAGGTCAAGAGTGAGGACATCCCAAAAACAACATTTAGAACCCGGTATGGCCACTATGAGTTCGTGGTTATGCCTTTTGGGTTGTCCAATGCACCTAGTGTGTTCATGAACCTTATGAACAATGTGTTTCAACCCTTCCTTGACTCATTTGTCATAGTGTTCATAGATGACATACTGGTTTATTCGGATGATGTAGATCAACACTGAGACCACCTAAGCAAAGTCCTTGATATCTTGAGAAGGCAAAAGTTCTATGGGAAGTTTCTAAATGCGAGTTTTGGATAGACCGAGTCATGTTCCTTGGACACATCATCTCAGGAGGAACGATCATCGTAGATCCAGCTAAAGTGTCGGCGGTTCGAGATTGGCCAGCACCGAAGAACCCCTTCGAGATACGAAGCTTCTTGGGGTTAGCAGGATACTATCGACATTTCATTGCGGATTTCTCAAAGACTGCCTTGCCTTTGACTATGTTGACCTGGAAGGAGGTGAAGTTTGTGTAGTCTGATGTTTGTGAGGCTCGTTTTTTGGAGCTGAAAGAGAAGCTAACCACTACACCAGTTTTGACTCTACAATCAGGCAATGAGGGCTTCATGATTTTCACTGATGCATCAAAGATGGGACTTGGCTGTGTGTTGGAATAGAATCGACATGTGGTTGCATATGCCTCCCGACAACTCAAGCCCAACGAGGTGAATTACCCGACCCACGAGCTGGAATTAGCTGCTATCATCCATGCCTTGAAGATTTGGCAGCATTACCTATATGGTGCCACTTTCGAAATCTTCACCGACCATAAGAGCCTGAAGTATCTACTAATGCAAAAGGACTTGAACTTAAGACAATGAAGATGGATGGAGTACATGAAGGATTACGACTTCACCATTGCCTATCATCCAGGAAAGGCGAATGTCGTAGCTGATGCTTTGAGTCAGAAATAGCTAAGGTGTGCAGCTGTGTTGTCTAGACAGTGGAAAAGCTTAGAAGAGCTGGTGGAATGGTCACCTCAACCGTTAGATGATCGAGTTCGTTTGGCCAATATCCGGATACAGTCTGAGTTATTGAGTGAGATTGTTGCAGCAAAGTTGGCCAGTGGAGGACTTGACAAGATGAAAGGTTTGACGCAGAAACCTCAGACTCGTCTTATGTTGGGAATAGACGGAGGACTCCGATTTGAGAATCGCATATGGGTTCCTGAGAATTCACCGTTTAAGGAACGTATCCTATAAGAGGCACATGGTTCTAAGTACACGGTACACCCAGGAACTACTAAGATGTTTAAGGACATGCAAATGTTTTTCTGGTGGCCAGGAATGAAGAGAGACATTGCAGCTTATGTAGCCAGTTGTCTTACGTGCCAAATGGTGAAGGCTGAACACCAACGACCCGGTGGACTTTTACAGTCTATAGAGATTTCAGAGTGGAAATGGGAGCAGATCACCATGGATTTTGTGGTAGGTCTACCTCGGACCAAGAGAGGTCATGATGCAATATGGGTTGTGGTAGATCGCCTTACAAAGTCAACACACTTCCTTGCCCTAAAAACCACTGCGAAGGTGTCAGACTTAGCTGAGCTATATATCAGAGAGATAGTACTCTTGCATGGCATACCCGGTTCCATCATCTCAGACAGAGATCCAAAGTTTACTTCCAAGTTGTGGAAGCAGGTGCAAGAGGAATTAGGAACAAGGTTGAAGTTCAATACCGCTTATCATCCCTAGACAGATGGTCAGTCAGAAAGGACGATTCAGACCTTAGAAGATCTTCTTAGAGCTTGTGTGCTCGATTGAGGTGGATCATGGGAGCAATACTTACCTTTAGCTGAGTTTGCTTACAAAAACAGTTACCAAGCCAGTATTGGGATGCCTCCATTTGAAGCTCTATATGGGAGACCGTGTCGGTCACCACTTCACTGGGATGATGTTGGTGAAAGGTCCTTATTGAGGTCATATGAACTCCAAGTGTATGCTGATAAAGTCGCTTCGATCAGGCAAAGGCTAAAGAGAGCCCATGACCAACAGAAGTTGTATACTGATGCGAAGAGGACTGATGTGCATTTCGCTGTGGGAGAACATGTTTTTCTGAAAATCTGACCGCTCTGAGCTATAGCTAAAAATAGAGGAAAGTTGATTCCCTGATACGTGGGTCCGTTTGAAGTTTTAGAACGGATTGGTGAGGCCGCATATCGTTTGGAGTTACCCCCTCAATACAACATGATGCATGATGTATTTCACGTGTCCAATCTGAAGTGATATGTGCAAGATCCAAGTCATGTGCTGAGCATTGAACCTATTGAGCTTCAAGGAAAGCTATCTTATCCTGAGTTACCTTTGTAGATTCTAGATACCAAGGTAAAAGAGCTAAAAAATAAGAATATTGAGATGGTAAAGGTTCTTTGGAAGCACCATGGAGAGGATGAGGCCACATGGGAGCTGAAGACGGACATGTAAAAAGCATATCCTAATTTGTTTTCTTGATTGTCGAATTTTGAGGGCAAAATTCCTATAAGGAGGGGAGGATGTTATAACCTCATTTTCCTAAGCATGTAATGAGATTTTTGAATCTCCTTTAAAATATAAATAAGATCAATGTTTGATTTCATGGTTTGATTTGAATGAATTTTGTGTATAATGGCCTTGCATGTTTTCTTGATGGGCCTTATTGGCCATTAAGCCCAATTGAAAGAAAATGAAAAAGAAAGGAAAAAGGACTTCAATGGATAATGGAAATATAAGAAAAAGGATAAAAGATGATTAAAAAGCTAAAAGATAATTTCCCATAATAGGATTTCGTGTTGTAAAGGTTCCTTGGGGTTCAAGGAACTCAGGATAAGGAAATAATAGCAAGGGAAATAAAGAATATGTGGAAAATATGAATAAAAAGGTGTTTTCTTGCAACCAAAGAAAAGGAATGGTTTAATTGATATAATTATCTCAAATTTTGTAGGATGAGAGATAAAAACATAAAAGAGTTTCCCTCAAAATTTGATTAGAAATGGAGTTAATATTTGGGAGTTATGGTTTTTCCAAGTTATCATTAATTTGAGAAGATAATTCGAATTTTAGGAAATTGTTTTTCCTTTTGCAAAAGTGGGTGAGATGAGAACCGTTGGATCTTGATCCAACGTGCGCCACTCATCATCAAGAGTCCCAGAGTGAAACGGACATAGGGCAGACACGGGGATTTTCCCCTCATTTTTCCGATCTTTACAGTGCATGTGCACTCAGGATTTGTGTCCCATTAGGTTCGGGAGACCTTGGCGAAGAGTCTAGATCTAGGTTTTGCCAGCTTTCATGGCGTGTACCCAAAACGCCCAATTGGGCTAAAGTAGGCTTTGACAGCGGGATCGTAAACCCTAGAAGAGACCCTGCTAGCCTATAAATAGACCCTCACGAGGTCTCTCTCTTCCTCACGAACCTTGGCGGCAGATCCCTAGACTCTAGCAACCCCTCCCTCTCACAATTTCACTTGCTCCGACGAGCTACAGACGCAGCGCCGCCACACGTTCTTTTGAGAAAGATGAAGGAGACGACAAGAAGGTGTCTTCGGATCATGGAGCATAGTGGGCCAAGATGAGATCTAACGATCTCAAAAGGAAACGCGCGCCTTAGCCGCTGAAGGGAGCGCATCGACGTGAGTCGTTGGATCAGGGGTCCACCGTGAACCCGAAGCATCCGACGATCACTCGCCAACGACTGCACGTACGTGATCAAGTGAGTGGAGCCGGTGCTTGCGGAGCTTTGGATCGACCTGTGGACCGCGGAACACCAATCCAACGATCTAGGTATTTCCTTCTCTGACTGAAATGACAGAAAATGGTTTTTCCTTGCAAAATTAATAGAAAATGCTAGGATTATCCAATGGAGAAACTTTATATATGAAAGTTGTGTAGAAAAATGCAAGGAATCTAATAAAAATGATTGTATAACCTGATTTTAGTTCGTTTTGTAAAAGTACTTTAATTTGCTAGTAAAGTGCATTTCAAGATTATTTAGAAGCCCTAATGGTGTATAAAAGATGTATCTTTGTAAGATAATGGGTTAATTAAGAAGGTAATAACCTGTTGATGCTTATGATGGAGTTTCTATCCTTTTGAATACAAAATTGGTTAAATTATGGCTTATGTCCATAAAAGGAAAGTAATGTATAAGGGAACCCTAATTTAGGGTAAAGGAAACCATGTTATTGTGAGTTAAGGAAGTAAATTATTAAATAATGGTCGTAAGACTGTTAGGAATTTTAAAAGGAGAGTATTTAAGGTTTTTAACTGATTTTGAGAAATTAGGGTTCATGATAACTAAGGATGTAGGTAAAACCCTAATTTCCAAGGAAACCCTAAAATTGGAATAGAAACCCTAAGGAGTAAGATGGAATTGGATAAGTTTTGATAATATATAGTTGGGATGTTTATTTTAGGGTTTTTGTGCAATTTGCTTGCCTACTTCGATATTCTCTCTCTTCATACTTGATTGTGTATTCAAATATGCAATAAGAAGGTATGTGGTTACGATTATGAATATATCGAGATATGTTTTCCGAGGTTTACCAAGGTTTTCATCGATGACATGAATTAATTGTTGGATGATTTTAATTCATGCAAACTATAATGTGGATATGACTATCACCTAAGTTATGTGCCTACTAGCTGAGATCTCGGTCCCCTCTGTGATGTATTAGTTGACTTAGTATATGGCTACCAATGGGGTAGGTCCATCAAGTCACTTGGAGTTAGATATTGGGCTACCTCTTGAGTAGTGCCATGTGACTCTATACCCTATGTATTGGCTACCTGTAAGGTAGGACCATGGGGGTAAGGAACTACCTAAAGAGAGGTAGCATGCAAGTATAGAGTTAGGGGATAGGTAAGGATTGAGTAGTATGGTTTAAAAAGTAAAATTGGTTGTTAAATGAGTAATTAAATGATTACATTGTTAATGTAGTTGCACATCAATTGTTTCCCCCACATACCATCTTCGCTGACCGACGTTTTGTTTGTCGGCGTTTTAGGAACAAAACATAAAGGACAAACAGTAAATTGTCATATTGTGAATTACATGAATTAAAGCCAAGGAGGATTAGTTAGCTAGTCCTAGTTCTGGATAGAAGTTAGAAATCCAATTTTTCAAAGGTATGCAAGAATATTTTATTTATTACAGCTTTTCAGTTTATCCTGGTAGAATTTAATAATTTCTATCAATTATTTGCTAAACCTTGATCTGGAAATTGGATAACGGCACTGTCCTCTCGGTCTTCCTTAATTGGAGGTTACCGGAAGGCGGGGTCGTTACGCAAATCAAGAATAAATCTTATAGACTATCTTTGAAACAAGACATATTGATCTATTTGCATCAATAATTAAGGTATAACACTATGAATATGAAATCCTTAAACATATTGCAAAAGTGTTATATGCAGACTGATTTTGAACAAACCTTATTCATTGATTTAAAAAGTATATTAAGCATGTTCAGTTACATGGTTTGTCGTACAATTGAAAACTTATGAATGCGATTACTTTTGGTTTATTCTCTACATGATTTGGCTTAAAACTGAATATATGAACCATGATTAGTTTAATCAAGGAAATTACTGTTTTATCATAATCCACATGGTTTTTCCTAAGTATTCCTTGATCTATCTATGTAGGAACCATGTGTATTAAAATTTAAATGGTCATAATCATTGTATTTCATGAAGTTACATACTTTCATCTTGATCATTGTATTGTGGATATATTTCCACTATTCTATCATAATTATTGTACCATAATCATTATGTTTTCATTGGTTTGTCTACAATCAACTTTGATCCATATATATACAAACCATGAATGAATATTATTCTTTGTGATTTAGCTCATGTGAAGATGTCATTTTGCATAAACAGTAAAACTTCATGGCACAAATGCATTTTAAATTGAAAATCTGCAGAAATTATACTTCACATATAAGTGCTCAAATTGAAAATCTGTAGAAATTGCCTCTTGGTTGAAATCAAGTTTGACCAAGGGGCGCTATGGTCGAAGTCAAGGTCAACTTAAAATAAGCTTGACAACAATGCTTATTTGTACATCATTTTACTGCACTTAATCTTAGTATCTTGATTGAAAATGTGTTTATCATGTTAAAAACATAATTTTAGTGCATAAAAGGTCAACTTATTATGATCTAATACTGATTGTGAACTTAGAATCCTTAAATTATCTTTACTATAAGATTAAGGGGGAGCTCATACAAATTATCTTGATTATAAGATTAAGAAGCTTACAAAACTTTGTAAACATCATTTGAAGCTTGTTATGAACTTAGTATCCTTAAAAGTAGTTTTGGTTATGAAAAAAAAAGAAATTTACAATATTCATGAATATGACATATATCTTGCTCTTAATGGAATTCTTTAAACAAATTTGGGCTTAACATCCCATGTATTTGGTTAGAGATACATACATGTATTCTATTATAAGCTTAAAGGATTCTCATGTCATTTTTAGGGCTTAACATCCCTTGGAAAATGGATGAGAAATCAATACACATATGCCATGAACTTAAGAGAATCTCATATCATTTCAAGGCTTAACATCCTTTACAAATGATTGAGAAATAAATTGTGGCTAAATTTGACAATAAGTGGTTTGCATCCCTTGCTTTTAAAACTGAATATCTTATTAAGGGGGAGCATCTAATTATCAAATTAAGGGGGAGAAATTAAAAGTCATACTAAATGATTATCTTGGATATCTTTTTGAAATGATAAAGGGGGAGAAATAATATAAAATAAAAAACATAAAATAAAATGAGTTTCATAATATCTCGGCCAGCACACACTTGCAAAACAAGAATGGTTACAAAAGGTAAACTTCAGGTATGAAACTCATATGATTTATATTTCCTTATTTTATATTTAAGAAATGTTTGTCATCTTCAAAAAGGGGGAGATTGTTGGCTAAATTGGACATTAAGTATAATCCCTTTGTTTTGATGATGATAAACATTTCATTCTTGTCGATCTAACGTGCTACTTGAGTGTTGTAGGAATAAGGTGGATGACAAAGATTTGGGAAATCTATATGCTTGAATTGTTGTTATTTCATGATTGTAATCAATTGTAAAACTTGTACAAGTATATAATGTACAAGTACTTAGACATCATGTAAATCAAGTGTTAGATCTTCCCTAGCCAATCACAACACTTAGATAGGTCATCCCCTAAAATAGTGTCACATCTGCACACTTATACACACACTTAGTACTTAGTTTAAAATGTTGAAACATGGTCATTCTCGGTCAACAAACTTCTCGACCGAGACACTCTCGGTCGACAAACTCTTCGACCGAGAAAGACCCAAGTAGCCGTTAGACACAACAGAAAAAGTAGTTGGGAGTTGGATCATAACGTTATATACACTTGACTCCAGACAGTCCCTCGGTCGACAAAACTTCGACCGATTGGGATCTCGGTCGACAATTTCTTGACTGAGAATGTCTTTGTCTGCACTTTTCAGAATTAATTAACTAGTCATTGCTAAAGCAACTAAAGTGTACCTAATGGCTAGTTAAGCACTTGGAACCCCCTAGAAAGTGTCTAGAACATCCTTAAGCAGTTGTAGGTCATTCCTATAAATATGACATGCCTTAGGACACCCAAACTCACTCATATACACTTGTTCTACACTTGTGATTACACTTACAATTAACAATCTATTTTGAGCAATTGAGCAACACTAGCATTGGCTACTCATTCTCTTTCTCTAAATTCATGTCTTATAGGCTAGCATCTCCTATCCACAACACTTACACTTCTATATACATTGGTTAGGAGATTAAAATGCTTGATATAGGATATCAAGCCTTGAGCTACAAGTGGTATTGTAATTTCTAATTTTCCTTCTTGTTCCTTTGTATCTTTTGTACTCTCCTGCTAGTCCTAGGGTTGGAGGCTTCAGATTGGAGAGGGTTTGACTTATCAGGTGGAGAAGGGTCTTCTCGGTGGTGAAGGTGGACTTTGGACTACTTCTAGAAGGTTGTTGCAATGGGAAGCTACTTCAAGAGGAAGGCTACATCAAGGGGGAACTTGAAGTTACTTCAAGAAGGTTGCTTCAAGGTTGGTGCAACTACTTCAAGGTGAAGGTTGTCCGAAGGGTTTGGTGAAAGTATTGTAATTTTATGTAATATCCTTGCGAGGTAATAAAATTTAATACTTTCAAAATCCTGATTGGGTAAGAAACCGGGTAGTGGATTGACTGCCTTAGTATTTGCTAAGGTTGGAACCACTCTAAATCCTTGTCCCCTTGTCCAATATTTTTGTGGTTGCTTGCTTTGGTTGAATTATTATTAAAATAATCATAAAACCCTATTCACCCCCCTCTAGTGGTTTTTCTCTTTAGTGTGAGAACTCGTTAGACGCTGAAATGAGTATTCCTAAGGGAAACTCAGAGTGCATACTGTTGAGTATGTGGGGGTGGAATGTGGAGTGCATATCCTTGTCATCCGCAATTGCAGGTTATGGAGGATGGTTGTAGTCATGCCTCAGATATTTGTATATGTGATGTGACTAAGTACACACTACTACAGAAACAACGTTCAGTGATGCTTTTCTGGGCGTCGGTTATTTAGGAAAACTGACGCCTATATTATTAGACGTCGGTTATTTATGCAAACCGACGTCTATATTCGAAGACCAGCCAGACACGGGTACCGCTTTGTATTCAGCGTCGGCTGGTTATAACAGACCGACGCCTAAAATCGCCCGCGAAATCCAATTTTTGGGCAAAAACATTTTAGGTCACCTACAGCGTCGGTGTTTTAACAATTCACCGACGCCTATGTAACATGAAAATTTGCGTGAAAAGTCCCACTTTCAGTGTCGGTTATCCTTCGATAACCGACGCTGATAATGGTTCCCGCCAAAAAATTTAGGGTAAAGGTTGTCTAGTTGGGCGTCGGTGTTTTACTATCAACCGACGCCTAAGACTTTAGGTGTCGTTTGTATTTGATAACCGACGCCTTTACGAACTTAATAGACCCACGATCGATCGATCGCACCAGTACATATTTCATTGTCTTCATCGTCCGTTAGCTGCTGCCTGTTCTTCCTCGCCTCGCCTCGCCGTCGCCGCCGACGGTGCTGCTGCTCTTCTCACTGGCGCTTCTTCTTCTTCGCCGCCGCTGCTCTGCTTCTTCTCCTGTTGCTTCTCCGGCCGGCGCCTACTGCTTCTCCGACCGTCTGTTGCTTCTCCGGCCGTCGGCCGCCCCTCGGCTTCTTTGTCTGCTCGCCGCCACTACTGCCGCCGCTCGCCGCTGCTCTTCTCCATGCTAGCTCCAGGTTGGCTAGCCTCTTTGCTTCCTTCTCCTTAGCTCCTTACCAGCAACAAACACAGCCATGGATGTGTTGGCCTACAACGTCCGTGCTTGCTGTTGGTAAGGATATGAACAAATTTTTATGTAATGCTTTATGTAAATCCTAGGATATGAACAAATCTTTTGCTTGCATATATTGGTCATATATTTGTGCTTATAATCGTAATGTTTGTCCTAATTCAGTAAATTTTGATGCATGTTGAAATAAGATTTAAACTTGTCAATTGTAGCATCCTAATCTGATTTGATTAAACCCTAACATCAATTGTGATGAAATCCTAACATTAATCGTGATGAAACCCTAACATGTACATATCTATTATTGTGTTTGTTGGCCTAGAAAACCGTCCAAGATTTACTCATTAGGATTAAATCTTGGATAGTCCCCAGTTTGGGACTGTTCTTGAACATATAATCTCACTTAGGATGTAAGTGTATAATGTATATTGGGTTTTCGAGAAAATTTCGGCAGCATTTCCTCATTTGTTCTCTAAGTACATATGTACTTAGAGAACAACATGGAAATGCTTCCGAAATTTTCTTGAAAACCCAATACACATTATACACTTACTAGTGAGATTAGGTGTTCAAGGATGGGATAGGTGGTACACATTTATTATATATAAGAATGACATCACATGTGTTTGTTGGCCTAGAAACCCGTCCAAGATTTACTCATTAGGAGTAAATCTTGGATAGTCCCCGGTAAGGGACTATTCTTGAACACCTAATCTCACTTAGGATGTAAGTGTATAATGTGTATTGGGTTTTCGAGAAAATTTCAGTAGCATTTCCCCGTTTGTTCTCTAAGTACATATGTACTTAGAGAACAACGGGGAAATGCTGCCGAAATTTTCTCGAAAACCCAATACACATTATACACTTACTAGTGAGATTAGGTGTTTAAGGATGGGATATGTGGTACACATTTATTATATATAAGAATGACATCACATATGTTTGTTGGCCTAGAAACCCATCCAAGATTTACTCATTAGGAGTAAATCTTGGATAGTCCCCGGTTTGGGACTGTTCTTGAACACCTAATCTCACTTAGGATTTAAGTGTATAATGTGTATAGGTGGTACACATTTATTATATATAAGAATGACATCACATGTGTTTGTTGGCCTAGAAAGTGAACAATCATTGTTCTTTATATTACTTGTACATTGGTATAAATTAGAATGAACAATCACTAAATTATATACTATTTGTATGGAGTCCGGCTTCATTGTAGACAATAAGAGTAAATCTTGGATAGGATGTAAGTGTATACCCTAATCTTGTCCTAATATATACTTGTTTTGTCTTTGATCATAGAATGGATAGATCATGGATGTCCATTCGCAATTGCTGCACCCCAAAGTTTATATCTGGTCTTGATCAGTTTGTTAGATTTGCCGAGGAACATAGGAAAAAACCTATAGATAGGTTCTACTGTCCATGTAGGCATCGCGGTAACAACTTGAAAGTCAACACTGGTGAGGAAATCAAAAATCATGTCATGTGCAACGGGATTGTACAAGGCTATACAGAATGGCACTGGAATGGAGAGATTTCAAACTCCGATAGCAGTGCTTGGGTGGAAGAAGAAATTGCCTCCGATGACGTAGATGTGAACGAACCAGTTCCAGTAGACATCCTTGATGCGATGCTGGATAGTTGTAGGGTAGAGCACACCGATCCACCTCCTATCTTTAGAAACATTGTGCATGATGCTGAGATACCGTTATACACAGGAGGTGCTAAGTTTACGAAGCTTAGCGCTGTGTTGAGATTGTATAAGTTGAAAGCTAACAATAGATGGAGCGACAAACACTTCACTGAATTGTTGACTTTGTTGAAAGAAATACTTCCTGAAGGAAATGAGCTGCCAATCTCAACATACCGGGTAAAGAAAATGTTGTGCCCAATGGGAATGGAGGCTAAGAAGATACATGCATGCCCGAATGATTGTGTATTATTTCAAAATGACTATGTAGATTTGAAAGATTATCCAAAATGTGGTGCGTCACAGTATAAATTGACGACTTCGGGGGAGTACAAAATTGGTTCTCCTGCCAAGGTTTTGTGGTATCTACCTATAATATCACGGTTTCAACACTTGTTTGCAAATCCGAAAGATTCGAAGAGTTTGAGGTGGCATGGAGATGTTAAGAAAAATACTGATGGGATCCTACGACATGCATCTAATTCCCCACAGTGGAAGAAGATTGATCTATTGTACCCCAAATTTGGTGAAGAAGATAGGAATCTATATTGACTTAAAGAAACTTTGGGTTGAAGGTGTGATGACCTATGATGCTTTAGGAAGAGAGACATTTCGTTTGCACACTATGTTGTTTTGCACTATTAATGACTTTCCTGTATATGGGAATTTGTCTGGATATAGTGTCTAAGTAGCTAAAGCGTGTCCTATATGTGAAGAAAACACTGATTCAATAAGACTAAAACACGGCGGCAATACTATATATCTTGGTCATCGAAGGTTTCTTTCAAAATTCCATCTGTATCGTAGGAAGCGCAAAGCATTCAATGGATTGAATGATGAACGAAGTGCACCTAAACCTATACCAGGGGATGTTGTTTATGAAAGAGTAAAAGACATTGTCAATGAATTTGGTAAGAAATCACAATGTAGTATGGCCACACGGAGTGACAATTCTTCATTCAAGAAGAAGTCAATATTTTGGGGTCTTCCTTATTGGAGTTCTTTGACAGTCAGACATTGTATCGATGTAGTGCACGTTGAGAAAAATGTCTGTGATAGCATCATTAGTACTCTGTTAAATATACCAGGTAAGACTAAAGATGGGATAAAATCCAGACTGGACCTACGTGAAATGGGAATAAGGTCAGAATTAACAGAATTATGTGAAATGGGTAATGAAAGAACATACTTACCTCCCGCTTGTTACACATTGTCTAGAAAGGAGAAGAAAGCTTTTTGTGAATGCTTGGTAAATGTTAAGGTGCCACATGGTTACTCATCCAACATCCGTAGATTGGTATCAATGAAAGATCTGAAGTTGATAGGTCTTAAATCTCATGATTGTTACACTCTAATGCAACAAATATTGCCCTTGGCAATTCGATCTATATTGCTGAAGCATGTATGGTTTGCAATCACCAGACTTTGTTTCTTTTTCAATAGTCTATGCAACAAATTTATTGACCCTGATACTCTCGATAATTTGCAAAGAGAAGTGGTTGTTACCCTATGTCAGCTTGAAATGTATTTCCCTCCTTCGTTCTTTGATATCATGGTACATCTTGTTGTCCACTTGACTAGGGAAGTGAAAATGTTGGGACCAGTTTTCTTGCATTGGATGTATACCTTTGAACGATACATGAGAGTTTTTAAAGGTGATGTTCAAAACCGTTATCGGCTTGAAGGGAGTATTATTGAAGGTTATGTGGCGAGAGAGGTTATGGATTTTTGCAATGACTTTCTGAGTGGTAATAACACTCCTGTTAATGACAAGAATATTGAGGAGGGCAAATGAATTTTGGGATCATGGGTGAAAGTAATCATCCATGAGCAGTTGGAATAAGCTCACTTGTATATTTTACACAACATGGATGAAGTGAGTGTTTATATCGACGAACATACCAATTTCATCAAGAGACAACATCCTCGAGCAAGTTCAATGTGGCTTGCTAGAGAGCATAATAAGACTTTTACTAAGTGGTTTGAAGATAAAGTCTTACATCAACTATCTCAAACACCAAATGATAATACAGAAACTATCAAATGCCTCGCCTTTAAACCAAAACCGAATGTTATGTCTTATGAAGAGTTTGACATTAATGGGTTCACATATTACACAAAGTGCCAAGATGATAAGAGTGTCATCCAAAACAGTGGGGTCACTCTTCAAGCGCCGACTATGTATTTTGCAAGTGCAAAGGATAAGAGTCCACGTGAAGCTAAAATGTCATATTACGGTGTCATTGAAGACATATGGGAGTTTGACTACATAGATTTCAGAATTCCGCTCTTTAAATGTAATTGGGTTGATAACACCAAAGGAGTTATAGTGGATGAATTGTGTTTCACTTTGGTGAACTTTGAAAAGATTGGCGAGAAGGGTGAACCATTCATATTGGCATCACAGGCAAAAAAAATATTCAATATCGATGATCCTGCAAATGATAAATGGTCAGTTGTTCTTCATGGTAAAAGACAGTTCATTGAAGACCCTATAGATGAAGAAGAGTACTATGATAAGTATGATGACTCCAATCCATTCTCAGTTGGGTTGCCAACTCCACAAAATATTGAAGCTAATGATGACTTATATGTGCGCGGAGATCACAATGAAGGATTGTTAATTGATAAAAGATCACAATTTTAGAGACATGTATGTTTATACAAATGCTAAATGTTTGCCTTTTTCTAGTTAATACAAATGCTAAATGTTTGCCTTTTTCTAGTTAATACAAATGCTAAATGTTTGCCTTTTTCTAGTTAATACAAATGCAAAATGTTTGCCTTTTTCTAGTTAATACAAATGATAAATGTTTGCCTTTTTCTAGTTAATACAAATGCTAAATGTTTGCCTTTTTAATGACATTTTCAGATGGCTGACCATGATGAGCATGATGTCCATGATGAGCATGAAGTCCATGATGAGCATGCTGTCCATGACAAGCATGGCGAGGATACCAATGTAAGTTCTAAAAACATATCATGTATTTCTATAAAATTCATTATCTTCTAGTTATGTCATATATCCTATATTTCTATATTGGGCTAATTCAGTGTGTTTATTTTTGTCAAATTTGAGGTTGATGATGCACATGTACCCACTGAAGCACTGGAGCAACTTGATGCGCAGCACCAAACATTAACAAGAAAAGGGCATCACTCTGTTGAAGAAGTTAATAGCGCTGAGTGGCAGTGGATCGAAATTGGTTGTTGAGTTTGATAATGGAGGAAATGCAATTGGAGTGAACCACAATAATTTTGTAAACTATCTTGGGTGTGTCACTCGAAGCCATTGTGGTGTTAAGTATGATAATTGGCATAAAGTTCCTTAGGAGAAGAAAGACTTGATATGGAAGGATTTATGCGTGAGTTATTATTATTTGCAATTCTATTATGTAGATTACAAATTATATTATTTGCAATTCTATTTTTGCATACTAGTTAATAAGAATTCTATTTTACAGAATCTGTTTGCATTGGATGAGAAGCTGCATCATAAAATCATGATGCAACGCGCTGGAAAGATGCTTAGGAACTATAGGACAAATCTGAATAGAGAATACATAAAAGATGGTGATAAGAAGAAGAAGTCAGCCCTTGAGCAGTGGAACTTTTTGGAAAAAGAAGATTGGGACAATTTTGTTGCTTCAAGAAAATCTGAAGAGTTCGAGGTATTAGGCGTCACTCCCAATTTAATTAATATATGTTGTATTCACCTATTCAAGATTAACATTTAGTGCTACTAACCAAATCATTAATGTGCTTACTAACTAGGCCCTCAGTGATGCGCAAAAAGCAAGGCGTGCATTGAATGTGCATGACCACACTATGGGTCCAAAGGGCTATGCAAGCATTCGCCAAAGACTACAGGAGGAGTCTGTGGCTACTCAGGAGTCTGCCACACCCATGCCTCGCCATGATATCTGGATAGCTGGGAGCCAAAACAAGAAGCGTGAAATAAAGAAGCCCGTAACTACTGAGCTGGCTGTGAAAATGGTAAAATACAACTCTTAGAGCAATCGTTTGAATATTGATTAATTGTAGTGTTAACTTACCAATTTCTGTTGATGGTGATTAGCGGGAGTTGCACGAGCAGAGGAAACAAGGCACATTCATCCCTCAGGGCACAAGGGATGAATTGACAGTTGCTCTGGGTAACCCAGAGCATCCTGGACGTGTTAGGGGTGCAGCCGCTGGTGTGGGCATCAAAGCATTCTTTGGGCCATCCCAGAGTAGGACTTTCACAAGAAGAGGTAACCTATTCTTTATTTAGAATTTTACTGCAAAAGGGAATTCAATAATAAGAAGCTAATGTTTCTTTTATCCATGTATAGGAGAATAAGAGAGTCGAGGATATAGTTGCTAAGAAGTTCAATGATATAGTTGCTGAGAAGGTCAAGGAAGAAATAGTGCGGTGGCAGGCATCTCAGGCTTCCAATCAGCCTATGGCGACCCACTCTTCTCCTGATGCATAGACTGCGAGTAATCCTGGAGACCCATCACCTAGCACGTCTCCTGTAAGTATTGTTTATGACATTGTAGCTAGTCTTTTCAAGATGATACGTTTTCAAGATGATATGTATATATGTATAACATTCTTTACATAAATTTGTAGGCATTGAAGCCATGCCGCTTAAGAATGCAAGACTATGTTGTTGTAGAGGCACGGGCTTACCCGTCCCTTCCTGGGGCAACATTTCATGGGACTCCAATGCCGCAGGGCTACGTTCATGTGAGCCCGATATGTGTATTACCCGATTGGAGGGAAGCTGCATTTCCATAAGCCCACGCAGATATTGATACACTTGGTGAGGCAGAAGGCGGGGTGATATTGTGGCCCAAAGCAGATGTCATCTACACTACTGAAATTGTAAGATAAATTTACATTACTTTAGATTGTTAATGTGTATATATGAGGTCAACTGATCTGAAATTATATATACAGGTTAAAAAGAAGACACCCGGAGCACCTAGGCCTACACCTCCACTTCCTACATTACCAAGTTGGGTTCCAACTGAACTAAAATACCCGTTAGGTCCTGCTTGTAGGAGAATGGCATGTTGGATATGGGCACAAAATATACATTGTCCTATAGTTGTTTCTTTAGAAGCAGATTATGCAGGTCAATCATACGATAACTCTTTATTTATACAAGATATTATTGAGCTGTTTATGTATGATTGGTTGAATACGTCAATGATAGAGACATGGATAAGGTGAGATCTTGTTTATACATCCATATACCTTGTGTAAGATCTGGTGATCTGGTTTCTTATATATTAATGCATACGTAATACATGTTTTGCAGCTACTTAGTTGAAGATCAATGCAAACAATTTGCATTTGATCATGTGGGATTTTTGATTCCATCATTGATTAGTATGGTAGCTAAAGACCCTGATAGTGTTCAACAATGCTGTATAGATGCTTTTACAATTTTCGGTCAGCAAAAGAAGACGATAATAATAGCTCCATTCAATGTCAAGTAAGTTTACTTTATTTATTTGGACTTAAGAAAATTCCATTTTTATTGTGCATTTTGAGTTATTAATTTTTAACTTTTTTACCTATAGAGCTAGACATTGGGAGTTACTAGTTATTATCCCCGGGACGTTCACTATTTATTATCTAGATCCTGTGGGAAGTACATTGAACACTAAAATTGGACACACATTGAGAATGTCATTATTCTGGTGAGAAATATTTCATTTTTATATCCGTTAAAATCTGTTATTACATTACTATTTAATTATGCAATTTACTGTGTTACATTAACCTGTAGGGGTTTAGATGCATTCAAAAATGCTGGAGGAAATGTCCCAAGGAGAAAGAACCAGCCAATAATTTTGGAGAACGTAAAAGTAAGTTCCCGACTCCAATGTATATATTATTTATGTGAACTGTGCTTAGTTGTATTTTTTAATATTTTGTATGTTTCAATTTATAGTGCGCTACACAAGACAACGGCTGGGCATGCACATACTATGTGATGCAATTTATGCAGATGATTATCCGACATGTCGCATTGGATATTAATAGCATACATGAGGTATTATATATAGTCTCATTAGTTAGTATGAAATATATCAATCTTATTTTTATATTATTACTTATATATATACATCATTCTCTTTGCAGGTGTTTAAAATTGACCACACTATAGGTAAATGCTTAAAAAATGTACATGCACCATATACGATGGAAGCATTAAATGAAGTAAGAGAAGAATGGGAAAAAGCCATACAAGCAGTGGAGATTGGAAGATATAATTGGGATGCTGATAGCGATGCTGAATGATATTTTGTAAATGAATATTTCTGAATGTTTATACATGTCTGAATGTTTCTACATGTATTTGAATGTTTCTACATGTGTGAATGTGAGAATTGAATTGATGTATGAATGTATCTACTTGTGTAAAAAAATATTTGTTGATTTTGTGGGTTTGTGGCATGTTTGTAGGCTGATATCAATGGATGTCGTAAACCTACAGTTCAGAAAACTGAACTACAGGTTCTCATCCTGCTGACTAGCCACAGCAGACCTGCAAACTGATAAGAAAAAAAAAATTAAAGTATAGGCGTCAATTATTTATAGAACACCATCATCAAAGGCCCACAACATCGATTATTGGATAAAAACCGACGCCTAATATGACAAACAACCCGACCGTGCAGGAAAGCACGGCCGTGGTGGAAAAGGCGTCACATATTCGTATAAAACCAACCCCTATAGTACTAAACACGGACGTGCAGCGAAGCACGGCCGTGTCGTCTGGGAGTATGGCGTCAGTTGTTCAGTTGTTAACCGACGCAGAAAGTGTCCTAGTCGGTGCTCTTTTTTGTGGCGCGAACCCTATAGACGTTGGCCAACTATATATAACCGACGCCGAAGAGTTCGAACTTTACCGGCACCCACATAGGCGTCGCTTGAAAACCTTCGCCAAAGGGGGTTAAATAACCAACGCCAAAGGCGTGTTCTATAGTAGTGACACTTTTGATTTATTTCAGGTGGCAGGGTCTTGCTTTGCATAGCCTGGTGAATAATGATGTGACCTATACCAAGGGCGGACTAGGTGTTAGTAGATTGACTATATGTCGATGTAGTGGAAGCATTGATTGATATGTGCCTTCCTTTTTTAAACGTACTAACTGAGGGGAAGCGATCTTAGGATGTCAGATCTCCTAGATCTTGTACGAAACCAAATAGTACTTCAAATTGGTCACTTGGACTTTAAGTGATATGACTCAAACTCCCTAGGGCTTAACAAAAGAAGTAATACAACTATGTCGCATATCTATTTAGGGTTATATACAACACTTCACATTGGATGATAACCCTTGTTTGTTCATTTTATATAGAGATGATGTTTAGTGCATTAAGATAGAAGATATGCTAATGCTATCGAAATACTCATGATCTAGATATGTACATATAGTAGTCATTCTATGTTGATAGATATAGTGCTACTGTTAATTATGTTGATGATGATAGTTATCACATGTTGTTATCTATAGTTATATTTCTAGTCATGCCTCTATAACTAGAGATGTCTATACTACTAGTCATGGTTATGTAGATAGTTGTGATTATGTTTCTAGTCCTATTTATGATATAGATCTACTCAACCAATTAGACATGCTAATGTTGTTATCTATGCTTATGATTCTAGATTGCTTATTCCATTAGTAAGGTATATGATGATAGCCAGGTTAATACTAAAAGGTGTTACCTACTTTTTGGTATCTTGTAAATCATATCCTTGCTATGACTGCCTATTTAACATGTTCATTCCACTTAAATTGTTTAGTTGCTTAACCTACTATAATCAATAAGCAATGTTGTGAGTTATATCTCTCGTTGGGACATGGGTCTCACCCGTGGGTCACCATATCTTTTTAGGTGATCGGTAGAAGTAGTAGACTCGTAGCAGTGAGTACAAGTTAAGGTGATGGACCTTAGAGAATGTGGTCTAGTTTCTAGTGTCTAGTGTGTCCTAGACTCGTCCTTGTACTCTCAAGTCCGAGCAGTAAAGTTTATGTATTATATTTTGACCGAATTGAGCTCTTGTTAGCATGTTGATACTTTTTTATGTGGCATGTATGGATAATGTTCTTCTTTGTATGTATATGTTGTAGCTAAGTTCACAAAACAAATTGTATCATATTTTTTGGCATATAGGAATACAAGCAAGATGATGGGATTTTATGTAAATATTTCTGAGCATGTTGGTGATGTTGAAATCGGTTTTAGTTTACCCTCTTTTCTAGGTATGTGTTTAATAAATGATCAATCATGTTTTGTGTTTTGAGTAAACTCATTTAGTGTGATGGGTTCTCACAATAACCGCCCAAATTGGCCGGTTTCATAATACAATAGGCCTTTTCCCACAACCAGACAGCCCCGATATCTCTTCATCCAGTGACAATATGTGTTGTGTTATATTCCACTACCATCATCCACCTTCCCACAATGTCTATTATGTTGTCTCCTCCATCTCTCTTCTTTGTTTCCCTTCCATCTCCATAGACATGTGGTTTTTCTCATGAGGTATGGGGTAGGAAGCAACGGCTGATTGTGACATTGGATCGCCCATAGATACTGGAGAGGCTTGTGTTGATGCACAAGGGGTGTGCCAATCCTTGCGCCATGGTAATGGGTGTTGTGGCACCTCTGTTGTGAACTCTTACTTCTTTGTCAGTGGTGTTGAGGACGTGGAGCTGTTGGAGCAATGTTGAAGGTATCCACTAACTCATTGGCGATGACACTACATTTCTTAGCTCTACATGTCAGTTTCCCTCAAGAAGAATATCGTGGTGTTGGCTCACATTAGAACTAGTTTGCTGGTCACATGGTTCAGGTGCTTTCAAATGAGGTTCCTTTGAGAGGAAAGGAGTGAGAAGGCATCAGACCCTTCTTCTACTAAAGGACAACCTCTCCTTTAGATAGTGAACTTTCTATTTTAGTGGATATAGCCTCCGTATCACTTCAATTTACTATTGTCAACCGAATGATGTTATTTGAAGTCTAGGCATTCATTAATTGCTAGACTTTAAATCCCACAACTCATAATACTGTTGTATTATGAAAATGGTCACACAAACGGCCCCTTAGGATTCTCTTAACCTTAGTTGTCTATACAGAAAACAAATATTTGTAATGGATGTAAATAGTGTTTTCCTAAATGTAATAAATGATGAAGAAGTGTAACTTCTCAAACCCCATGTTTTTTGGACATGTAAAATCATGATCTTGTATATAAACTCATAATGGATTTATATTTGTAAATCCTACAAATAGGTATGATCATATCAAAACTTCTATCTTTCAACTCAAGTTCTCTATTAGAAAAAATGATCTAATTTAGGTCAATAAAATGTGGTTCCAATTTTTCTATTTTTTATAATACATATTGGACTAAATTATAAAACCCATACGAAATTTATAAATGGATCAGTTGCGATACGATATTGGAAACAAGGGAACAAACTAGGTACATCAATGATATTGGAAATACATTAAGCTCTTTAGACTGGATTCCTGGATGACGTGCATATAGGAAACTTTTTGATAGAGCCCCTCCTCAATCTTATACATCGTTCTATCTGAATGAACCCAAATTATGTGTAGATAAACTACAGTAGCAAATACACAAGTTCAACCATAATCCTTTCTTGGAAGAGAGCCCGACATCTGAAAAAACACCTTCAAACCGTAAGCAAAATCAGGCATCGAGGGGAGAACCCAACATTGGCCAATGTTCTAGGGGGAACCCAGAACCTATCCACCTCACAGAATGGTGGTCATAAAACCATCCAAAGAAGGAGAATTAATCTGCTGAAACATGGTGAGAACTAGCATAGATAACCTGCCCAGAGAAACTATTAACAAAAGAAGCCTAACTAATAAGAGAAAAGAACAAAACTTAAGTAGGGGAACAGAGAAAAAAACCACATGAAATAAAGAGATCAACATCAAGGAAGAGGAAGACGATCCCTGGGGAACACACAAGGCTCTTGGGGTAGTCAAGGTACCTCTGATAAAATTCCAAGATCAAGGCCACCAAGCCCAAACCCAACTCCCTATAGCGTAACTACCAGCAATCAGAGTGGAAATAGCCAAATGATGATCTTAGCAAATGGAGACTCCACCATAGTCTTGGGTAGCCTCTCTGCTCACAACTCTTTTAGTTGAATGTTGGGTAGATGATGCTTAGGGGGAGAAAGGTAGGGAATGCCATTTGCTTCCCTCCCTCTAGGTAGAGAGAAACACTCACAAAGCCCTATCTAGGGACGATTGTCGCTAGAGCAAGAGAAATACAACCTCAACCATCTTTGAATGCATCAGACGTTGATTTTTGTTTGATTAAATAAATGTAGATGACACTATTTTTGAATTGACTAAATAATACATTTTTTCACAAGTATTTAATATAATGTAAAAGGAGTTTGAGATGAGTCTTATGAGTGCATTACCACATTTCTTGGGTTTCAAATAAAGCAAACTCCTTTTGGTTTTAGAAATCCAAAAAAATATATTAAGGAACTTCTGTAATTCTCTAACATGGAAAATTTCAAATGTAGTTCTTCTCCTTTGACACCTATCAAAATTAATTAATATGAAGATGGTGAGCCAATTCACAGGTCATAATACAAGGATATGATTGTTTGTTTATTGTATTTAACTATTTGTTGTCCAAATATTACATTTACCTTTAGTTTGTATGCTCGATTTCAATCGAATCTTACAAAATTTCATCTAGTTTTCAAAAGTCAAACTATGCAAAAATTAAGGATATACAATTGAAGATGATTGGGTATTCTTGGGAAAATATTTTATTATCAAGCATTTAATAATATTGATTATGTTGATTGTCATATTGAGTTGAAAAATTACAAGCAGTTCTTGTCTTCTTACTCAAAAATTCATTGGCATATTGGTTTCATAAGAAACAAAGCATCATTACTTTAATTACTACTACATAAAAGCATATTGTGGCTAGTAGTTTTTGTGTACAAGTAACCTGGACAAAACAAGACTTACAATATTATGGTTTTTCTTTTTGGATGATTCCTATCTTCTATGGAAACACTAACTCCATAAATGTATCTTATAACCCCTTTTTACATATATCTGCCAATTATAGCAAAATCATCATTGTAAGGAGTGTGAACCATGAGGAGATATGTTTGTTATTAAATCAAATAAGAGTCATCATCCATATAACAAACCCACACTAGATTTTCACAACGATTGAAGAACTATTATTTATTATTTGAAATTCAGGTACCATGAAAACCAAATGTAGAAGCAGAACTGAAAGCATCCAAATATTACAACTTTGTCCAAATTCTAGATCTACACCCAAATGGGTGGAAACAAAAAGGTAAAATAATAATAGGACGTCCACGTCTGGTTGTAGTGAGCCACTTGGCTGTCAAGATTTTATATCCAAGGAAAACAAACAACACTCATGTAGGTCTCAGGACAAAAAGTCAAATTATTCAATTGTTCCTTCTTCAAATGAGTTCAAAGACTACCCCCCCACACACACAAAAAATAAGAATAGGTGGAGTCTAGCAACATCAGATCTGATATGTGCAAAAATGGAAAGTGTGCAACGTTATCAAAAAAGGGCAAAAACATACTTATCATGGATTCCATATAAAGAGGGAAAGGAGAACATTTAACAGATATCAAACATAACACTTTAAGGTATCCAAAAGGTTTAATTTCCAATTAACAAAACTTAAGTAAGCTAAAAAACCACACATAATATATGGGGCATACAACCCATCCATAGTTTGCATGAATTAACATGCATATGAAATAAGCACAATACAAGTGCAAATATAAAGACAATGATGATTAGGATACACATGCCAAAATATAATATAGAATGGAATACAACAAAACTCCTAAATATATAACATGGGCATACAAAATAGGGTATAAGGCATACACATAGGTATGGGACATACTACCCCCAACTCAAAATAACATAGGCACAACCTAGGGTTTGGCACACACAAGTTCCATAAAAAATAACAAGAGCACACTACCCAAAATGAAACACATCCAAACCATATATAGAACTCTAGTACTATATAGTCAACAAGCATGCATTAATGTAGAGACAAGTTATGGTTTGTTCCTAGTTCAGATTAAATGAGATTTCTATAACACCAATGGATAATAAAAAAAATCCATCACAAATGTTGGGTAAATAGTTCATCTCCAAAGTTGAGATCATCATAAAAACATAAGAGGCCATTACTTGGAATGATGGGTTTAGTTTCATAGAAAGGGACAATTTAGTTTAGTTATACAAATTTGTTTTACAAAGTAAAAGAGCATGGTCAAGATAAAAAATTTATAGTGCAACATACATCTTGATAAGATTAACAAGATCAAAATATTAATCTCATTGTATAACTACTCCCATGACTCAACATCTTAGATGATCAAGAAGGTTTATAGGATAACTTGTCTCAAAAGGAGAGGAAAAACATAGGTAATTGTCCAATATGGACTAGTAGTGTAAAGACCCCACCTTCCGGTAACCCCCAATTAAGGGAGACCAAGAGGTCAGAGTCGTTATCCCAATTAACATGATCAAAGGTTCGACAGTTAATCAGTAATAATTAGGAAATTCTACTTACTGAACTGAAAACTGGTATAAAATAAAACTTTGCATATCTTTTTCAAAAACATGGATATCTAATTCTATCCTCATCTGGAGTGTATTCTAACTAATCCTCCTTTGTACTTTAACTCATATTTAATTCCACATATGCCACTTTACTATTTGTCCTTTTCAATCTTGTACCTAAAATGCCGACAAAAAAAATGTCGGTCAGCATATCGAAATATGTCGATATATGGGGACAACCAAAATCTCACAAATAAGGATAACAATCTAAATATCACAATCAAGTTAATTAACAGGCCAAATTACACTTTTAGTGTGACTTTCTCCACCGCTTTTGCTCTAACCCTGGCATACCCCCTTTCAGGTTTCACTTTTTCCATTGACTTAAGGCCACCTTCTCAATCCCAAGCTTGGTGCCTGGGGTCACCCTTCATGGTGTCCTCTAGTCATGCAATATCATAAGCCACCTTCTCAATCCTGAGCTTGGTGCATGGGGTCACCACTCAGGGTGCCCATGGGTCTTCCCTCCTGAGCTTGACCTTTTTGCATCATCCATCACGGTGGCATGTAGGTGCGAGAATACACACCTTCTATTATACTTGTGATATTCATAGTGACTTTATAATTTGCATGTATGAACATCCAAACTGATAGGTTGCATACAATGTGATTAATCCTCCAGAAAACTAATGTGATTAACCATAATTAACCACATACCTATCAAGCTGTCTTGAGTGTATAAATAATTCAACCAAGCAAGAACACACAAGTTGATCCTGAAATATGCATCCAATTTCCTATCATTGATCATGCCATCAAGATCTATTTAGAACTTACAAAGAAGTGCTCGAGAAGAGAATTAGCACTTACAAGCAAGGTGGCATCAAGGTGGACAAAGAAGTGCTCGAGAAGAGAGCTGTCTTGAGAATCCCTCACCCACATGATGGACAAAGAAGTGCTTGAGAAGAGAATCAACACTTACAAGCAAGGTGGCGTCAAGGTCATGTCGCACCTGATCTTTGTGGATGACATCTTGTTCTTCCTTGCAGGTAATATCAAGACGATGAAAAATTGCAGAAGGATGATGAATAGTTTCAGCAAACTCAAGTGGTTGTTCTTGAGTGTTATAAAATCTAGGGTCTTCCTCTCTAGATCTTGTGATTCTAGGAGAGGGAGACTCAGAGAAGTCGTGGGCGTTGAGGTAGGGGTCTTCCCTACTCGTTACCTAGGCATTCTGATCTGTGGGGGCAAGCCGAAAGGGTCAGATTTCAGCACTTGTGTGGATAGCATGAGGGAGAAAGTGGCTAAGTGGGCTGGGATGAACATTTCCATGGCAGGTAGGCTGGTCTTGGCTAGGTCTGTTCTGACTGCCATGATCAGATTTTGGTGTATGCAAGCGGAGATCCCTGGGTTCATCCTTGACAAATTCCGGAGCATCATTGCGGCGTTTTTTTGGGGAGGAAAGTTCCATGCGGTGGTGTGGGGCATGGTGGCTAAACGGCTTGAAGAAGGGGGACTAACATTCACAATCCTGGAGATGTGGCTGTTGCTGCAACAATGAAGAGGATCGATGTATTCTTAAGAAGAACCAAATCAGGCTGGGTGTGTTGGATGAAAAGACGATACAACGAGGTTTTGGTGGAAAATAGGACCAAGAATGAGTCCAGAACCTGGCGGGAGATGTGCAGAAAATGGGTGGAAATTACTAGGGATTATCACAATGTTGACAACACTGGGGTGCTGGCTAATCCTGATGTTGTCCCTTGGAGAATTAGGCACTACCACATGCCCCAGGTCCCTTGGTTCCAGCTCTTGTGGAATGGCTCTCATATCCCGAAGTGGAGCTGCTGCTTGTACAAGAGCATCCTTCGGAAGCTCCCCACCATGGACCGGTTGATTAAATGGGGGCTGAATAGCAACCCTCTATGTCTGCTTTGCCGGGAAGAGGAGGAATCTCATCTCCATCTCTTCTTTGGTTGTAGCTTTACCTACTATATGTGGTGCATGCTATGCCTTAAAATGGGTTGGGGTGGCAGCCCACCCAAGGATCTGTTCCAAGTGGTTTTCTGGCTGGAGGACAAAATGAAGACTGATAAAGACCTATCCAGGCTGGTGGGTGTTGCAGTCACTGGTCTTTGCTACTTCATCTGGAGAGAAAGAAATGGCAGACTCCATGGAAAAGGAGACACTGATGTTTTGCGTCTTTTTGATGGGTTTGTTCACAACCTGGGTTGTGTGGTCAACTCCAAACCCGAGATCTTGAGACATGTCAAGGGCCTTATCCTTAGGCAGTGGGATTTTGTAGTCTAGCCCACTTGTATAGTATACGAGGCCATACCCTCTATACTTTATGATCTCAGTAATATTTTACCATCTCCAAAAAGATCTATTTAACCTAGCTCGCTTCTTAGGGTTTCTTGTCCACTTTTAGAGTTTCCATTGCAATTAGGGTTTCTCTTCATTTATATTATTTTAAACCCTAATTTTATGAAATTACTCAAAAACCCTAATTATCTCATTTATTCTTCATGAAAGATATTAAGGTTACCTTTTAACAACATTTATCCTTAATTTTGGATTAAAGGCACAATTAACCATCAATTTAGTCCATTATGCCTCTTTTACATTAAAACTACAATTTTCGTCCTTTTAATTTATGAAAAGATCATTATGCTCATTTATCATCATTTCATAATTCATTATGGTCGAATTCACATATGAACTGTATTTGTCATTAATTCTTCCTTTATCCATTAGAAAACCCTAATTATCATATTAAGGGTATTTATCCACAATTAGGAACTTTTATACTCAAAATATCTTAGAACTATCATATCTCAACATTAATCATGAAATTGAACAACTAAAGTCATTAAGAGTCGCATTTACTAACATTACAAGGCCCATTAAAGCATATGTATGCACATGAAACTCTAAATTAAACCAATTACGTGCAAAGTTCATCCTTTTTGTTCATAATATACCGTTTTACAATTAACAGGTTAATATCAACTTTAATCATCCATTAAACCCTACTAAACACATTAATCATCTCAAAATAAGGTTTCTTAATCTTTAATTCATTAAAGTTGGTAACTTCCATTATTTTTCAAATTACAAGAGGAAATAGCTTCGAAATATATTTGTATTGGATTCTCCTAATTTGTTTGAACAACTTTCATATTTTATGCATATCCATCCGAGCTAATATTAAGGAGATATGATTTTTGTAAGAATTTTCTTACTTGAACCAATGGGAGGCTGCCACATCGTATATTTCATGCAACGTTGCTTGGCTTTTTAGAAACATAATGGATTTACACTTATACCCCCACGCGACTCTTTGGTTTTACTCAACACAGAAGGGCATAACTGTCCAATGGCACCCATCGTCTTCAACCTCGCGGATGCCGTACTGCGTCCCATGTAGCAGTTGATCGTGAGCCTCCCACTTCCTCCCCAAGGCTCGAGAGGTTCGGACAACTGTAGCCTTTCCTCTGCCACCCACCGTTGCCCCCTCCAAGCCATGACCCACGACCAGGATGGCCAGGTGTGCGGGCGCTGGGCCTACAAATCGCAACCCTACTGCAGTCCTCCGGTGGTGCTGCGCATATGCAGGAGCAAGGTGACATTGCTCGATCATCTATAGGTCATCAAAGGAACGCATGCCTCCATCATGACGATGCCATGGACCTCGTGGCTCTTGGGTTAGAGATATACCCTCAAGGTTAGGGTTTTACCAAAGAAGATGAAGAAGAGAGAGAGAGAGGTGTGTGGGATCCTTCCTGAACTCGACCCAGAGGGTCTACCCCTTATATAGGGGAGGGTATCCATGCCCTATCACGTTTATCCACAAAGATACAAGGCCTTTTCCCAATAGGAATATAATACCTTCATTAGGAAGAAAGCTTCTCTCTCTTAATTATCTTTGATATTCTTTATTATTTGGATATTTAGGAATTCAAAAATCCTCTCCCTTATTCTCTTTATACTTGCCTTTTAATTCATTGGACACGAAATTATATTTTCTTTTAGTAGAAAATACGTCCTTTTCAATAATACCACAAAATTCATTCATTATGCATCACATTATCCTATTATTTTTTATTATTGGTATTTTCACTTTCTCTTTCTCCATTGGGGCTCCTTGGACCCCAAGAAACTTTAATATTTTGAAATCCTTATTAGTGGATACTCATTATCCTTCTAGATGCATCTATATTCATTATTTCTCATTATCTTGTTTATTAAAATACCTCTTTTTGACGATTTCTCTTTATCTTTCTTTTTATTTTCCTCATTGACATTCCTTTTAACATTAGGAATCCTTTTCATATGAAAATCCACCAAGGATAACTCAAATATACCTCTTTTCACTTATTTCCCACATTTTTCCATTGTTTTCAATTTCTTTCTTAATAAAGAAATATTTAATTGATCTTTTCTTTCCTTACTGCATTATCTTTGCAACTTTGGATTTCTTTGAACCCAAGGAACCCAAGAGGCACGAAATCCACCTTTGGATTATATTCTTTTGCCTTCTAGAGGTTTATACATCTTTCTTTTCTCCATTTCTTATTAATAATGGAGTTTCCTTTGTCTTTTCCTTATTATTGGGCCCAATAGCCAATAAAGCCCACAAAACAATCAACAAGGCTATTGTAAATGAAATCCTTTTATTCAAAACAAATTATATCATTATTCGTTCAAATATCTTTAATAGGAGAAATTACATTTCGCACCAAAAGAACCCAAAAATTGGGGTTATAACAAGTAGAATACAAAGTACCTGGGGTCTGGTCTATAAAGATCTAGCGCCAACCCTAGATCCACCTCAGCATCTTGATTCACTCATTGAGCATATATAGGAGATTACCATTATTTACTCCTTAATTATATAATCCCTAAAAATCATCTTCTCATATTTTTATGCTTGGTTACATAAATCATACAATCAATTAGATAATTTTATTAACATTCCAGAACATATTTTTTCATAATTAGGATTACCAAGATTTAGTCTTGAATCATTCAAGTTAACTAGATTTAATTGAAATTATATTTTGTTCTTATACCATATCAGCATGATAGGGTAATTGAGTAAAACACTTGGGCATAATATGTTCCTTAAAAAAGTGCACACAAAGACCATTTTCTCTAAATCAAAACATATCTTAGTGTCCGTTTTAAAATGTAAGGACCCTGACTTGAGTTTTGGAGTAACCCTATTTTCTTTGGTTTAATCATGTGCTTAGAACCTTGATCTAATCTTTTGATATTTGATTAGGGCTTGTGGAGAGATTAAGTTTCTAGTTTGAGCTTGTTTGGATGATGTCTGTGCTTCTGTGCTAGTTTTGGTGCAAATTGCAATTTACCCCATATAGTGGTTTGATGTGCAATTTTCCATCTACAGAGTCTTATTTCTCTCCCCTAGCTTCATGAGAGAGAGATTAGTGTATTAGGGTGCTTTGTTTTACCTTTTGTTGAGTGGTATCACCCTTAGTGGTGATTAGGGTTTCCTACGGTTGGTGTACTTTGACCTTATGACCTATGGTGGTTTGTCACGACCTAGGTTGTGACCTACGGCTTGTTGAGGGGGGTTCCATAGTGGAGACACTTCCCCTTTGTGTGTTGGTTGTGACCAGGGTTGTCTTGAGTCAAGACAAAGGCTTGGGGAGGTGTGTTTCAACCTAGGTTGGTTGTGGTGGTCTAGGTGTCGCGACCTAGTGGAGTTGCTAGGGTGTGTCACAATCATGGAACCCTTGGTGTGGCGCGGTCACAACAAAGAAGGTGTAGTTTCTTAGATGGTTGAGACACTACCTAGAGTGTATCACCATGTCTTGCATGGCATGTTTAAGTGGTTGCATATGGATGCATGATGTTCTCTTACGAGGACACGTGTCAATTTGGAGTCCTATCTTATTGACACCTCATCCTTTGTCTTACCTCCCACCTCCTTTGCTACATGAACCCTCTTCTCTCCATGCAAGTGGTTATTTTCAGTCAACTTCTTCCTCCATTCTCTTTTTCTCATCCTTGGAGTTTGGTGGAGCAAGAAGTAGTGTTCTTGGTGCATTGGAGGTGCTTCATCCTTTGTATGAGGAGATGGTGGTGATTCGAGTTCATATCCCATCTTTGGTAAGTGTTTTCCTTCTAAGTTGATGTTCCTTAGATCTCCTACCTTCATATCCTTATCTTTTCTCAGCCTTGGACCATGGTTCTCCCATGGTGGTCATTTAGTAGAGTGTCTCCTCATCACAAGGGTCATGGACCATGCATTGACAAGGTAGACCTAGGTGTGAAGAGGATTTCTCCTCTCTTTTAACCTTTCTCTTTGGTTCGACCAAGAGTTTCTTTGCTTCTATCCTTGGGTCAACTTTGACCTTAGTGTCTTCTTGTTCTTCAGGTTCTCCTATGGATGAGTGTGGAGATTTTGATGAAGCTTCTTCAACCCTTGGATCATGTGCATGGAGCTCTTGATCTAATCTTTTGAGATTTGATTAGGGCTTGTGGAGAGCTTAAGTTTCTAGTTTGAGCTTGTTTGGATGATGTATGTGCTTCTGTGCTAGTTTTGGTGCAAATTGCAATTTACCCCATATAGAGGTTTGATGTGCAATTTTCCACCTATAGAGTCTTATTTCTCTCTCCTAGCTTCATGAGAGAGAGATTAGTGTATTAGGGTGCTTTGTTTTACCTTTGGTTGAGTGGTGTCACCCTTAGTGGTGATTAGGGTTTCCTACGGTTGGTGTACTTTAACCTTGTGACCTATAGTGGTTTGTCACGACCTAGGTTGTGACCTAGGGCTTGTTGAGGGGGGTTCCATAGTGGAGACACTTCCCCTTTGTGTGTTGGTTATGACCAGGGTTGTCTTGAGTCAAGACAAAGGCTTGGGGAGGTGCGTTTCAACCTAGGTTGGTTGTGGTGGTCTTGGTGTGGCGACCTAGTGGTGTTGCTAGGGTGTGTCGCAATCATGGAACCCTTGGTGTGGCACAGTCACAACATAGAAGGTGGAGTTTCTTAGATGGTTGAGACACTGCCTAGAGTGTATCACCATGTCTTGCATGGCATGTTTAAGTGGTTGCATATGGATGCATCTTGTTCTCTTACAAGGATAAGTGTCTCTTTGGAGTCCTATCTTATTGACACCTCATTCTTTGTCTTACCTCCCACCTCCTTTGCTACATGAACCATCTTCTCTCCATGCAAGTGGTTATTTTCAGTCAACTTCTTCCTCCCTTCTCTTGTGCTCATCCTTGGAGCTTGGTGGAGCAAGAAGGAGTTTTTTTGGTGCATTGGAGGTGGTTCATCCTTTGTATGAGGAGATGGTGGTGATCCGAGTTCATCTCCCATCTTTGGTAAGAGTTTGCCTTCTAAGTTGATGTTACTTAGATCTCCTACCTTCATATCCTTATCTTTTCTCAACCTTGGACCATGGTTCTCCCATGGTGGTCATTTAGTAGAGTGACTCCTCATCACAAGGGTCATAGACCATGCATTGACAAGGTAGACCCAGGTGTGAAGAGGATTTTTCCTCTCTTTTAACCTTTATCTTTGGTTCAACCAAGAGTTTCTTTGCTTCTATCCTTGGGTTAACTTTGAACTTGGTGTCTTCTTGTTCTTGAGGTTCTCATGTGGATGAGTGTGGAGCTTTTGATGAAGCTTATTCAACCCTTGGATCGTGTGCATGGAGCTCTTGATCTTGGAGTTTGGAGCTCATGATGGTGATCATCTTAAGGAGGGTTATATAACACTAAAACTACCCTATTATTACACTTCTTTATGCTCTTTATTACTAGCTTCTCTCTCTAATTGCTCCCTCACTATGTTTGTGCTTGGTGGTAATATCTAATGCTTATTTGGTGTAGATTCCTTCCTTGGATTGAAAACAATCTGAAAGCCTAACATGTTGTACCCATTTTGGTAGATGATGTATTGTGAAGGTTTTTCTCCATGTGTTTCACTTTATCTTGCCCGCATACATTCCATTTCCACACTAAGAGTTTGGATGGATGTTAGGTGCAGTTTTAGCTATCTTAAGTATGTTTTTCTCTTCCTTGGCTACGATTCTTCCTTGGTAGCTTCTTGACCCATGACTTAGGGTTTTGGTGACTGGTTGTATGTGACCTTTTTCCTCATAGTAACCATGGTTTCATCTTCAATTTTAGTTCTATTTGGCGACATAGGTGAATATTCTTGGGAGGTCATGACACTCCCCTCATGATGGTTGCGACCTTGGTAGCTCTAGGGTCGAAATCCTCCTTTGAGGTTGAGTTTGACCTAGTGAATGAAGTTGAGTCCCTTAGTGGGTGGTGGATGAATCACCCTTGGTGTTAGACCTGCTTTGCTGAGTTGAGACTCACCCTATAGAGTAGGGTCACAACCATGGTGGTCTTGGGTTGTGACATGGGTGAAGGTTGCTTGTCTTGGGTTGCGACATAGGTTGAGGTTGTGACATGGGTTGAGGTCGAGATACCTTCTATTTGAGGTGCTTTAGATGAAACCCTAACCCTAAGTGTTGTGGACACGACATGGTCTAGATGTTGGAGGTCACGACATGGACCATGGTGGATGGTCGCGACCTATGTGGTTATGTGGTCAACATAGGGTGATGCTAGGTAGATGAGAAGCACATGTATATACCTAATAATAACCACACATGTATGATACATAAGCCATGTATAATGTTGTATAGAATTCCATCTAATAAACTTGAATGATGCTTCCTAATCCTTTTACACTCAAAGATGGTGGACAGTGATGGTTCTAGGGTTGAGGATTGAACCAGTCTTGTAAATCCTAATTGGTAAAAAAGGAAAACCCTAACTCCAATAACAATGAGTGATGATCTTGTTTGTTTCTTCATCATTGAATGGTTATGATGTTATGTGGTTACCTCTCCTATTTATAAACTTCTAACCATTCAAATGTTATAAGTTTGACAATCATAGCTAGTGTATTCTATGGTGATGGGACATGGAATGAGTTGAATGAGCCTTGAGAGGCATGTTGAGGCACCTGTGATATATGAATAATGTTGTGAATGGTCCTATGACTCGAAAGTGACTTGTGGCCCAATATGGGATGAGCTGAGGGATTGATTTCCCATGGCACGTGAATTTGTTGATGATGAGATAAATGTTGATAATTCAGGTATCATGTGGTATTCGTGTGACAAGTCCACACCCTATATGTTTCATCTATTGGAAGATTATTGTGCCCTCATCTTTGTAGAATTTGTTGTGAATTTATAGATTGTAACTTGATTGATGTTAAAAGACACTTAATTGACTTAACCAAACAAGTTGAACTTAATCATGTAGTTTTTCCCTATGCCATAGATCCATTCAGTGTCATCATTTTCTAAACGGTGAAATGAGTTTAACTCAGAGAACATATTTTTTAATATGCGGGGGTGAGAATGAATATCCCCTTACGTCCAGGATATATGAGATAGCCATGCATGAGTTGGTCTCTCAGTGATATGTGATACATGATTGGTTGTGGGCCATACCCTGGTGGGAGTGCGACTGTGGGTCGTAGCTTAGTGATATCTGATACAGAATTGGTTGTTGGCCATACCCTGGTGAAAGTGCCACTACGGGCCATAGCTCGGTTCCTCTAGAGCCATGACCTGCACTAAGGTGGGCTAGACTTGTACAATTGGACTATATATCATTAGTAGTAGTTTGACTGATGATGTCACTGCAGTTTCACTCATATTGACCGAGGGGGCGAGGTAATGGATTTCAGATCTTCCATAGACCTTGTATGGCATCAATTTCTAATTAGTAGTGGTCAGTTGGATTTGGGTGGTACGACTCAAATCCTCAGGGCATAATAAAACACGTAATCAACCATGTAGAATACTTGCTTAGGTTCAAAAATGAAAATATTGGATGAGGCCTTGCATGATATTGTACAATATAGTTGGTAATGAATATACATGTTCTTCATATTCCTTTTATGATGATTAGATGTTTCATAATCCAATTGCAATTTCATATTATGTTAGTAATCATTACTTGCTTATCATAGTTGTAGCCTTAATGTTGTTCTTTAATCATCATATATGTGCTAATAGTGTTGGTGGAGAGTTATATCTCCCGCTGATATTTTGAATCTCCCCCTATGAGTTTCCCACATACCTTTTTAGGTGGACGTGCATGAGGAGGTAGAGACCGTGTAGTAGAGGTTGAGTAGCAACAAGAAGGATAGAAGATGACAAGGTTGGAGATGTTGCTGGTTGTCTATGTTTTTTTTAGAATCCTAGAGTTGTCCCTATACACTCAGGTCTTTGGGATAGTTTTGGATGTGTTCTATAGATATGCTTTTGATATGTGGTTTGTCTTGTATGTCCTTCTCATGTACAATTATGGTGGATATGTATATGTATGTTTGGGACAGTTTTCTTGTAAAGGCTGACGGCATACATGGTAAGTGCTTAGTGGCATGTAAGGACTCATATGTAAAGGTTTTGTAGTTTGGGAGCTTAATGAAATGGTTTTAATAATTATGTTATCTATTAATCTATTTGTTTAAGTTTTGTTTCCACAATTAGTTTTTAGTTATCTTGTGGTTTGTGGCATTGGGTGTCATATAAAATAACTTAAGCAATTGTTCTTCATTGTTTTAAGGAGAACTAAGAACCCAAGGGTTCAATCTCTAGATAATTCTTTGGTTTCCTCCATAGGTGCTCTAAGGAAAATAATTGGTTACTTTCTGTAATGACCCCACCTCTCGATAACCCCCATTTAAGGGAGACCGAGAGGTCGGAGCTGCACACATAATTTCTGGATCAAGGTTAAGTAATTAAGTGATAACAATTAATAAATTCTACTGAACTAAACTGAAAGGATGTAATGAAAAAAAATTTTGCATACCTTTGAAAACTTTGGAATTCGAAACTCTATCCAGAACTGGGACTAGCTAACTAATCCTCCTTTGGATTTAATTCTTGTATTTTACAAATGATAGTTTACTGTTTGTCCTTTTTGTATATACCTAAAACGCCGACAAACAAAACGTTGGTCAACCAAAGCTGGTATGTGGGGGATTCACTAATCACGCAATTATCTATAACAATGTATTGCACTCAATTATCGTTTATCAAACAATTTTATGTTTTAAGTATAACAACGCGATCCATGTGTTCCATATTCCCTTTATACCCCTCATGACTTCACCTATCAAGTGAATCAATTTCTAGGGCGGAGTCACATGGTGTAACATACTGAATCTCAGGGTCTTCCCTGCAATTTACCCATTCTTGAGCTTTTCTTTGCCTTTTAGTCCAATTGGACCTTTTTCATAAATTCCCCATCCTTTATAATCATTTTTGGACTCCTTGTGCATTTTGAGCACAACTTGATGTTGAAATCACTAATTACCCTCATTGATGTAAATTGAGGGGTGTTTGCACAAATAACCCACATTAGGGTTAATGTTGTAATTTGGTCCTTAATGAGATTATATAGTGGATTATATTTATTTGGAGCTTTTTGGATAAATATATTATTAATAATGTGTATTTGAGTTCATATATGTGTAATTAACCTTTATTGTTTCTCTCTCCTCGAAATATGATTTTAATTCATATTAATATGTTATTTTGTTAAGTAATGACTATTTGTACCCTAATGTGTTTTATATGTCGAATTTACTCACATGTTTCTCATTAATAGCCTCTTCATATAATTCCTTGATTTTAATATATTATTATGCTCTTTTATGAGCCATATATTTATTGATGGCCATATTATGCATTAAACGAGATTCTAATTATATAGCATCGTTCTATATGTTATTATGAGCCTATGGTTCAAATTTGGTGTTGTTTGGAGTTGATTAGACCCTTCAAATCCTTTTTATTAGCTTTCAATATAGTATGACTATAATGCTCTAATCGCATGTCATTTATTCACAATGTAACGCTATGTTCCGTTATTTTTGGGCTGTCACGCGCCCCCTTCTGTGACCGAGCCATCCAACGGCTCTGGCTTGTTAGACCATTGATCCAACGGTTCCCCACCTTCTTCTTCCTCCAGCTGGCCGACCATTTCACAGCAAAACGGCGCCCCTACACTCCCGATCTCTTCCTCCCTCTACACTCAATGGTTTCACTTGATTCCTCTTCCGTTGGTTTCGTCTCGTCAAGACGCCTCTAATGAGTCCTAACTCGTCGCCTACCTCACCGTTTTTGCGAAACGCCCAAAACCGACGAGCCTCCTCCTCTCCACCGTGGAACCGCAGAGCCAGCTTCACCCACCCTCACGCCTATATAAGGTGGTAGAAACAACCCCCGGGCTTCGAGCTTTCCTCCTCTACCCCCAATTTCTTCCCTTCCTCCCTGGAGCTCTCCGACCTGTTCGGTTTACATATCCGGCGACTTTGGCTTGCTGCTCCCTCCTCCGGCCATCTCGGTTCAATTCCTCGCGTCGTAAGAACCCTAGACCCCTGTTCTTCCTTTTCGTATCTTCACCTCGCCTCGCGATGCCTCCGAGCGCCAGGTCCTATAGAGCTCCGACAAGCTCCGCCAGCGCCATGCCTTTTCGGGTTCTGGTGCTCCTCCGACCTCAATTCCGCCTCCGTTCGATTCGCCTTGTCTCCGCGATGATGTAGGAGTCTTCAGTCGAAGTTTCTTTCGGGTTTTTCGATGGTTTTGGCTTCGTGTCCTCCTCCCCTGTTTCCGGCCAGGTTGGGCCTTGCTCTTCTGCTCCTGAGAGCGCGGGTGCGTGGGTAGGAGTTCTCTGTGTTCGGGGGGACCTTGGGGACTCGTTCCCGTTCTCCGTTTCTAGTAACTCGCCCCGATGGCAATTCAAGGCAGGTAGCTTAGCTCCTGCGAGCTGCTCGCACCATGCCTGGGCTGGAAGATGCCTGGTCAGGCAATGACCAAGGCACCCATGCCCCGGCCATGGAGCCTTTGTTTCGGGATGAGGCCATTTTCGACTTTTCACACCCCGTTTCTTCTTTCTCGCTTGCAAAGCAATTGATCTGTTCAAATGACCGATTTGCCCTCGAAGTTTCAATTGGCTTGATTAAACGAGCAAGGGCATTTTGGTCCTTTCACCTATAATTTACATCGAATTTGTATTTCGATTTTAATACCTGTCACACTATGGTTTTTCCTAATTTCTGATTGGTCAGGTTTACTTAATTCGTAGTAAATCGATCCTTTATCAGAAAAATATGAATAAATAGTCGATGGAAAGCATTTTTAATGTAGAATCTTATTTTGTGGTTTTTGAGACTTGATTCTCAATGGTTTTCTGAAGTTTGCTTTTATTAGCATTCTTAGTATGTGAATGTTTTAAAATACATAATTAATTAATTTTAACTCTGTTTTATATAATAAAATATGTTTTCTTAATCAGGAGATTATGAGTAATCTTTTGGGCTTGGTTTTGAACTCTAAATCGTAGTTTTGTAAAATTAGGGTTTTTCTATGCTTTATTTCTTTATATAAATTAATACATGTGTTATATTTATAACTAGGATATATGGATGGTTTGCTATCTGTTTGGTGGATATGATGGTAATGTATATATCTAAGGTATGTGATTCCTATGTATGTGAGCCCTATTTTGTATGTGCACCCTATGTTAGTATGTGAGGCTTATTTTATGTATGTCACATCTATGATGAAAGTGTGGAATATATAATGTGCAAATCACACCTACTCTCAGTTGGGCTTTTATCCAACCCCACTCATTATTGTGCTAGCCTTGTTATCCTTCTATTTACATTTATTGGCACTTTACTTAGCTTATGCCATTATGGCTTAATCATTGGAATCATTCTTCTTCATATGTTGCCTTCTTTACTTGGAAATGATTTAATCTTGTTACTGACTCATCTTTTGAAATACTTGGAAATGTTATATATTGTGGATGTCTTTGTGACTCATTTAATTGTAACTCTTGAATCTTGTTGTTGCCTATGTTGGCTCATCTCTTGAAGTACTTGTATAATGATGTTGCCTATGATGGCTTGTTGATTGAGATTATTTATTTGGGTTTTATTCCCAATGCTATTTTGTTACTTTTCACTATGCTGCCAAGTGAATGATTATGCATGATATAGTTATTGGCCAATTGACAATGTAGTGTACATGAGTACAAACCACCCACAGGGCACTAAGGTTTTAGTCCTCCTGCCGGGCATTGGGGTTTTAGTCCCCCTGCCATTTTATATATTAGGCACTGGGGTTTTATTCCCCCTGCCACTTTTTAGGCACTGGGGTTTTAGTCCCCCTGCCATTGGTGAGGTCCGGTAGGTGCCTCACCCTACATTGATAGGACGTTGTGTCATAATTTATATTCATGCAAATATGATAATTGTTGATATTTAAATGTGGCAGTTTCTCTCTCTTATATTCATATATTTGTCTCATTTCTTTGGAAATCTCTTCTTGTGGAGAATCTTTTATGTTGCAAAGCTTTTTATTATTAATTTTCCTATTCCTTTTTATTAACACATACCTTTTATCTCTCTCTTGCTGGATGACCCCAACCATCCAGGTTAGAATCAGAGTGCGCATGGAAGCTTGGTGAACCCAAGGCTAAGGATAGGATAAGGAGATGAAGAACATATAGTATATGATCAAAGTTGCTTTTATGTTTGATATAGTTTGGAGACAATGTTGTATTAGTTAAGTCTTCCTCTACCTAGATCCTAGTTGTTTGTATAAAGTTGTACTCCCAATTGGGAAAATTTTTATAATGTACTCTTTATACATTTTGAATAAAGTCAAGATTTAATTCTTCCGCTGCCACACCATTGGTGTTTTTGTTTATCATGTTAATAGTAGAGACTTGGGTCTTTACAGCATGGTATCAGAGCATCAAGGTAGTCAGATTCTTGACTAGTTCAAAATTGTCTCCTAGATAGAACCCTTATCATATATAGTTTCCCTTTAGTTAGTTTTTCACCTTAGAGTTGACCTATACAGAATGTTTGATTTAGGATCATAATAATTTCTTATTAGAAATAAAATTTGTCAACTTTTTGGTGAATTGTCTAATTGAGTAGCTATTAGAGCAAGAAGTTGAAGTGATGGTGTCTAGAAAGGGTCAGAGCTTAGGGGCTGGCAATATTTTCCTCCGCCCCACTAGCTTGGTCACGAGGACTCCTGAGCTCATATGACCTGGCCTGGCCTGATCTGAAACTGACAGCTCGAAATAGTCTACCTTTAGACATATTACCTTATTGTTGAATAACCTTAGAATATCCTTTGTATGATGATTTGATTTCTTTTCTCAAACAAAAATCATCTAGTATCTTATATGAGCCTTAGATTTCCTATGTTTAGGGTTTGGTGTACCCTATGTTATATCTTGTGTTGGAAGGAAGAGTTTAGTAAGATTTTCATGTTGGATCTTATACCCTTAAAATAGTTTGACTTAGTCAACCCTTTGAGTGAAGTGGTAGTGTTAGTACCTTGATAGGTTTTGGGGTTTTTGATTTCGAGGACGAAATCCTCTTTAAGGGGGTTGGAGTCCCTTAATGCCTTGAAATCAAGAAACTCTAACTCCTTAGATATGGGATTAGTGAGCTTATATGTTTAGTGTTGAACAAACCTAATATGTTTGTAATTCATCTTGTTTGTTTATAACTAATGGATAAGTCATGTAATCCTTATGCTTGAACCCTAATATACTCTTGTTACACCTAATCATTAATTGTTCATATGTGGATACACATAGCTTGGGTTTGGTCACCCTAATGATAAAATATGTAATGGTAAAATACACCCTAAGGATGCCTTGATATGTAAGGGTCATGTTGACCTAAACCCTAGGATGTAATCATCTAGCCTTGACAATACATATATACCCTTCATGCCTTTCTTGACACATTAGTGACATTAGGTGTAATCACATGATATACCTTAATGCATGTAAATGGATTATAATCCCTTAATCATAGTTGTGACCTAATTATCCACACATGTTAGGCATAGCACCTTGTTGACTAAAATACATCTCATTGATCATCTTATTGGTTTATGGATAAAATCAGTAATGAGATGATGAGTAATTAGATTCATATAATGTGAGGTTAATTCATAGTAATTAGTATTGTGAGAGAATATGATTAGTGATGTCATGGATATGAGTATGTTAGATGTTGTGACCATATGTTCCTTGGAGATAAGCCATATACCCTTAGACCTGTTATTAGGGTAATAATGGGTTGGATGATATTAGAGGGCATAATCCCACATGATGTAGTTGTTGGGTAATAATGTTGAGTTATTTAGGTTTTGACCTAATGCATTAATTGTTGTTAGGAATGGTTTAGTATAAATGGCTTAGTAAACCCTAATTGTGCTTAAAACCCTTAATGAGGGAGATACCCATAATACACATATTCAGATGTTAAGATGTAATAAAATGTGGCACAAGTGTTAGTATAATAGATATGCTGCCTTTTCATGAAAGAGTTTATGTAGCAAGATGTTGGTTATGTTGGGTTTGATATAAGGCTATAGGTTTTGTGGAAACCTTAGTAACACCGGACTTATGTAGGTTTTATATTAAGGGTTATAACCTAGTTTTTTATGGTTGGGATGTTACACACTCACACTCTCTTTCCTCTTGTTGAGATTTCGGGGACGAAATCCTCTTTAAGGGGTGGTGTGCTGTAACATACTGAATCTCAGGGTCTTCCCTACAATTTACCCATTCTTGAGCTTTTCTTTGCCTTTTAGTCCAATTGGACCTTTTTCATAAATTCCCCATCCTTTATAATCATTTTTGGACTCCTTGTGCATTTTGAGCACAACTTGATGTTGAAATCACTAATTACCCTCATTGATGTAAATTGAGGGGTGTTTGCACAAATAACCCACATTAGGAGATAAGTTAGGGTTAATGTTGTAATTTGGTCCTTAATGAGATTATATAGTGGATTATATTTATTTGGAGCTTTTTGGATAAATATATTATTAATAATGTGTATTTGAGTTCATATATGTGTAATTAACCTTTATTGTTTCTCTCTCCTCGAAATATGATTTTAATTCATATTAATATGTTATTTTGTTAAGTAATGACTATTTGTACCCTAATGTGTTTTATATGTCGAATTTACTCACATGTTTCTCATTAATAGCCTCTTCATATAATTCCTTGATTTTAATATATTATTATGCTCTTTTATGAGCCATATATTTATTGATGGCCATATTATGCATTAAACGAGATTCTAATTATATAGCATCGTTCTATATGTTATTATGAGCCTATGGTTCAAATTTGGTGTTGTTTGGAGTTGATTTGACCCTTCAAATCCTTTTTATTAGCTTTCAATATAGTATGACTATAATGCTTTAATCGCATGTCATTTATTCACAATGTAACGCTATGTTCCGTTATTTTTGGGCTGTCATGCGCCCCCTTCTGTGACCGAGCCATCCAACGGCTCTGGCTTGTTAGACCATTGATCCAACGGTTCCCCACCTTCTTCTTCCTCCAGCTGGCCGACCATTTCACAGCAAAACGGCGCCCCTACACTCCCGATCTCTTCCTCCCTCTACACTCAACGGTTTCACTTGATTCCTCTTCCGTTGGTTTCGTCTCATCAAGACGCCTCTAATGAGTCCTAACTCGTCGCCTACCTCACCGTTTTCGCGAAACGCCCAAAACCGACGAGCCTCCTCCTCTCCACCGTGGAACCGCAGAGCCAGCTTCACCCACCCTCACGCCTATATAAGGTGGTAGAAACAACCCCCGGGCTTCGAGCTTTCCTCCTCTACCCCCAATTTCTTCCCTTCCTCCCTGGAGCTCTCCGACCTGTTCGGTTTACATATCCGGCGACTTTGGCTTGCTGCTCCCTCCTCCGGCCATCTCGGTTCAATTCCTCGCGTCGTAAGAACCCTAGACCCCTGTTCTTCCTTTTCGTATCTTCACCTCGCCTCGCGATGCCTCCGAGCGCCAGGTCCTATAGAGCTCCGACAAGCTCCGCCGGCGCCATGCCTTTTCGGGTTCTGGTGCTCCTCCGACCTCAATTCCGCCTCCGTTCGATTCGCCTTGTCTCTGCGATGATGTAGGAGTCTTCAGTCGAAGTTTCTTTCGGGTTTTTCGATGGTTTTGGCTTCGTGTCCTCCTCCCCTGTTTCCGGCCAGGTTGGGCCTTGCTCTTCTGCTCCTGAGAGCGCGGGTGCGTGGGTAGGAGTTCTCTGTGTTCGGGGGGACCTTGGGGACTCGTTCCCGTTCTCCGTTTCTAGTAACTCGCCCCGATGGCAATTCAAGGCAGGTAGCTTAGCTCCTGCGAGCTGCTCGCACCATGCCTGGGCTGGAAGATGCCTGGTCAGGCAATGACCAAGGCACCCATGCCCCGGCCATGGAGCCTTTGTTTCGGGATGAGGGCATTTTCGACTTTTCACACCCCGTTTCTTCTTTCTCGCTTGCAAAGCAATTGATCTGTTCAAATGACCGATTTGCCCTCGAAGTTTCAATTGGCTTGATTAAACGAGCAAGGGCATTTTGGTCCTTTCACCTATAATTTACATCGAATTTGTATTTCGATTTTAATACCTGTCACACTATGGTTTTTCCTGATTTCTGATTGGTCAGGTTTACTTAATTCGTAGTAAATCGATCCTTTATCAGAAAAATATGAATAAATAGTCGATGGAAAGCATTTTTAATGTAGAATCTTATTTTGTGGTTTTTGAGACCTGATTCTCAATGGTTTTCTGAAGTTTGCTTTTATTAGCATTCTTAGTATGTGAATGTTTTAAAATACATAATTAATTAATTTTAACTCTGTTTTATATAATAAAATATGTTTTCTTAATCAGGAGATTATGAGTAATCTTTTGGGCTTGGTTTTGAACTCTAAATCGTAGTTTTGTAAAATTAGGGTTTTTCTATGCTTTATTTCTTTTTATAAATTAATACATGTGTTATATTTATAACTAGGATATATGGATGGTTTGCTATCTGTTTGGTGGATATGATGGTAATGTATATATCTAAGGTATGTGATTCCTATGTATGTGAGCCCTATTTTGTATGTGCACCCTATGTTAGTATGTGAGGCTTATTTTATGTATGTCACATCTATGATGAAAGTGTGGAATATATAATGTGCAAATCACACCTACTCTCAGTTGGGCTTTTATCCAACCCCACTCATTATTGTGCTAGCCTTGTTATCCTTCTATTTACATTTATTGGCACTTTACTTAGCTTATGCCATTATGGCTTAATCATTGGAATCATTCTTCTTCATATGTTGCCTTCTTTACTTGGAAATGATTTAATCTTGTTACTGACTCATCTTTTGAAATACTTGGAAATGTTATATATTGTGGATGTCTTTGTGACTCATTTAATTGTAACTCTTGAATCTTGTTGTTGCCTATGTTGGATCATCTCTTGAAGTACTTGTATAATGATGTTGCCTATGATGGCTTGTTGATTGAGATTATTTATTTGGGTTTTATTCCCAATGCTATTTTGTTACTTTTCACTATGCTGCCAAGTGAATGATTATGCATGATATAGTTATTGGCCAATTGACAATGTAGTGTACATGAGTACAAACCACCCACAGGGCACTGAGGTTTTAGTCCTCCTACCGGGCACTGGGGTTTTAGTCCCCCTGCCATTTTATATATTAGGCACTGGGGTTTTATTCCCCCTGCCACTTTTTAGGCACTGGGGTTTTAGTCCCCCTGCCATTGGTGAGGTCCGGTAGGTGCCTCACCCTACATTGATAGGACGTTGTGTCATAATTTATATTCATGCAAATATGATAATTGTTGATATTTAAATGTGGCAGTTTCTCTCTCTTATATTCATATATTTGTCTCATTTCTTTGGAAATCTCTTCTTGTGGAGAATCTTTTATGTTGCAAAGCTTTTTATTATTAATTTTCCTATTCCTTTTTATTAACACATACCTTTTATCTCTCTCTTGCTGGATGACCCCAACCATCCAGGTTAGAATCAGAGTGCGCATGGAAGCTTGGTGAACCCAAGGCTAAGGATAGGATAAGGAGATGAAGAACATATAGTATATGATCAAAGTTGCTTTTATGTTTGATATAGTTTGGAGACAATGTTGTATTAGTTAAGTCTTCCTCTACCTAGATCCTAGTTGTTTGTATAAAGTTGTACTCCCAATTGGGAAAATTTTTATAATGTACTCTTTATACATTTTGAATAAAGTCAAGATTTAATTCTTCTGCTGCCACACCATTGGTGTTTTTGTTTATCATGTTAATAGTAGAGACTTGGGTCTTTACACATGGCACTACCCGTAGGTAGCCCACTCCTTAACTCACGGTATGCTAAGAGTCTCATGGCACTACACGTGGGTAGCCCAAGTTCTAACTTAGGATACCCTAGACCTTCCTCTAGGTTATCCTTAGCCTTTGCATAGCCATAAGGGTGGAGTCGGATCTAGCTAGGTATACATGTATACCCATAGTGATAGTCATAGTCACTTTATAGTTGCATGAATTGAAACATCCAATAGTTATTTCAATCATTGAGGGAAACATCAACAAGATACTCAGAAAACTAATCGGTATAGTCATAAGAGTAACTACATACCTCTTATTGCAGACTTGGTTACATAATTAAATATGAAGAGAGAGAATGTCCAAGAAATCAAACAATGTGCACAAAAAACCCTGAAATAAAAGTACAAGTTTACTTTTATTAATATTTAACCAATTTCATCATGTCCCTTAGGGTTTCTATCCAATTTTAGGGTTTTCTTGAAAAGTAGGGTTTTTCTTTCCTTCTTAGATATAATGAACCCTAATCCATCAAATATACCCAAAACCTTTAAATTCTCTCCTTTTAATACCCCTAACAGGTTTAGGATTATTATTTAGCAATTTATCAAAATAACATGGTTTCCATCTTCTTTTACCCTAAATTAGGATTATTATTTAGCAATTCCCATTGGGACTCTAGACGATGAGCCAGGCTGGTTGGATTACAATCCAACGGTCACCATCCTTCACTTTCAAACAGAAAAAAGGAAAGGTTTCCAAAACAAACAAGGAAAATCCTATTTTTGATGATAATTTGAAAATTCGATAACTCCCAATTCTTAACTCTGTTTTTATTCAAATTTTGAGGAAAGCTAGTTAATACTTTTGTCTTCCATCCTACAAAATTTGGAATTAATATCTAAAGTAAATGATCCCCTTTTCTTTGTTTGCAAGTTATCATCTATTTATTCACATTTTCCACATATTCCTTATTTCCTTTGCCATTATTTAATTATCCTGAGTTCCTTGAACCTCAAGGATCCCTTTATAACACGAAATCCTATTATGGGAAATTGTATTTTAGCCTTTTAATCATCCTTTAATCATTTTATTATATATTCCATTATCCCCTTGTATTCTTTATTAAATGGAATTCCTTTTTCAATTCATTTTTATTTTTCTTTCAAATGGGCTTAATGGCCAATAAGGCCCAACAAGAAAGCATGCACGAAATTATTCCAAATAAAACCATGAAATCAAACATGGATCTTATTTATCTTTTAAAGGAGATTCATGAATCTCATTACATGTTTTGGAAAATGAGGTTATAACACTTTCCTTGAGTCAATCTGATCTCAAAGACCCCTGACTTGAGTCAAAAGGTGATCAAGGATGGGATTTTTCTCCTCTACCATTGTTGGCCTTGGAGGATGAAGAGAGACAAAAATAAAGTGGTCCACATAATGAATGGAAAATCCTGATATAGTTTGGAGAGTTTTAAAAAAATGAGGGCATGGGGAAACAAGGTAGAAAGAGATCAAACCCACAAGAACCCCTATGAATTGGACAACATGGAAGAATAAAATAGAGGGAACTAGGGAACACCATAAATTGGGCTAGCAGAAGAATCCTTGAGCATTGTGTAGATGGGAGAAAAGATTTGTGCCTTCTCTGGCTTCTTCCAATGTAAGAATCTCTTCAACATATTTTGTCAGACACATTGACACAAATCAAGTTATGGGAAAATGGAAAACACTAGGGATAGATGTAAAAATATTAGTTAGAGGTTATTATATAGTTTTACAAATGTTTGAGGGCTAGAGGCGCTAGGGGATGAAATCATTCAAAAAAATAGGGAAAAAGTTAGGGTTCAAAAAAACTAGACAACACACCACCTTGGATATGTATGGATCAGGATGTCCGACATCATGAGGAAAACCTAATAGAAAAAAAATTGAGAACAAGAAATAAAGAGAAAAGAGACCAGGAGAGAGAGAAAAGAGACCAGGATAGAGAGAAAAGAAAGCTACCGTGTGATTGAAAAAGAAGAACATTAGGTGGGGGAAACAGAGCCGCCACCACTGGATCTGCCCAAATCTAGCAAAAAATGTGAACTGTGTAATCATCCAAGTAATGAAATTAAGCTACAAGAAAAATACATTTATGGAACTATTGGAAATCAGATACACTTTCTAAGTTTGTTTAATATTATAATTTGTATTAGTACATTACTATTCCTATTTCAGTTTACCTTACTAGGATTATTCAATAATTTGATATTTGAAACTTATGCTAATTTGAGATTGTAGAATATGAATTTGAGATTAGTTTTCACTTTTTACATTTTAAATTGGGTGATCTAATGGGTTAGAGTCTGAGTTATTTCCATATATAATCTCCAAATAAAAATTACAAACAATATCTTGGAATGAGATCCATTTCAGGAGTATCATTTTACATGTCTCTTTCCTACATTCTTTAATGAGCCATATTTATTTTTAACTTAGGATTCCTTTTAAAATTTCTTATGGATACTATCTTTTAAATAAGAACCAACCACTTATTATTTTTATGACTATTAAAGTATTCCTTGTAGTTCCTAGTAGTATAGGCATGTTCAAACTCGTTTCTATTAGCATTAAACATATTGTTTGAACTAGTTACCCTATCGAGAGTTTGGGACACAATAATTTATTTGTAGGCTAGTTTTAATCATTATATGTAGCTTGCCATATATTACATGGAAATTTACTTTATCAATTCATCTTAAGTATATGACCCATTTGCATTACCCGGTTTAGAATTTATTATGTGAAACTCCATCTATTTATTACTCATCAATATTAGAAATCGAAGCTTTAAATACTTCTTATATGCATCAGATTAAGGTTATGGATGAAAAAGGACCTATCATTCACATTACGTGATTCTTAAAATTTCCATTAAGTCAAGCAAGATAAAATCATTTAAACCCATTATGTTTCCATGTTGCAGTATATGTTACACCTTGTTCAGAGGTTAACTTAAGAACTATGATGATATATACTTAATCCATAGAATTATAATTTAAGGAATTAGTGAAATATTTTTTGGTATTTTACAAAACCCCACCTCTTAAAGAGGTTTTTGTCCTTGAAATATAACCATCCTGGCACTACCAACTAACTACTCCCAGTCCCTTAGAAGGTTAAACCTAATAAGTCAACTAAACAACTACAAGGGTGTTTGGGTTGTATAACTATCTCTCTCTTTTGAAAAGCCATAGCATCAAACCAAGTATTTTACCATCCAATTGGGTTCATATGTAGAACCTTTAGACACACAAATTGTAATGGTTAGATTATTTTAATTCCACTTCTGCACTTAGTTTCTTATGAGACTCATATTTCATATATTGAATAAGTGATCTTTATCCATTGTAAAAATTTGGTGTGTGTTTGTTTTATGGATAATGACTCTTATTTGGTTTAGGGAGTAGAAGATCCCTTCCTAGGTCAAAATTCATATAAGAAGGTATTAGAGCGTAAGGAATTCATCTATATGACTATCATAATTTTATCTCCCAAAAACTTCATCTAACCTTTAGGTTTCTTAAATCTTGCACTTCTACCTAGTTCACATGTTCTGACATGTTTGAAGATGAAGCTATTGTTTGATCCCGCAAGGGGGAATCTGGGCGTCAGATACCCCAAAACCAATGGAATGGGATGCCACTTTTGGGTCCTCCACAGGTGATCCATGTAGCCCAAGCTACTCCATCTATTTCTATCCATGTTTAGCCTTTGGGAATTCCTTTGCAGAAGGAAGTAGCTCTCCTCCAACACATACATTCCCATACCTTGATAGGGAAATTCAACTCCCTTGTTACTCTAGATAAATCGTGTGAATATGACCTCACCAACTTCATCAAGATGCACCCCAAATACTCCAAGGGAGAGAATGAAGTCAATATGGTGGATCAAGTTGATGATTGGGGTCTTTCCATAGAGAGAACTTTTGAGGGCATTACATTCCCCAAGAACCAAAAAGTTTGATTTGCTTCTAATGTGTTTGATGGATCTGTGTGTCATTGGTTGAATGACATTGCTAGAACACATGAGACCATGTCAATGATGTGTGAATAGTCCCAACCTTATTTAAAGAAAGTATGTCACTTTCGTTTCTATGAAAAAGAAGGAAGAAGAAGTCTACATTTACACTAGCGTTCATGTTTGGTCATGGAGTATGTGTAGAGGTTCCTTCTTATGGAACAATATACCACTGGACTAGATGACAAATGGTGCAATAATGCCTTCCTAGAAGGATTCAATTATAATATGGGATGAATATTAGTTCCTCATCTACCTCTAATTTTCCAAAAAAAATGGTTGAATTAAGCTTTCACAATAGAATCTTAGCTTGGATACTATCCCCAACTTGGAATAATAAATGTAAGTCATGTAATGAAGAATTTTGAAGAAAGATCAAAGTTCTCAATGCCAAAAGAGGTGACCTCCTAGGAAATGCCCTCCCAAACCTAAAGGCCCCATCATATGCTACTTTTGTGGAGAGAAATGACATATCTGACCTCAATTTAATTAACATCAAGGAGGCTACCATCACAAGAACAAATTTATACATCACCCTGGAATGATGGAAACAAAAATGATAATGGGGAAGGCCTAGCTAGATATGTGAGATCACCTCTATGCCCTAGATGGAGGAGGAGTTCATGAGGAGCACATTGTAGGTAACCTTTATCATGTTGGTCAAACTAAATGTGCATACATTTACTTTTCTTCAGATATTAATACCCTTTGTAGGCACAATTAAGGTTTTTTGGTTACTTAGCTCCATCTTTGATATTAGATCTATTGTTAGCTTTTGCATTGAATAGTTTTCTTATCAATTACTATTTCATTATACTACTGCATGTGGAAAGCTCTCGATAAGCACTGCCCAGATAAAAACTCAAATTATTAATCTAAGTTTTTCTATAGTGATATGGATGCATTGTAAATTGCCCCAGTGAGAGATATAACTCTCCGCCAAAACATTATTATTGCAGTTTATTAGAATATAACTGAGTAGAGAAATCTTATATATTAACAACAATATTCATCATTGTATGAACAAAGTAAAGTAATCTCCTTTCCTAAGGAGAACATTGCATTTACCCATGGTAGAATCATAATTCATCCATATACTTGCAATGAATATACAAAGATATGAATAACATTTATCACTAGAGATGCATAAAAGAAATGTAACATCAGCCAATAAATTTCCATATTCAATCCTTAAGCAAACATGCTATACGGCTGATTACATTTTACAATCACACTTATGTCCTGAGGAGATGAGGTATACCACACATACTCCAACTGACCATTGTGAAGTCAAAATTGGTACCATACAAGGTCAATGGAAGAGCCGACTTCCAAGACCTCCCATATCTCGGTCAGTGAGAGACCACATGTAGGACATCTTGTGTCTCTGGTAGATAGCTTTCCAGGGTATACTGGCAACTACGCTATTAGAGTTATAGTGGCGTGTTGCACTCTCTTCGCATTCGAGAGATTTAATGTTTACCTCCATCGATCCGACATTAATATTATTGGGAGATGTGTACTGCATCTATCCCAATCATCGGGAGATTTGTGGTACATCCATCCCAGTACAATATTGAAGGATTGAGAGGTTTAATGGTTACCTTCCATCAATTCCCTCATTAGGACGTAAGGATATTTCGTCCATTAACCCCCACATATTCAAAATATGCGTTTCGGGTTTAACCGCAGAGCAACCCATTTCTCCATCAACAAAATACTGACAATGATGGATCTATGGTCAAGGCTCTACATGATATGATTTCACTTGATTAATTAAGTACATTAGCATATTCTTTTAGCATCAGTCAAGTTCTCAAACATGAATTATTATGACAAATGCTACAAAGGAACATGTAAGCTCTTTTCTATATCTTTACCAGAACTTATAATACATTGGGATCTTAATCCCTTATCTCATTACTTGAAAGTTCACATCTCACAACAACATCATTATCTTACTTATCAAAACTAGGTATTCATACCCTCAGTTTATCACTAATCACTATTACCACTTGTTAGGTAACTATTACATCTAGGTCCTCAAACTGAGGTATACATGATACTTGTTACACAAGCATCTCACATGGCTCACAAGGCACATTAAGTGTCTTGTCACCATTCACTAGGCAACAACTTACTCATATGACTCATAAAATCCATGCACATTTTGTTGCTTTTACTAAGCAACAACAACATTAAGGCACACAAGGCCAATCAACATTTATATAAATGTCATAGCTCAAATCTGGCTATGTTCGTCATCTCATGATTTCTGCATGGTTAATAGACATGATAATAATCATAAAAGTCACTTATCACATCATGTGGTACAATAGTATCACCACCATTCATTTATCAGGATTAGGGTTTACTATCAAATATGTTTTTCATCCCTTTACCCAAAAATTAGGGTAGGTTTTCCTATTTCACATTAATTAGGGTTTCATGTTTGTATTATCTATCCAACCCTAATATATTTCTCCACTCCTCTAGGAGCATTCAATAATATCATAAATATTTATTCATGATCATTACTCTCATCATATAGCATTAATGATTATCAATTCAAGGTATGAGTTCATCTCTCAACTTTTCCATGGTATGTTTATACCATACCCATTATCTTGACTTAACCACTTTCTCATAGCAAGTTAGTCACCATTTATCAAACTGCAATGAACTTAGTACATCTTCATGGTAAAAATTTACATAACACACACTTCTTGTATTTCTTTTTCCAAGTTTATTGGATTTGAGGTGCATCAAGGTATGTCAACCCTGAAATGCTAAATGTGATATCTATCATGTCTTGATGTATCACTTTTCTCCTCATTTCCATCATACTTAAGTTAATCAACTGATCTTGTATTAAGGTATTTCCCTCTTAATACTTTAACCACTAACCTATCACCTTTATCATGTGGTGCATAGGTCACACATCAGAATTGTCCAACTATCATTAATGATATGGACTTATCTAATGGTTAGGTAGTGTTGATATAGAATAAACCATTATTAACCACTTTAGGTATTTCAACTCTTAGGATGTTATCCACATTATTAATTAGTGTTGCATACATCATTCCTAAGAGTTTCACATTCAATAAACCACAATTAGGGTTTATTATTCATCACATTTAGGGTTTCATAATTAATTATCCATAATTAGGGTTTACTATTAATCTAATTTAGGGTTTTACATTTCATAACCTTAAATTAGGATTACCCAAGTCATCACCCTCAATTAGGGTTTCACTATTACCCTAGATTAGGGTATTACGTAAGTTAATCAACTTTCTCAAATAGGGTTTTCATGATCTCTTCACTAAGGATCATACCCTAATCACTACATAATTAATAATCATGTAAGAATTCCTCTATATCATCCTCTCAACTTGACTAGGTTATATCATCCCTTCAATCAAGTAGATATAACTATGATTGACATAGTGTACTAAGACATTACTTTAATAACCTTTTTGTGTTAAATAATCTAAAAGTACTGATCATCTAGGTACTTTAGGGTTTAAACCTTTTTACCCAATATTAATAATCATCATTGGATCAATGGATCAATCATAATCTTAATTCTCCAAAAGATTTGATCATATTGAACCTCAATTTACATGAGGTATCGAAATGATATGACCAATTGAATTTTCAATTACAATAGGTATCCAAGTGGATTAACCAATTGAGTCTTCAATTACATTAGGTATCCAAAAGGATTAACCATGTTGAACCTCAAACGGTTTTTATTACTTAGACCCTAAACGGTCTTGGACTTCAGAGTTCAAACATTTTGAAACCGTTTGGGCATATTGCCCTTGAAACCGTTTAAGCAACGAATGTGTTGAAACCGAATGAGCTTGGGTATCCAAACGGTTTGGGACCATTTGGACCCAAACGGTCTTGAGACCGTTTGGTCCAAACCTCCTCAAAACCGAATGGACCAAAAAGGTCTTTCAACACTTAACCAAATCAAGGTTCCAATCAATGAACCACCTCTCAAATGAATCATTGATCCATTCATCAATTGAACCATTGAATCACCCCTCAATTAGACCATAAATTAGGGTTTTGAACCTAATTAAACTAAGGTTTATAATCAAGAAACCATCAACTAGGGTTTTGAAATCGAGTAACCTTCAATGGTTAACATTGTGAAACTAATTCAATTGAAATCAGTGAACCATCATCAAATTATGATATGACCTGACCTCAAATGGTCTTGAGTTTGTTTGGGGAACCTCTAAATGGTCTTGAGGTCATTTGGATGACCTCAAACGGTCTTGAGACCGTTTGCCCCACCCATCATTGAAATTTGTGGAATTTAATTAGGGTTTGGATCATTGGATTCATCATCAAATTAGCTATTGATTGCATTTCGATTTGATATATCTAACTCTTCAATTACTCGACCATATTCAACCCTAGACCTCTAAACGGTCCTGGTTGACCTCCAAACGGTCTTGAGACTATTTGGGGTGATCTCCAAATGGTCTTGAGACCGTTTGGGTTAATCAACCCAAAGATTTAACTCAATCAATTGCAAAATTAGCACTCAACCCGATTAGGGTTTCTAATTGGAGGATTGTCCATATATTGAATTAATCAATTAAAGCCATTAGATCATTACTCAACAATTACTAGGGTCCAGACCTCAAATGGTCAACCCATCCAAATGGTCAACTCATCTAAACGATTTGGAATCTAAACCTCCAAACGGTTTGCAAATTGTTTGGTCACCAAACGGTTTCGTGAAACCGATTGGACCATATTGTTGAAACCGTTTGCAATAGATATTTAGGGAGGTGTGTACTTATGATGATGTAATCATAATCAAGCTCTAAACCTATGATACTTTATGTGATTTTCATGGTGATTACATCGATCAACCAATTAAAATTTCAAGAATGAAGAAAGGCTCAACAATTGATAAGGAATTGAATGGAATAACAATATTAATGGTTCAAGTTATAAAATCCGCCTCCAATTGAGCTCCAAAAATTCAAGCTCACGTCAAAAATTGTGGATACAACTCTTTTCACTATCCCAAGGGTCGTCCTCAAGCTTTGAGTGAAAAGGAATGGTTACAATTGAAGAGGGGATCGAGATAAGAAGAAATCATGCATTGATTTTCGATTTCCACCATGGATTCAAGGTGAAAGAAGGTCAAGAAGCTTACCAACAGGTTGGGGGTCGTCCTCCTAATCCTCCAAAGCTCCCTTGGTCGTTTTGAAAGCAAGGAGAAGAAAGGGATTCGGAAATGCCTTTGTTTTGAGTTGTAAAGGGTGTTTTTTTAAGAAAATCAATGAGAGAGAAAATGCCTTATAAAAATTCTTTTAATTCCAAAATTAGTGCCACCTCTTCCCCCTCAATTACTTGGATATGAGTCTATACTTATTACCTCTTATTCCTTTCAATTATCCTCAAATTAAAGAAAAGCAATTTAAGCACCTTAACCCTTATAATATTAATATACATAAGTGAGTGGATATTTCTTTTTCTTATTATAATGTGAGTGAGTTTTGCACTTCCTTTGGATATTTTCATGGCCTAGCAAAGGCACAAGGGTGTTAACACTTGAGAAAATTCAGCCATCTCACTTTTGGGTTGAAGGCCCTTCAATTAATATATTTATTTTTGCATTAAATTGAATTAGGGTTTCAATTAGGCTTAAATCTTGATTATTTTAATATCGAGATACAAATGAGACACCCATCTCATTTTATTTTCTCTACATGATGTCAAGAAACATTAGGAACTATTTTGAAGTGGTAATTTTCATATTGAACCCTAGGTTTTGGGTAAATTGCATATTATACAAAAACTAGGTTTTAATGCACAAACATTGTTTTATTAGCTCTTTCTTGGTACTCAGGCTTTTCCCAAGCCATACCTCTGTATCATCTTCATCCTCATGATGATTCGACATATGAGGAACATTTATCAAGTAAAATGTGCAAGTTAACCCCACAACTTGGGTAATTTGCACTTTAGTCCAAAATAAGCAAACATTTCTTCAACATTATCCAAACAGGACCGAAATTGAAACATAAGTTCCGCTTGGGCCTTAATTACTTTTAAAAAGATAAGAGAAAGCATATAATTATCTTTCTTAAACAAAATACCTAGGGTTAAAGCATAACCCAGGTCATGGATGTTATAATAATATTTCCCCATTTCAGTGCAGACCCAGAATGACCCATGGACACCCAACTCCCGATCAAGGAATACCAGCGTAAGGGTGGCTACGTCACTATGGATTGCCCTTTCCTACATGCCTGGGCCGCATGAATCAGGACTGGCATGCCACATGCCCATGTGAGGCCCACCAATTGGATGGGTTATGGCTCTGATACCATTGGTAATGCACGGGCCCACTGCCCAAGGCTCTAGTAGAGTTTCGGGAATGATGATTGGCCCCACAAACCACCACTAGCCTTAACTGCGTGCTTTGTCCTCACTCACGCTCATGCCAGGATCAACTTCCCGATAGGTCACCCATCCCAGTACTACTCCAAGCTAAGCACACTTAACTATGGAGTTCTTTAGTGATGGGTTCTTGGAAAAGGAGGTGCACCTTGGTAATATGGGTAGTCCAATCATTCATTTTAAGATCAAGTTATCTGAGGCCTCAAATCCTGGGACGTTACAAGAACGATAAGTAGCAAAAAGTAAGTAGTAGTGAATGAGGAGAGAGATAAGAGAAAACAATGGCTTTTAGTAATATATGAATTTTTTTTAGAAGTATAATTTGTTGAAGGTATATTAAGGGATGTAAATTGGTTCTACATATGATTTCAGTGTACATGTGCAAGCAATATGCTAATTGAAGGTGTCTGATAGTTGCAGTCATTCATACCAGTAATCCATCTCAGTATTGTACAATTGTAGTATGGTGATATGGGTTGAATAATGATGGAACAAATGAAGGTTTACCCAGAATAAGGTAGTGTTACCTATTCACTCATATGAATAGAAGGGATGATAACCATATTATATTGATATGTAACCCTAATGAGGAATAGCTTGTTATACCTAGATTTAATATAACTAAGTGATGGTAATTGGGTATGAATAGTCCTTGAATGACTAATACAATCATGGAGTACTTTCTTACTGTTGTTGAAACCCTAGTATGGTATAACCTGATGGTTACACCTTGAATTATGTGTGGGTTCATACTTGAGAATAATATGGAATGTGATGGTAATGCTTCACCTTATGCATCCATGATGCAATGGGGATTCCATGAGTAGTATTGTACAATTGCCATTGAATCTAGTCTTCCAACTCAAGACTGTTTTGCTATTTGAGTAGCACAATAGTAAAATTCAAAACAACATGGTGAACTCTCTTTTATGACTTAGAGGTAATACATAACAACAATACATATTGAGCCGTATGAAATGAGATAGTTGGATCATATTATCAATGTTGAGGTAACACCTCAAGAGTATAAAAAATATTGAAATGGTTGTTTCTCTCTCTCTCTGCTAAGATTAATTGTGGCATAGAGAATTTGTTTGTTATCATTGAGAACTATTTCAAACATGTTGTGATTTAATAAAGGAATAAGGGACTTAATGTTGAAAACTACATTCACGTATGAAATACAAGAATATAATGGCATGGAAGATTTTAGAAGCTTAAAATAAACCTTGAATGTACTTTACTTGCATATTTATGTTTCGGGGACAAAATCTTTTTTTGGGGGGGAGAATTATTATGACCACATCTGAGCTTGATTGGTAAATTAGGGTTTACCTGGATGATTATATGCTTAATTCAATTGATCATTGCTTAAATCTAATTAATGATGATAATGAAATTATGATGTTTTAAACCTAATAAGAATGCTAAGTGTTCTATTGTTTGAGAAATATAAACCCTAGTTGGCTGAAATTAGGGTTTTGATGGTACATGAGTATGGAATTTGATCATGATAGAAGTGTGGTAAATAATTTTCTTTATTTTTTAAAATATTTGTATTTAATTGAATTTTCGATGTGATATGGATAACTCAATTATAAATATTGGAGAAAAATTTCAGAATATTTGAGTGTTCTTTGAATGTGGTTCTCGATCAAAATGTTAATAGAGTGCTTTTTAGTAGTGTAGTGTTTTATTTTTATTTATTCATTGGTAAATCCAAATGATCTAAAATTTTAACTAGAGATCTAAATTTCAGTCGCAAACAACATGTAATATTTTCATAATTTTTGGATGTGTTTAGACCTTATCATTAGATGAATTATAGTAACTTACATTTCTATAGAATTCTGGATAGTAGTGCACTAGTCGATTTTTATTTATTTAATGGAATCTTGGAATAATCTCAAATTTTAACTGAAACTTTGTACTCAATTATACACAACATGATAAATTCTCATAATTTTTGGAGAAGGTTTGATCTCTGAAATATACGAATTCACAGAAACCTTTTTATGACAGAAAAATCTGCTGAAATAAGAAAAAGTTTAGTGAGGGGTCAATGTGCAATTAACCCAAGAAACTCAATTTCTCTATATGGTCAACCTAACACACAAGGAGATCACATAATTCATGATTCAATCTAGAGAAATGAAATCCTAGAGAGAGAGAGTTAGGGTTTGAGAGGAGAAATTGATGGAGATGCTGACCTAGGGTTTTGCGGTCTGAGGAATGTTGAAATCATGTAAGTTTAGCTTCTTTGGATATAGTTTCATTGTGAATGTTCTCTCATATGTAAAAATTCCATCCCTCCTTTGATTTTATCCAAAATGGTATCAAAACTTCTCCTTTTCTCACTCTTTCTTCATAATCCCTCATTTTTAGGGTTTCCGAGTTGAAAGGAAGAACAATTGGGTGATTTGCTAGGGATTTGATATGGATTTGAGATTTTTAGATATGGGATACATTTGTAAGGTGTTTTCACACCTGAGGTGAGTGGGAACTTCCTTTAAATAGTATATTGCACGAAAATTGGTTAAATCAACCATAATCTTTAATTGCTTAGTATGCGACTACAAAATCTGAATTGTCTATTTGTTCTAAGTTGTTGCAAAATGATATGAAATGGATTCTTCCTTTGTTTGAATCAATTTCAGATGATAAAATCATATTAGAAATATATGCAATGCATTCTAATGAGAATTCCCTATGTATTCATAGATGTTATAAGTGTAAACTGAAATATAGAGAATTTGTCTATGACTAAAATTTGTTGTATAAGTAAATAGAGAAAGTTGTTTATTTAGATCCCCTTGATTTTGAATGATTGTTTATCTAAATTCATAATAAATATATGTTAGATACTATCTTGGATTTTTTTTTAAAGTGAGTAGTGTTTGTTTGGTATCTCAGTGAAGAGGGTGAAGCCCTGGATGCGAGGAAAGTTGGATATTTGCAAATATATATCGTGAAATCCATTTGAAGGGATTTTCTTGACATAATAGACTTTATTTATTCAATGTTATTATTGATGAATGATATCTCAGTGAATGGCATGGAAACCCCAATTCAGCTCAGTTCTAAGGTTTCATACATATATTGATTTTATATGATTTGTTGATAGTAGTCTTTATTAAGTGAATGTTTATGTCACATGAAATCTTTATGGGAGCCATGGGAATAAGTTGTTTCCTAGTGAGAGGTGAGAAGATGTGTGATGGCCTTGTGAACCATGGGAATACTTGTACAACCAGTGAAATGAATACCTTGGTCTAAGGACCTAGATGAAATGGTTACCTATTATAGAGGTAAGAATGCTATGTGATGATCTATGGGTTTGAATACCCATATCCAGTGATTATGATAATGATGTGAAGGGATCATAATTCCTAGTAATATGATAAGGGATTGAGATCCCAGGTACCATGTTTTGTAATGATTTGAAAAATACGTGATATATGTATTACACCTTTCTTTGTAGTAATTGTTGTGATTAAATGAAACCCTAAGGGTAGGGTGTTCAATGAATCAAGTATTGTGATATCAATGTTCTCAGTTATTATTAATAATTCTTGTCATAATAAGTAATTAACTCTTAAATGAGTTATGAGATGCACAACTCAAGATTTGGGTTGATATGGACGTTCTTTGAGAAATTACAAATAAATTGCAAGTGCTGTTGACGATTACTCATATGTCAAGTAATTAACTCTTATCAGTGTAATAAGATGATAAATTGCACGATTCTAGTTTGTATCTGCCAAGTGGACATGTAATCTATTTATTTAAGAATTTTAGTCTTTCTGCATGTATAATATGTTGATTACTCAGTATATTACAATGTTTTGAATATATTGCTCTGCCAAGTTTTGAATGATATACATGTTTTATTATAACTTCAAATAAGTAGACATGACACCATAGAGATACCAGAGTCACGTAAAAGTAAAAGAATGGTACAATGTAGAAAGAGCTTTCTAGGAATAATAAAATAATAGACTTAGGAGCCCTAAACACCGTAAAAACCCTATGTGAGGTCTACGCCTTAGGGGTGAAATGTCCTAACCCTAGAAGTGTCCAGTATACGGGGGTCGGAACGTGTTAACAGGTGGCACGGGGGACGAAGCCCTAGTGGAAGTCTCCTTAAATTATAGTTTGCAGTGTCCAACATCAACTAGAAGTCCTGGTGGCACTAGAGTATAGAAAAGCCAAGAGGTGGCTTGATTCTCTGCCTGTGTGCTCAGGTTAGAGAAGGAGTCCAGTTTAGGCTAGAGTGCCATTTCCCTGTTGCAAACCAGGAGAGTAGTCAGACTTAGCATTTCACAGGTATGTCCGTTAAGTCTTGTATAGTGTGATCATAGTGCACTACAAGTCTTCATATGTAGAGTACACTGCATATGATCAGGGAATAATAAAATGAATGAGAGGTCAAACAAGTGTGTACAATTATTCAATTATTCTTTGTATGTTTCTAAATTATTAGTTCTCTTTATGATCAATCAAGCATTTCATATATTGATTCACTCTTATAGATATTTAGAGTATCCTGCCATATTTATGATTGTCAATTATTAGACTCTTTAAAGGTTACTACTGTTATAATTGATATCAATTGCTCAAAAGTATATATGTAATTATATCAGTGCTTTAGACTGTTGCTTTGAAGTACTCATTCACTGAGCGAGTAGGATCACCCCTCTACTCACAATTTTTAGGGATGTCACATGGACTTGAAGAAGGTCATTGCATCAGAGTATATCTGCCACAAGAGTTAAGTATGAGTGTAGTTAAGTTCAGTCGGTCCCTGTGACTCTAGGTCCTTGTATAGATGTGAGAGAGATGTAAATGATGTTTGTATATTTGTTTCCTTAATAAGAGAGAATGCATTTGATTATCATTTCGTATGTACATGGAAGTGTGAGAAACAGAATGAATGTATGGATGTGTATCATTAATGTTGAGATCATATTGGAGTAATCAAGGTTTAATTCTCTTGTAAAGTTTGATTATGTGATTCAATGCGAGAAAACAAAGAGTTTGAAAAAGAAGAAAAAGTTAACGGTGATCATTGCATTACGATAAATCCTCAATTGTATGCCCTAATCTCATGATTAATGATATTTGTGAGATTGGGAGTGTAACAACTTGGTATCAGAGCTTAGGCTGAGTTGTCAGGGACCATTAAGTTATTAAGTTAGAGTCATAAGTGTGGCAAATAGGAGATGTTGATGTTAGCTTTGGAGATTTGAGTATTTGGATATCCTGGACCGGTATATGAGTACTTGGGTCAACTAGTATTAAGCTACTCTATCTATTCTTTCATGTATAACCTGGCCAGGTATATAGTGGGAGGATGGTCTAGAGAGGAACCCTAGAAATATTAGGGCTAGAAACAAGATAAGTAACATGAATTAAGAGCATAAATATAAAATGAGATAGAACTTTCATTTCATATTGTTGTTTTATTGGAGATGAATAGAAAAGCTCTTATATGTTTGAATTCAAATATTCAATATTTTGAAATATATATGGGTCTTTAAGATTTATTGTACACTATGCAGTTGTAGCATTTATTGATTACATTCTTTATATCAAGTAGACTAGAAATGATCTTTGAATGACCTTTTCTAAGTGGATAAGTTTTCTTCCACACATTTGAGATGAATAGGAGTTGAGTAATCCCGTGTAGCTCTTGGCTTCAGGATTACAGGTTTGGCCTGGTCCGGCTGGCAGGATGCATTAATGGGATCTAATGACTCCTATTAGTTACTCTAAGATTTTTAAGTATAAGGGAAAGACTGGGATAACTAAGAATTAGTTGGAACTGATATCTGAGATCCAACTTTGGAGCCTCATATGAGAAACCCTTAATTGGGAATAAAGGAACACAATATAAGGTTCATATTAAGTTTAATTATTAGTATTATATGAACTCTAAATATGAAATATGGAAAAGATATGAGAAAAGTATGTAAGGGGCCAAGATAGTAAGAATCAATCATGAGGAATGGATTATATAACTGAGTACAATGTTTGTATGTACTCCAAAGCAAAGGGAAAATAGAAGAAAAGATCTAAGTATACAATAAGTACATAGAAGTGAAGAGTATTCAGAAGAGTTAAAGTGAAGAGAACTAGATGCGCATGTAAATCATAAGACTAGGATAAGACACTTAGTTGAAACAAAGAGAAATGTTGGAAATAATGAGCTTGATTAAGGAATGAGGGTTCTGATATAATTGAGAGCACGGAATGTATACCTTTATTAATAAGTTTAATACATTCATCCTTACTGCCTTTGGATTTTAAGTCTCTATAGAACAACAAACTTGTTTCTAAAAGAAGAACAAAAGACTAGCTAAATAAATGAATAAGTCATACAAAGGTAGACTACATTTAGGAAGGAAAAACTTCATTGAAAGAGAAACTAAGTTTGACCCATGCATGAGCCATTTGATTTAAAATGAAGGATATGTAATGTATTAAACATGAGGTGATACTAGTAGAGAGATTATTGATTTAGAATTTCAACTTCACATTAGTAGAAGGATAAAAGGAAATATATGCAACATGGTATACATGATCATCCACATAAAAGAAGCAACATGATCATAAGAGAAAACTAGAAGTTAAATATGACATGTGGAATAGTAGTATATGATAAGGGGATTATGAAAAGTAAAGAAGGGTTTGAAACATAATGGAGTAATATCGATTATAAAAGAAAGAGGTTGTGAGATTCAAGAAAGTGCTAATTAGTCGAGTATCCTTGTTGATAATTAATTAAACCTACATATGAGAAATGTATAGAGAAATGTGGGAATGAAGTGATAAGAAAATAAATCATACATGATGCATAACCACTATGGTAGAGACATCTAGTGAATGTAATAATGACACACGATATGATGACAAAACCCTAGCAGAGTAATTGAGAATGTAATCTACCTGAATAGGTCAAGTAAGAGAAAGAAAATTCAATTGATAAGATAAGAAAGACCTTAGTAAAACTTATGAGATCCAAAGATTGAATTTCAAATTAAGGGATAAAATTCACGTCACAATAACGTCATGCTACTGATAAGGACCAAACCCTAGAATGTTTAGAGTTTTAATAGTTCAAGGGATGTCACTAGTGATTTGACCTTGAATACTAGCATCTCTATAAAACAAGATCATGAGATTTGCACTATGAGAAGTAAACTAGCACTGATAGTAATCTAGGGTTTAAAGATAGCTAATCTAAAAGGTAGATAAACAATATGGAAATGATTCAGAGTAAAGAGTAAGATATAAATTTTTTAATGTAATAAGTGTGTTTTGATCAAAAGGAGAAATACAATATGAGTGAAGTGTGATATGAGATAAATTCTTGCAGTGATAGGAAGAATGATGAATAATCTACTTGTACCTTGTATATTTCAATTTTATGAATGTTTAACCTACATGATTAAAATGAGAAGGATAAGTAGAAAAAAGTAAGTAGTAGTGAATGAGGAGAGAGATAAGAGAAAACAATGGCTTTTAGTAATATGTGAATTTGTTTTTAGAAGTATAATTTGTTGAAGGTATATTAAGGGATGTAAATTTGTTCTACGTATGATTTCAGTGTACATGTGCAAACAATATGTTAATTAAAGGTGTCTCATAGTTGTAGTCATTCATACCAATCCATCTTAGTTTTGTACAATTTTGGTATGGGGATATGGGTTGAATAATGATGGAACAAATGAAGGGTTACCCTTCATAAGGTAGTCTTACCTATTCAATCATATATATAGAAGGGATGATAACCATATTGTATTGATATGTAACCCTAATGAGGTATAACTTGTTATACCTAGCTTTAATATAACTAAGTGATGGTAATTGGGTATGAATAGTCCTTGAATGACTAATACAATCATGGAGTACTTTCTTACTATTGCTGAAACCCTAGTATGCTATAACCTGATGGTTACACCTTGAATTATGTGTGGGTTCATACTTGAGAATAATATGGAATGTGATGGTAATGCTTCACCTTATGCATCAATGATGCAATGGGGATGATGTGAGTAGTATTGTACAATTGTTGTTGAATCTAGTCTTCCAACTCAAGACTGTTTTGATATTTGAGTAGCACAATAGTAAAATTCAAAACAACATGGTGAACTCTCTTTTGTGATTAAGAGGTAATACATAACAATAGTACATATTGAGCCATATGAATTGAGATAGTTGGATCATATTATCAATGTTGAGGTAACACCTCAAGAGTATAAAAAAATATTGAAATATTTATTTCTCTCTCTCTCTGCTATGATTGATTGTAGCATAGATAATTTTTTGTTATCATTGAGAACTATTTCAAACATGTTGTGATTTAGTAAATGAATAAGGGACTTAATGTTGAAAACTGCATTCAAGTATGAAATACAAGAATATAATGACATATAAGATTTCATGTGGCATCCAACTCACAAAAACAGAATTTACTTAACAGGAAGCGAATCATTTGCAACGGATTACTGAAAATCACTAAAAATTAAAACTTTTTACAAAGAGATCCAATCATAGGAAAACTCTTCCATCAGGAACCAATGTAATACATTTACAACCTAGCTCATAAGTACATGCCCTGTACCATATCTTTTCGAGGATTACATACAACAGTTACTTTGGCAAACTATACATCAGTAACATAAAACCTTGAGGCGTTCAAGCCAAAATCTCAAAGCGATGATAAAAGCACTATCTACATACTCTGAGGACCTGAGAGTACAAAGACGACACATAAGACTTTCTATACAAAACTTGGCAGCCAGTGGCTCCACCTGAGTTATCACTGCTGTCCCTATTGCTTCTTTTCCCTTGCTATAGGGTTCTTACTTCTTCTTCTGCGTTTACCTAAAAAGTTGGATCCCACGGGGGTGAGTCAATTGTAAGTTTCCCCAGTGAGAGATATAACTCTCTGCCAAAACATTATTATTGCAGTTTATTATAATATAACTGAGTAGAGAAATCTTATATATTAACAACAGTATTAATCATTGTATGAACAAAGTAAAGTAATCTCATTTCCTTAGGAGAACATTGCATTTACCCATGATAGAATCATAATTCATCCATCTACTTGCAATAAATATACAGAGATACAAATAACATTTATCACTAGGGATGCAAAAAAAGAAATGTAACATCATCCAATAAATTTCTATATTCAATCCTTAAACAAACATGCTATATGGCTGATTACATTTTACAATCACACTTATGCCCTGAGGAGATGAGGTAGACCGCTCATACTCCAACTGACCATTGCGAAGTCGAAATTGGTACCATACAAGGTCAATGGAAGAGCCAACTTCCAAGACCTCCCATATCTCGGTCAGTACGAGACCACATGCAGGACATCTTGTGTCTTTGCTAGATAGCTTTCTAGGATATACTGGCAACTACGCTATTAGAGTAACAGTGGCGTTCTGCACTCTCTTCACAATGGAGAGAGTTCATGTTTGCCTCCATCGATCTGGTATTATTATTATTCGGAGATGTATACTACATCTATCCCAATCATTAGGAGATTTGTGATACATCCATCCCGGTACAATAATGAAGGATTGAGAGGTTTAATGGTTACCTTCCATCAATTCCCTCATTAGGACGTAAGGATTTATTCATCCATTAACACCCACATATTCAAAATATGCGTTCCAGGTTTATCCGCGGAGCAACCCGTTTCTCCATCACCAAAATACTGACGATGATGGATCTATGGTCAGGGCTCTACATGATATGATTTTACTTTATTAATTAAGTACATTAGCATATTCTTTTAGCATCAGTCATGTTCTCAAACAGGAATTATTATGACAAATACTGCAAAGGAACATGTAAGCTCTTTTCTATAGCTTTACCAGAACTTATAATACATTGGGATCTTAACACCTTATCTCATTACTTGAAAGTTAACATCTCACAGCAACATCATTATCTTACTTATCAAAACTGGGTATTCATACCCTCAGTTCATCAGTAATCATTGTTACCACGTGTTAGGTAACTATTACCTCTAGGTCCTTAAACCGAGGTATACATGATACTTGTTACACATGCATCTCCCATGGTTCACAAGGCACATTAAGTGTCTTGTCACCTTTCACTAGGCAACAACTTACTCATATGACTCATAAAATCCATGCACATTTTGTTACTTTTACTAAGGAACAACAACAATAAGGCACACAAGGCCAATCAACATTTATATAAATGTTGTCATAGCTCAAATATGGCTATGTTCATCATCTCATGAAATCTGCATGGTTAATAGACATGATAATAATCATAAAAGTCACTTATCACATCATGTGATACAATAGTATCACCACCATTCCTTTATCAGGGTTAGGGTTTACTATCAAATATGCTTTTCATCCCTTTACCCAAAAATTAGGGTTAGGTTTTCCCATTTCAAATTAATTAGGGTTTCATGTTTGTATTATCTATCCAACCCTAATATATTGTTCCACTCCTCTAGGAGCATTCAATAATATCATAAATATTTATTCATGATCATTACTCTGATCATATAGCATTAATGATTATCAATTCAAGGTTTGAGTTCATCTCTCAACTTTGCCATGGTATGTTTATACCATACCCATTATCTTGACTTAACCACTTTCTCATAGCATGTTAGTCACCATTTATCAAAGTGCAATGAACTCATTACATCTTCATGGTAATAATTTACATAACACACACTTCTTGTATTTATTTTTCCAAGTTTATTGGATTTCAGGTGCATCAAGGTATATCAACCCTGAAATGCTAAATGTGTTATCTATCATGTCTTGATGTATCACTTTTCTCCTCATTTCCATCTTACTTAAGTTAATCAACTCATCTTGTATTAAGGTATTTCCCTCTTAATACTTTAACCACTAACCTATCACCTTTATCATGTGGTGCATATGTCACACATCAGAATTGTCCAGCTATCATTAATGATATGGACTTATCTAATGGTTAGGCATTGTTGATATAGAATAAACCATTATTAACCACTTTAGGTATTTCAACTCTTAGGATGTTATCCACATTATTAATTAGTGTTGCATACATCATTCCTAAGAGTTTCATGTCCTCATATTTGTAAGGTGTGTAGGGTTGTTACACATGTATAAAGTTATATATATAATAATCTAGGCATCATCTTGTCCCTTATACCCTTACACCTTTGAGTATCAACATTACCATTCATATGGTTTATCAATTTCACCCACCTTGGGTGTAACATTCTCATCTTACTTGATTATATTAGCAACACCCTACTTTTGTGTATTGTCCATTATACCATTACTGGTGTTTCATTTATCATTACATGGCATCACCCTGGATTTGAGTCTCACATCACATCATTGCATCAGGGTTCCACATAACATTATTCTAATTTAGGGTTTCTAATGAAATTACCCTAGATTAGGGTTTCACATTCAATAACCCACAATTAGGGTTTACTATTCATCCCAATTAGGGTTTCATAATTAATTATCCATAATTAGGGTTTACTATTCATCTAATTTAGGGTTTTACATTTCATAAACTTAAATTAGGATTACTCAAGTCATCACCCTCAATTAGGGTTTCACTATTACCCTAGATTAGGGTTTTACTCAGAATTGCCTTGAAATAGGGTTAGGGTTCATTTAACTTTCTCAAATAGGGTTTTCATGATCTCTTCACTAAGGATCATACCCTAATCACTACATGACTAATAATCATGTAATAATTACTCTATATCATCCTCTCAACTTGACTAGGTTATATCATCCCTTCAATCAAGTACATATAACTATGATTGGCATAGTGTACTAAGACATTACTTTAATAACCTTTTAGTGTTAAATAATCTAGAAGTACTGATCATCTAGGTACTTTAGGGTTTAAAACTTTGTACCCAACATTAATAATCATCATTGGATCAATGGATCAATCATCATCTTAATTCTCCAAAAGATTTGATCATATTGAACCTCTATTTACATGAGGTATCCAAATGATATGACCAATTGAATTTTCAATTACAATAGGTGTCCAAGTGGATTAACCAATTGCGTATTCAATTACATTAGGTATCCAAAAGGATTAACCATGTTTAACCTAAAATGGTTTTGATTACTTAGATCCTAAATGATCTTGGACTTCAGAGTTCAAACATTTTGAAACCGTTTGGGCATATTGCCCTTGAAACCGTTTAAGCAACGAATGTGTTGAAACCGAATGAGCTTGGGTCTCCAAATGGTTTGGGACCGTTTGGACCCAAACGGTCTTGAGACCATTTGGACTCAAATGGTCTTATGACCATTTGGTCCAAACCTCCTCAAAACCGAATGGACCAAAAAGGTCTTTCAACAACTAACCAAATCAAGGTTCCAATCAATGAACCGCCTCTCAATTGAATCATTGATCCATTCATCAATTGAACCATTGAATCAACCCTCAATTAGACCATCAATTAGGGTTTTGAACCTAATTAAACTAATGTTTATAATCAAGAAACCATCAACTAGGGTTTTGAAATCGAGGAACCTTCAATGGTTAACATTGTGAAGCTAATTCAATTGAAATCAATGAACCATCATCAAATTATGATATGACCTAACCTCAAACGGTCTTGAGGTCATTTAGGGAACCTCTAAATGGCCTTGAGGTCATTTGGATGACCTTAAATGGTCTTCAGACCGTTTGCCCCACCCATCATTGAAATTTGTGGAATTTAATTAGGGTTTGGATCATTGGATTGATTGATCATCAAATTAGCTATTGATTGCATTTCGATTTGATATCTCTAACTCTTCAATTACTTGACCATATTCAACCCTAGACCTCTAAACGGTCCTGGTTGACCTCCAAATGGTCTTGAGACCATTTGGGTGATCTCCCAACGGTCTTGAGATCGTTTGGGTGAAGCAACCCAAAGATTTAACTCAATCAATTACAAAATCAGCACTCAACCCGATTAGGGTTTCTAATTGGAGGATTGTCCATATATTGAATTAATCAATTAAAGCCATTAGATCATTACTCAACAAGTACTAGGGTTATGAACTCAAAAGGTCAACCCATCCAAATGGTCAACTCATCTAAATGGTTTGGAATCCATACCTCCAAACGGTTTGGTGAAACCGATTGAACCATATTGTTGAAACCGTTTGCAATAGATATTTAGGGAGGTGTGTGCTTATGATGATGTCATCATCATCAAGATCTAAACCCACGAAACTTTCTGTGATTTTCATGGTGATTACATCGATCAACCAAATAAAATTTCAAGAATGAAGAAAGGATCAACAATTGATAAGGAATTGAATGCAATAACAATATTAAGGGTTCAAGTTATAAAACCCACCTCCAATTGAGCTCCAAAGCTTCAATCTCACGTCAACAATGGTGGATGAAACTCCTTTCACAATCCCAAGGCTCGTCCTCAAGCTTTGAGTGAAAAGGAATGGTTAGAATTGAAGAGGGGATCAAGATAAGAAGAAATCATGCATTGATTTTCGATTTCCACCATGGATTCAAGGTGAAAGAAGGTCAAGAAGCTTACCAACAGGTTTGGGGTCATCCTCCTGATCCTCCAAAGCTCCCTTGGCCGTTTTTCAAGCAAGGAGAAGAAAGGGATTCAGAAAAGCCTTTGTTTTGAGTTGTAAAGGCTGTTTTTATAAGAAAATCAATGAGAGAGAAAATGCCTTATGAAAATTCTTTTAATTCCAAAATTAATGCCGACTCTTCCCCCTCAATTCCTTGGATAAGAGTCTATCCTTCTTGCCTCTTATTCCTCTCAATTATCCTCAAATTAATGAAAAGTAATTTAAGCACCTTAACCCTTATAATATTAATATCCATAAGTGAGTGGATATTTCTTTTTCTTATTATAATGCGAGTGATTATCCACTTCCTTTGGATATTTTCGTGGCCTAGAGAAGGCACAAGGGTGTTCACACTTGAGAAAATTCAGACATCTCGCTTTTGGGTTGAAGGCCCTTCAATTAATATATTTATTTTTGCATTAAATTGAATTAGGGTTTCAATTAGGCTTAAATCTTGGTTATTTTAATATCAAGATTCTCTCTCCTTCAAAGTGATACAAATGAGATGCCCCTCTCATTTTATTTGCTCTACATGATGCCAATAAACATTAGGGACTATTTTGAAGTGGTAATTTGCATATTGAACCCTAGGTTTTGGGTAAATTGCATATTATACCAAAACTAGGTTTTAATGTAGAAACATTGCTTTATCAACTCTTTCTTGGTACTCAGGATTTTTCCAAGCCATACCTCTGTATCATCTTCATCCTCATGATTCTTCAACATATGAGGAACATTTATCAAGTAACATTTGCCAGTTAACCCCTCAACTTGGGTAATTTGCACTTTAGTCCAAAATAAGCAAACATTGCTTCAACATTATTCAAACAAGACCAAAATTGAAACATAAGTTCCTCTTAGGCCTTAATTACTTTTCAAAAGATAAGAGAAAGCATATAATTTTCTTTCTTAAACAAAACACCTAGGGTTAAAGCATAACCCAGGTCAGGGATGTTACATTTCAGAAGCTTAAAATAAACCTTGAATGTACTTTACTTGCATATTTGTGTTTCGGGGATGAAACCTGTTTAGGAGGGGGGAGAATTGTTATGACCACATCTGAGCTTGATTGGTAAACTAGGGTTTACCTGGATGATTATATGCTTAATTAGATTGATCATTGCTTAAATATAATTAATGATGATAATTTAATTATGATGTTTTAAACCAAATAAGAATGTTAAGTGTTTTATTATTTGAGAAATATAAACCCTAGTCGGTTGAAATTAGGGTTTTGATAGTACATGAGTATGGAATTTGATTAGGATAGCAGTGTGGTAAATGATTTTTAATATTTTCTACAAATTTTTGTTGAATTTAATTTTGTATATGATATGAATAACTCAATTACGCATATTGGAGAAAAATTTCAGAATATTTGAGTGTTCTTTGAATGTGGTTCTCGGTCGAACTATACTTCGACCAAAATGCTGACAGAGTGCTTTTTAGCAGTGTAGTGTATTATTTTTATTGATTTATTGGTAAGTCGAAATGATTTGTAATTTTAATTGGATATCAGAAAGTCAATCATAAACAACATGTAAAATTTTCATAATTTATGGATGCATTTAGACCTTATCAGTAGACGAATTACAGTAACATGCATTTCTATAGAATTCTAGATAGTAGTGCACTATTCGATTTTTATTTATTTAATGGAAGCTTGGAATGATCTCAAATTTTAACTGAAGCTTTTTTTCTCAGTTATAAACAACATGATAAATTCTAATAATTTTTGGAGAAGTTTTGATCTCTGAAATATACGAATTCACAGAAACCTTTTTATGACGGAAAAATCTGCTAAAATAAGAAAAAGTTTAGTGAGGGGTCAATGTGCAATTAAACCAAGCAGCTCAATTACTCTATATGGTCAACCTAACACACAAGGATATTTCATAATTCGTGATTCAATCTATATAAATGAAATCCTAGAGAGAGAGAGAGTTAGGGTTTGAAAGGAGAAATTGATGGAGAAGCTGACCTAAAGTTTTGCGGTCCAAGGAATGATGAAATCATGTAAGTTTAGCTTCTTTGGATATAGTTTCATGGTGAATCTTCTCTCACATGTAAAAATTCCATCCCTCATCTGATTTTATCAAAAATGGTATCAAAAATTCCCCTTTTCTCACTCTTTCTTCATAATCCCTCATTTTTAGGGTTTCTGAGTTGAAAGGAAGAAGAATTGAGTGAATTGCTAGGGATTTGATATGGATTTGAGATTTTCAGATACATGATACATTTTTAAGGTGTTTTCACACCTTAGGGTGAGTGGAAATTTCCTTTAAACAATATATTGCACGAAAATTGGTTAAATCAACCATAATCTTTAATTGCTTAGTATGCGACTACAAACCCTGGATTGTCTATTTGTTCTAATTTGTTGCAAAATGATATGAAATGGATTCTTCCTTTGTTTGAATGAATTTCAGATGATAAAATCATATTAGAAATGTATTCAATGCATTCAAATGAGAATTCCCTAAGTATTCATAGATGTTATAAGAGTAAACTAAAATATAGGGAATTCGTCTATGACTGAATTTGCTGTATAAGTAAATAGAGAAAGTTGCTTATTTAGATCCCCTTGGTTTTGAATGATTGTTTATCTAAATTCATAGTAAATATATGTTAGATACTATCTTGGATTTCATTTAAAGTGAGTAGTGTTTTTTTGGTTTCTCAGTGAAGAGGGTGAAGCCCTATATGCGAGGAAAGTTGGATATTTGCGAATAGATATCGTGAAATCCATTTGAAGAGATTTCCTTGACATAATAGACTTTATTTATTCAATGTTATTATTGATGCATGATATCCCATTGAAGGGAATGGAAACCCAAATTCAGCTAGGTTTCAATGTTTCATACATATATTGATTTTATATGATTTGTTGATAGTAGTCTTTATTCAGTGAATGTTTATGTCGCATGAAATCTTTATGGGAGCAATGGGAATAAGTTTTTGCCTAGTGAGAGGTGAGAAGATGTGTGATGGCCTCGTGAAGCATGAGAATACTTGTACAACCAGTGAAATGAATACCTTGGTCTAAGGACCTAGAGGTAATGGTTACCTGTTATAGAGGTAACAATGCTATGTGATGATCTATGGGTTTGAATACCCAGGTCCAGTAATTATGATAATGTTGTGAAGGGATGAGAATTCCTAGTAATGTGATAAGGGATTGAGATCTCAGGTATCATGTGTTGTAAATATTTGAGAAGTAAGTGATAGATGTATTACACCTTTATCTGTAGCATTTGTTGTGATTAAATGAAACCCCAAGGGTAGGGTGTTCAATGAATCAAGTATTGTGATATCAATGTTCTCAGTTATTATTAATAATTCTTGTCATAATAAGTAATTAACTGTTAAATGAGTTATGAGATGCACAACTCAAGATTTGGGTTGATATGTACGTTCTTTGATAAATTACAAATAAGTTGCTGGTGCTATTGACGATTACTCATATGTCAAGTAATTAACTCTTATCAGTGTAATAAGATGATAAATTGCATGATTCTAGTGTGTATGTGCCAAGTGGACATGTAATCTATTTATTTAAGAATTTTAATCTGCCTGCATGTATAGTATGTTTATTACTCAGTGTATTACATTGTTTTGAATGATATACATGTTGTATTATAACTTCAAATAAGTAGATATGACACCATTGAGATACTAGAGTTAAGTATAAGTAAGATAATGGTACAATGTAGAAAGAGCTTTCTATGAATAATAAAATAATAAACTTAGGAGCCCTGAACACCATAGAACCCCTATGTGAGGTCTGAGCCTTAGGGGTGAAATGTCCTAACCCTGGCAGCATCCAGTATACGGGGGTCAGAACGTGCTATCAGGTGGCACGGGGGACGAAGCCCTAGTGGAAGTCTCCTTAAATTATAGTTTGTCGTGTCCAACATAAACTAGAAGTCCTAGTGGCACTAGAGTACATAAAAGCCAAGAGGTGGCTTGACTCTCTGCCTGTGTGCTCAGGTTAGAGGAGGATTCCAGTTTAGGCCAGAGAGTCATTTCCCTATTGCAGACCAGGAGAGTAGTCAAACTTAGCATTTCCCAGGTGTGTCTAGTAAGTCTTGTATGGTGTGATCGTAGTGTACTATGAGTCTTGATATGTATAATACACTACATATGATCATGGCATAATAAAATGAATGAGAGGTCAAACAAGTGTGTACAGTTATTCAATTATTCTTTATATGTTTCTGAATTATTAGTTCTCTTTATGATCAATCAAGCATTTCATATATTGATTCACTCTTATAGATATTTAGAGTATCCTACCATATTTATGGTTGTCAATTATTAGACTCTTTAAAGGTTACTACTGTTATAATTGATATCAATTGCTCAAAAGTATATCTGTAATTATATCAGTGCTTTGGACTGTTGCTTTGAAGTACTCATTCACTGAGCGAGTAGGCTCACCCCTCTACTCACAATTTTTAGGGATGTCACATGGACTTGAAGAAGGTCATTGCATCAGAGTATATCTACCACAAGAGTTAAGTATGAGTGTAGTTAAGTTCAGTCGGTCCCTGTCACTCTAGGTCCTTGTATAGATGTGAGAGAGATGTAAATGATGTTTGTATATTCGTTTCCTTAATAAGAGATAATACATTTGATTATCATTTCATATGTACATGGAAGTGTGAGAAACATAATGAATGTATGGATGTGTATCATTAATGTTGAGATCATATTAGAGTAATCAAGGTTTAATTCTCTTGTAAAGTTTGTTTATGTGATTCAATGCGAGAAAACAAAGAGTTTAAAAAAGAAGAAAAAGTTAAGGGTGATCTTTGTATTACAATAAATCCTCAATTTTATGCCCTAATCTCATGATTAATGGTAATTGTTTGATGGGGGTGTAACAATACAATACTAGTATGTCCTGTAAATTGTTGTAATATGTTAACAATTAGTGTATAAACGGAATCAAAATGAATTTCATTGTTTTCAATTTTTATTTGATTCCCATTTTCATTTCTATTAGTGGCATATAATATTTCTAGTCTTTGAGCTTCATTGAGATCCACCATCCTTTTAACTATCCAATGAAAGATGAAACAATCATGTTTGCAATAGAATGTTCTGAATTTTTATGGGCACAACATGAACTGGCATAGATAAGCATTTGGCTTCATGTTTACATGATTTGATATTCAGATAACCAATCTATATTCCATTCCACAAGGGACTATCCATCAAAATGAACTAAGGGAAAATAAGGAGTTTCTTCAAATTGTAGGTCAACCAGTGTTGGCCTGCTATAGTAATTTTTTCGTTTTAGAATACCTTGGTTTAGAGGATCCAATTTTATCGATATAGGTATCTAGGTTATTTTCAAAGGAAAGAACATCTCCAGGAGATATATGTATAGGTTCATCTTTGGATGATTCATTTTGGGTTAAGATGTTTATACTTGTTTTGCTTACATTTAATTGTTTTAATCGATTTGTAATTTCATTGGTTATGTCTTCTAGAGATGGAAAGATCCAATGAAGAAGGTTGGAGATCTAGATTCAGCGACATGAGGAATCATGAGATGGTTGGTATAATATGGCCTAGAATGGAATACCCTAAGTAGATGTATGTGGTTTCCTCATGCACTTTGTACCTTGGTTGCCTTTTAGAGGAACCAAACCCTAGAATGAGAAAGAGGCTTCATGAATGAACATATAGATAATATAAGTGCCTACCTTTTAGGTGTAGTAAGGAGAGTTCCAAAGACCCTAAAGAGGTATGGTATGATAGCAAGTTGTGAGGCCTCACACCCAGTTGGAAATCCTAGTGTAGGACTCTAAAGGTTCTTCACATGGAAGAGTGTTAGGATGCATATGCCCTATCTGGTATAGGTTTGGTGCATGGTTGAACAGCTGAGCATGCAGTTAGACATATGATATGTAAGAGGTGAACCTGGGGTTCTTGGACCAAAGAGGGGAAGTAACATTACCTGATGCACATGATGCTCACGAGGCTAATTGAGTTCATAGTAGTTGAGTATGGCACCCCCATGTATTAGAGAAAAAGGAAACCCCACTTGAACAAAGATATATGTTTAATGAACCACTCACATAGGTTGGTGACATATGTATGTACAATATTGGTTTGACCTTGAGGAATGATGAAAAAGTATGACATACCAAGGAACTTAGCATAGTTTAGTAGGTTGTCTTCTTGCTAGATACATGCATAAGTATCATGATAGGGCTAATAATATACATGATGATGTAAACCTTAGAGGTAAGGACATTTGTGACCTTTGTTACTATCAAGAGATAGTTTTCTCCCATCCCAGGAAGGGACCCTTTTGTAGGGCGAGTACCAAATGTTGGTTAGGTTCGAGGTAACTTAAAGAGGTCTCTCATAGGAGCTTGATGAGCTAAGTGTAAGATCACGTAGTATGAGCATAAATCTATAGACCCATGCATGACCATCTCTAAGGGGCATGAGGATATGGAACATGGAAGTAACCTGTATGGGGCCAAACTGAGATAAGTAGGTCACCATGTTTTCCATGAAGGGTGAAAAGTTAGCCCTAAATGCCCATAGATAGGATGGAGTTTTGGGTGAGGATTCAAGGATGAGATGTGCTTGAGTATCAACACAAAAACCACGAGCTATAGTAGAATCCTAAGTCAACACTAAGGTCAAGTTGGGATAAGACTGATGGGAGTAGGAGTTGTATCTTCCTTGAATGCACAAGACCAATGGGTCGGGAGGTAACAAATACCTTTACCCGATGCCCATGGGTTATGAGGTTGGCCACCTTCATGAGTTCATGAGGCCTAAGGAGAAAAAGTGAGAGAACCTCCTTAGATGCATAAGGGTTAGATCACCCCAAAAGTACCGACACCCTAGGGACCTCGAGGTAATGACTAAGGATTGTACATAAGAGAGATGTTAAGATCAAGAGGTGATGGGAAAAGTCTTCTCATGGGTGTATACCCATAATGGAGATGTTCATGGAAAGGAGTTATGTGAAGTATATTTCAACTTAGATTCAAAAGAGTGATGTCAATGTGTGATGCAACATCTCTACTCTTGGAATGGGATAAACTCTGTATTTGGACTGTATCCAAATGCTTATTTCCTCTCATTATGGATGTGAGAGATGGGGTAAAGTGTATGCCATATACTAAGGATAAAAGTGATATGAGTTGAAACCTTTGTATGATGTTTGAGGATGGATGAAGTACCACATTTTTAAGAGTACGTGGGATAGATGGTCTAAAACCATGAAGAGAATAGATGTAATATGATGACGTACCACTCTAAAAGTAGTTTGGAATCTATGAGATATAAGTTTGGATTTGACAATTGAGAAGATGAGCTCAAAGTTTTCTTGACTCAGTTAGACCTAAAACCGAGATGAGGATGTTGCATGGAGTATATGTAGGTTTATGTCTACACCATCTTCTGGCATATAAGGAACTTTTTGTGGTAACAAGATGTTCTCAAGCTGAATACAACTCAGGTGTACAACTATCTTGAATAACCAGTAGAGAGGCTGGAAGAGGTTGCTAGGTGAACCCTAACTTTGTTAGAAGATAAAACCTATATGGATAACACCCAGATGCAACCAGACCCGTTGGTCAAGTTGGTGGTTTCTCAGCTGGCCAACGCAGAGCTTGATGAGATAAAAAGGTTGTTTTAAGAACCTTAGATAGACACCTCTCAAGAGAAGAAGGTGGTGAAACCCGCTACTAGAGTGTTTTAGGGTTTCTGATGAGTCAACCTTGAGGAATCATGACATGCATGAGCTCATGATTTTAAGTACACTGTACACCATGGTGCGACCAAGATTGTTAAGATTTGCAGTAGTACCTTGAAGATCAGGAATGAAGAGGTATATAGAGTTACATGTGGCCAATCGCCATACATGCTGGAGAGTGAAGGCTGCACCAGTAACCCAGTAAGTTGCTATGGAGAATGAAGAGTCCCTGAGAGGGAATGGGAGTAGATCACCATAGATGTTGTGGTGGGTTTTCCCTGGACCAAGAGAGGTCAAGATGTGACATGAGTTATGGTAGACCGCCTTGCCAAGTTGACCTAATCCCTTGCCTAAGAGAGAGCACTATCAGTGTGACATATTTGGTTGAATTATATATATATATAAGAGAGAGATAGTTCAACTACACCATGATCTAAGTTCAATATTTTGAGCATGACCTCAAGTTCACTTCCATGTTGTGGATGTAAGTGTAAGAAGAACTCGATGGTAGATTGAAGTTGAGTACAACATATCACCCCTGACTGATGGACAGTCAAGAGAGTATGATCCAGAATTTAGAGGGTCTGATGAGAGCATGTGTGCTCGTTTAGAGTGATTCATGGGAGCAGTTCCTGCCCATACTAGAGTTTGCTTGTTATGATAGCCACCATAGCCAGTATCGAGATGTATGAAGATCTGTAAGGGAGGCTGTGTCGATCACCGCTTCACTTGAATGATGTCGATGAGAGGACCTTGTAAAGGTCAGAGAGACCATAGTGTATGTAGATGAAGTCGCTTTAATCAGGCAATGGTTGAGAAAGCCCATGATCGACAAGAGTTGTGTGTTGATGCGAAGCTAACTGACATGTATAAACCCAACCAATCTGAGCTATAGCTAAGGAAGACGAGTCCCTAATACATGAGTCCATTTGAGATGGATTGGTGGAGTTGCTTATGTTTAGCCTTACCCCTCAGGATAATATGATGTATGATGTGTTCCATGTCTTCGATCTAGAGCACTATGTGATGTACCTGAGCCATGTGTTGAGCATTAAACCTATTGAGCTTTAAGGGAGGATGACATATCCTGAGTCACCTATGAGGGTATGAGATACCAAGGTGAAAGCAAACTCAGATGTAAGAATATAAGATGATAAAGATTCTTTGGAAGCACCATGGAGAGGATGAAGCCACATGAGAGCCAATGATAGATATGGAAAAGTCTTATCCTGAATTGTTTGTATGTTTGGTGGAATTTTGGGGGCAAAATTCCTATAAGAGGGGAAGGATGTTACAACCCCAATTTTTGTGTTCATATGGTTGAAAATGCAATTTCTCCAAAAAAATGTATGATTATGAAATTGTATGATTTATGTGCAGTGAATGGATTTCTTTAATGATATTTCCTTTAAATATATGATTTCGTGGACCCTATTATGTTAGTGAGTCCAATATGATAAAAAGAGAAATAAAATTGGAGGAAATCAAATAATGCATAAATAAGAAAAGAAATTGAGAAAATAATGAAAGTATGAGAAATATGTGGAAAGATGTGTGATTGACTCATCATGGATGAGATCTCGAACCCACAAGGTTTCTATTGGTAAAAGGAATACAAATAAGGAATATAAAAGAATAAGAGAGAGAAAATATGTATAAAATATGCATTAATAAGTGATAAGTTGCATGTGAAGAAAAGACTCTCATACTTTCATATTTGAATCCCAAACTTAGCACACAAGTAATTTAAGTCCTTATGGACTTTCCTTTAAAATTTGGTATTAATTGGACACGTGGTTTGGGAGATATGATTTTTGGAAGTTTTCCTAAAGTGAAGAGGATAACAAATAATGTCACTATTTTTTATTCCAATAAGATTATTGGTTAATTCGATGTGTGTGATGAGAACTGTTGAACTGTGGATCCGACAATACAGAACTCATCACCTTCCTCATGCCTGGTTAGGTAAGAAGGGAACAATACCTGGCATTTACTTTGTTTTATTTCTCTTCCCACAAGGATCAAACAACTATGGGAAGTTTGCCATTGCGATCACAAGACCAAAATGAATCGAACAAACCTGGGTTTTACCCCCTTTGGAAGGATATTGTAGGATTCCCCAAACTCACATGACTCTTGTTAAATCTAGTCGGGACCAACAAGTACATAAGGGGAATAAACAACCCCTTTGAGAATACCCATACATTCACAAATCACCACTTAACTCCTAACCCTCCTCCCTTCTCCCAATTCAGCATAGAGACCTATTCTTGGCATGGTTTTCTTCTCGAGTTATGCAGGGAGCTTTTCCCTTGACATCCGCCAACTAGAGGCCATCACAGGCCAATCCAAGACCACCCCCAAGTCTGGAGGGGCAAGTAGAAGGGGGCGATTCCCTTTCTCAGTGCTCGGGAGCACTATCACCTAAAGTCAACCTTCAGTTGACTCGCCAGGACTCTTCTCAGAGCCATCACGAGGAAGAAGAAGATGAGGAGCGACTTGACGTTTTTGCCCAGGTCATGTGAGAAATAGAACCATGGGGCATAAGGTAAAAAGAGGAAGTACCCCTTGACCGAGCACCTTACTCGTGTGGGGCAGGTCACCTATGTGGCTATCAGTGATTCGTCGATCCCTAATCCGTGTGGAAAAGAAAATAAGGGGTCGGAAGGATGACATGGCGACCTACTATTGGTAAGAGGTAATTTATCTTACAAAATCCATAACTAATGATTGGTAGCTTGGATGAAATAATAATATATATGAAAATTGATTAGAAAAATGAAAGGAATCCATTAAAAATATAATGGAAGCCTGATTCTTCTTGAAATTTAAAAATGATATAAAGATATCATCTGTAGTGGTTTAATTGATGAAAAACCTTAAGAATTGATGATAATTAGATCTAATAATGTTATTTGGATGTTATGTGACAATATTAACTTGTTGTTAATAAAAGAGATAATTAAGTCTAATAAGATGGTCTTTATGCATAATTGGCTTAATTTAGGGTTTCATGTATATAAAGTGCATTAATGGGCTTAGAAACCCTAAGTTTAGTAATGGTAACTTTTAATGGTGTTAATTGTGCAAATTCATGAATAAAACAAAGATATAATGATGATCCTAAGCCAATTGGAGTAGAAAAGATCCTTAATGTGGATAATTTGAGTAATTAGGGTTTTTATGAGTAAAAATCTATTTTAGGGTTTGTTGACCTAAAAAGGATAAAGATTGTTAAATTGATCTAAGAAAACCTAATGAATTCTAATGAGAATTAGAAATCTTAGAAAGACATCCCAAGTCAATAAGGAGTTGTTTGGGATATGTTTGTGACAATTAGTCATTATACATGTTTTTAGGATCAATGTTTTCTTGATTGGTAGCTTGCCTTGCTTGATTGGACATGTTGATTGGATTGGATATCTTGCTTATATTTTAGACTCCAAATCAGGTATGTGGTTACACTTATGGTTAAATCACTCTAGTTTCACAGTGATTTCTGAGGTTTTATCGGTTGCTTGGAAATAATTGCTTGGTTGACTTTTATTTCATGCAACTATAAAGTGACTATGACTATCACCATAATTATATGTGCATGACTAGCTCAGATCCTAGTCCTCCTCTGTTGCTTTGATGATGATGAGATGGATAACCTAGTGCATGGTCTACCCATGGGGTAGGATCATTAGGTTATCATGAGTCGATGTGTTTGTCTACCATTGGGTAGGACCATACGACTACATAACCCTATGTAGTGATCTACCTGTAAGGTAGGATCATGGGGGTTAGTTGAGATCTACCATATGAGAGAGGTAGTATTCTTATCCACAGTAGGGAAAACACAGAGGCAAGGATATGTAGGGATTGAGTAGTTATGTTTAAAACATAAATTTATTTTTCTAAATCATAATTTGATTGCAATATGTTGTTACTACTAGATGTAAGATTATTAGTTCCCCCACATACCAGTATAATTCATTGTACTGACTGGCATTTTGTTTGTCAGCATTTTAGGTATATCTGAAAGTGGAGAAATAGTAAAGTGGAACTTATGAAGAATAAAGTTAAATCATAAAGGAGGATTTAGTTAGATATAACTCTATAGTGGGTAGAAGTTCTAGATTCCTATTTTTGAAAGGTATGCACAAAGTAAAATTTATCCTATTTTAAGATTAGTCCTTGGTAGAATTTATTAATTATTTTTATTAGTTGCAAAACCATTGATCATGTTTTGGGATAACGACTCTAGCCTCTTGGTCTCTCTTAATTGGGGGTTATCGAGGGGTGAGGTCGTTACAATTGAAGTAGACTGGTCCATCTGATAGGCTAGATTCGACTAACCCTAGTAGAGAGTCAGTAAACTTCAGATTTCTACAGTCTCTTAAGCATAATAGTATCGAGGAGTTTATTCCTTTCCTAGTTAGTGCTTTAGCTAAAACTTGAACCAACCCTAGGTGTAGATAGTGGTACTATGTATTACTTTTTAGATTTTGTATATCCTTTTTAGAGAGGAGTTCTAGGTTTTCAAAAGACAAATTTATAGAGATAGTTTTCTCTATTGTTTTTATATAATAGTCAGAGATGAGTTTAAAACTTCCTTTGGTGTAAATGTCTTTTAAGGTACTTTAGGCATTTCACAATTTTTGATTGATTGTTCTATATTTTCAAAGTTTATTTGTTCACTATTCTTAACAAACATCATTCTAATGATAGAATTAGAAGGAAGTGTAGAAGCTTCATAAGATAGGAGGTTAAACAAATTCAACATCCTTAACAAGAACTAACTAGTGTCCTATCAATAGTGAATACAACTCTTCCTTGTTAAACCACGGGGAGCCCACTACGACAGGGAGGCCTCCAACCTAGTCAACTCATATCAAAGAGATCTAGGATGATTAAACACTTCTCTTGTTCTTCTTCAAAAGCAATCTAATGAGTTCTGAATGTGCTTTCTTTCTTTGGATTCAGTGTTCCTAGTAGCCTATCAATAGTATCAGTACACTCTAAACCCTAACGCCTATCCATGACAACATGGGCACCCACAATACCACTATGACAAGGGGGCCTCATACCTAACAACCCTCCCCCATAAGAAAGAAGGACATAAGAGGAACTCAACTAAGTGCGGAGAATGGGTAATTCTCAAAAACCTTTCCCTTCACTGGCTCTAAAAAGGATATCTACATCTGAAGTTCCCAAGACAACTAGGGAAACTCCCTCTGAGTACCATTCTATTATACTCCCTAGAAATAAAGAGAGTGATGAAGTAGGAAAATATAAGATAGACCCCACACTTAGGCCTACAAGCTTAACCTATTCAATCTATGAAACATCATGTTCTAACTATGAGCCATCAAAAGATGAATTTACTATAAACACTCTTATAGAACAAGAATTCGAAATAGATAAAGATTTGTTGAGAAGATACTTTCTCTGTAAAGAGAATAAAGAAAAGGTTGATTGGTTTTTTGATCATTACAGTGATCAAGCAAGAACACTCATTAGAAAACAATGGTATAAACACATGAAGAATGGCAGTAGAAATATCCTATTCTTTGAATGGTTTGAAGAGAACCACATTACACCATTTCTAAAGACCCCAAAAAATATGGCTATCACAAAATCCTCTATTACATGAATATTAGGTCTTAAAGATGAAGAAGTAGATTCAATTCATCCTCCTTTTGAACTCATAAAAGTCTTACAAGAAGAAATACCAACAACACCAATTCTAATGACAAAAATTAGGCATGAGCCTGCTACACAAGAGGAAATTGCTGGAATCATGCAATAAAACAATTATTCCAATTCTTGTCTTCAAACTATTGCAAAACAAACTGATAGGATAGAATCCATCCTGAAGGATGTCAATTCCACCATTCCCTATAAGAAAAATGATCTTAGAAATAGTCCTATAATTATGCAATCTACACTCTCAACAAATGTTAGATTAGGTAAGAAAGTCCCAATCAGATTTGATAAAAATCTAGAAGACATAACCAATGAAATCAAATATCGATTACAACAACTAAATGAGGACCAAAAAAATATTACAACAATTAAATATAAGAAAAACAAGTATAAACATCTTAACCCAAGATGAATCATCTGAAGATGAACCTATACATATATCTCCTAAAGACGTTCTTTCCATTGTAAATAACCTAGATACCTCTATCAATAAAATTGGATCCTCTAAACCAAGGTATTCTGAAAAACAAAATTACTATAGCAGGCCAACAATGGTCGACGTACAATGTGAAGAATCTCATGATCTTCCCTTAGTTCATTTTTATGGACAATCCCTTGTGGAATGGAATATAGATGAGTTATCTAAATATAAAATCATGCAAACATGAAGCCAAATGCTTATCTATGCCAGTCCATGTCATTCCCATAAAAATTTAGATTGCAAACATGATTGTTTCATCTTTCATTGGACAACTAAAAGGATGGTCGAGTAACTACTCAATGAAGCTCAATGAATTGAAATATTATATGCTACTAAAATAGACAAAAATGGGAATCACATAAAAACTGAAAATAATGAAATTATTTCTGATTAAGTTTATACACTGACTGTAAACATATTACAACAATTAACAAGGCATGCAAGTACTGTAACTCAAAAAACTAGGGAACAACTTATGAATCTCAGTTGTCCTTCTTTTTCAGACTTTAGATGGTACAAGGATGTTTTTCTAACAGAAGTCATCATTTTCCCAGACTGTAGCAATGCAGTTTGGAAGGAAAATTTTATTTTGGGTCTCCCTGCTCTATTTGGTGAAGAAGTTAGAGAAAGCATTAGACAAAGTCAGGATCGTTCAGTCCCTTTAGAACACATATCTTATGGAGAAATTATACAAGTAATAAATCAAATAGGCATATCTCTTCGTAATGACCTCAAACTAAAGGGTCACTTAAAGAAAAAAAATGCTTGGAAAAAAGGAACTAGGAGATTTCTGTTATCAATTCAAATATCAGATGAATGTACCTAGCTCATCATATAAAAATAGAAAATATTTAAAAGAGATTAACCCAGGGAAGATAAGAAGATAAAGTTATTATAAAGAAAAGAGGTTTTAAAACCCCTAATAAAATAAATGAAAAATAAGTTACATGCTATTCATGCAACCAAAAATGACACTTTGCTAACAAGTGCTTTAAAAGAGGATTCAAGAAGAAGGTAAATAAATTACTCCTAGAATCAAAGAGCCTTACACTAGAAGAGCTAGACAAATTCGTTTGAAAACTAAACCGTAATTATTCCTCAGAGTCTGATACTAATGAAGAATAAGACAAAGGATGTCTATGTAACTCTTATGAAGTATCAAATTCATGTGATAGTCTAAGCATGGTTACCTTTGAGCAAAAATTTATCCTAAAAGGTATAGCTTTATTTGATTTAGGAGTAGACATAAATTGTATAAAAGAAAATTTAATCCCAGAAAAATATAGAAAAGAAACCACCCATCAAGTCAATTCATCGACCAATGTCTATCTATAGATTAATTTCAAAATACTAGAAGCATATATATGTTCAGAAAATATCGATATGAAAACATCTTTTGTTCTAGCAAAAAATATTTCTGAAGAAATTATCATTGGAACACCCTTTTTGATTAACAACCAATTATTGTTTATAATGAGGGAATACATGCTACGATTCAAGAGAAGGTAATAAACTTCAAATTCAGAAAGCGGCCTAATACTTGACTCATTAACAAAATTAGAAATTTTTAACTAAATCAATCTTAAAAATAAACTACCTAGCAATAAAGAAAAAGGATCTTGTAGATAACATTAATTTTTTCACTATTTGATACAATTTCTCTCTTCAGGAAATGGAAAAAACCTCGAGCTCAAGGTCTAATGTGATCCTCCAAGAGCCATTATCAATTAATACTGAAAGCATTGATTCTTAGAATCAAAACTACAAAGATGAGGTCGTTCCAATTACAAATAGAACAATGGATATCATCACTCTAAAAGAAAGTGAATATTGGCCAAAAGGCTATGACACTTGCTTCACACTAGAGAAAAATGACCTTTCTAAATGTACTGATTACATTATTCAAAAATATTTCCCTAAGGGATACCTATTTATTCTGAATATGGTTGGAAAAAATATATATTACTATGAGAAAGTACTCACTGAAACAAAGAGCATAAAAATTATGCACTACTCCAAGGAGATCTCCTCAGAGATTGAGCTAGAATATTCGACCTTAAATATTGAAAGGGACCTCAGTCTTGAAGAGTGGAATAGAGATGGGAATCCTAACATTCCTAAAATGTTCAAGAGTGATCTCACTCCACGCTATTTCAACTAGTGGGACAACCAAAAAGCCTAGGAGAACATCATGTATATAAATAATAGAGATTATAGCCATACATGGTTTGTGAAGTTCATTTATCAAACATAAATTCCTCAGTGGTGGATAGCCAAATTCTGGTCAAGATTTGGGCTGGATAAAGATATCTTTCATGAAGCGTTAGACAAATTTATACCAATAGGAGAAGATGGCGCTGAAGAATGGACCAAATTTTTAAACCATTTCTCTATCTATAGAGTACCATGGATAGTTAAGTGGTCTTGGCAGATATCTACATGTTATTATCGAACCTCATTAACCACGAAAATAGAAATCCAGTGGTGGGAAATACAACATTGACTAATTTGAAAAGCAAACTCTCTACCAAGGATTGTTCTAGGGTAAAGATTTTACAAAAAGGATTTAACTGATTCAAAAGAAAGGTATACAAAATTGTGAAAAGATCTTACTGAAGAGATCACAAACATGTTCCCAAAACTACCTAAGGAACAAATACAATTACTAGTATTCCAAGAATTAACAACAGTAATGGAAAAGGATTAGAGACAAAAGGTCTCAAAAGAATCTTCACTATTGTAAAGAAAATATCACTATTCTCGATAAGAAGAAGAACTTGCACAAAGCATCTCCACTATACAAAGGAATATCTACTATTTCAAGAAAAGTCAAAGAAGACCAAAGGAATCTTCACTATCTACAAAGAAGAAACAAAAGAATCTTTACTATTCTAAAAAGGAAGAAAAGACTAAAAGTCTATGGAAAAGGAATTCAACTATTGAAGATTAGGGGAAGAAAATGTGGACGCCACTCCAAGAGGCCTCTCCTAAGGCCCCAAAAACACTATAAATAGCCCCCAAGGCAACAAGGGAAGGCAGGTTAGTTTGAGAAATTTTGGGCTTACAACACTTGAGCCTTGTATTTCCCATCTACCACCTACTCTAGCTCTCCCTTCTTCCTTAGTAGTTACTTATAGTATACTACCTCCCTTGTAAATTCTTCTTCCATGTGTTCTTTCCTTGTGTAACCCCCCTTCTTCCATATATTGTAACCACCATCCATCAGTAAAGATATAATACTTTTGTGTGCATAGATACTTGTGCTTGTGTGCTTGTATGCCACTAATTTCCACCGTGTTCCACTGTGCTCCTCCATGCTCCGCCGCGCTTCATGCAACAGTGATTGTAGGCATGAATCCTCACGCTACATTTCCTTGGTAATTCCCCATGCGCTCTCTACTCTCTTTAAGCTTTCTTTATTTCTAGTTTCCCTTATAGTATATACGCTAGTCCAAGTAAACTCATAGAACTAGCTTCCTTATTAGTTTCCTGGTTCCAATCTGGTATTAGAGCCAGTGAAGGGAAATGTTTTTAAGAAGTACCTATTCTTCGTGCTTAGTTGAGTTCCTCTTGTTTCCTTCTTTCTTAGGGGGAAGGGTTCTTAGGTCCGATGCCTCCTTGTCGTAGTGGTACTATGGGTGCCCGTGTTTCCGTGGATAGACATTAGGGTTTTGAGTGTTCTAATACTATTGACATGCCACTAGGAACTCTGAATCCAAAGAAAGAAAGCTCATTTAGAACTCATTAGATTACCTTTGAGGAAGAGCCAGAGAAGTGTATAATCCAACTAGATCTCTTTGATACAAGTTGACTAGGTTTGAGGCCTCCTTGTCTTAGTGGGCTCCCCATGGTTTAACGAGGTAGAGCTATATTCACTATTGACATGACACTAGTTAGTTCTGGTTAAGGATGTGAAAGTTGTTTGACATCCTATCTTACGTAGCTTCTGCACTTCCTTCTAATTCTATCATTAGAATGATGTCTGTTAAGAATAGTGAACAAATTAACATTGAAAATATAGAACAATCAATACAAAATTGGGAAATTCCTAAAGTACCTATAAAATACATTTACACCAAAGAAAGTTTTAAAATCATATCTGACTATCATATAAAAACAATAGAGAAAATAATCTCTGTAAACTCGTCCTTGGTAAACCTAGAACTCCTCTCTAGAAAGGATATAGAAAATCTAAAAAATAATACAAAGAACCACTATCTACACATAGGGTTGGTTGAAGTTTCATCCAAAGCACTAACTAGGAAAGGAATAAACTCCTCAATATTAATATGCTTAAGAGACTATAGACATCTAAAGTTTACTGACTCTCTACTACGGTTAGTCAAATATAGCCTATCAGATGGATTAGTCTACTTCAATGCTATCCCTAATTTCTCAATATCCTTAAGTGATCCAGGCTTATTAAAAGCTTTAACATTAAATATCCAAACCTCAGGGTTTCACATGGAAGCATCATCTGAGAATGTTTCCATTTGTTATAGGGTATGCTTCAAGGCCATAAACACAGTTACACCACAGTCAGTCATCTGTCCCGAAAAAAGCACAACAACACTCTTTCTCACAAACATTAGAAATAACGTAGTCACCCCAAAATCTTTAAAATGGGATGATATTAAACTACCAGAATGTTGGATTCTTGCCCAAGCTAATCATTCTACACCTTTACAAAATGAAAATGTTAAATAAGTCATAGAACATCGAAATGGTGATGTAGAAATCAATTTTCTATCATCAAGTAGAAGAATCACTCATGACTCTAGACCTTCCACTAGTTACTCCAGGGGTTTTAATTCTCCTACGTCTTCACTATCCTCAAGGATTTCAACCTATGAAACACCTAGAAATTCATTATCATCTAGGATATCTACATCTAAGGTTCCCAAGACAACTAGGGAAACTCCCTCTGAGTACCATTCTGTTATACTATGTAGAAATAAAGAGAGACATGAAGTAGAAAAAGATAAGATAGATCCCACACTTAGGCCTACAACCTTAACCTATGCAATCTATGAAACATCATGTTCTAACTATGAGCCATCAGAAGTAGAATTTACTGTAAACACTCTTATAGAATAAGAATTCAAAATAGATAAAGATTTGTTGAGAAGTGACTTTCTCTGTAAAGAGAATAAATAAAAGGTTGATTGGTTTTTTGATCTTTACAGTGATCAAGCAAGAACACTCATTAGAAAACAATGGTATAAACACATGAAGGATGTCAGTAGAAACGTCCTATTCTTTGAATGGTTTGAAGAGAACAACATTACACCATTTCTAAAGACCCCAAAAAATATGGCTATCACAAAAGCCTATGTTACTTGGAAAATAGGTCTTAATGATGAAGAAGTAGAATCAATTCATCCTCCTTTTAAACCCATAAAAGTCATAAAAGAATAAATACCACCCACACCAATTCTCATGATAGAAATAATGCATGAGCCCCCTACACAACAAACAATTGCTGGAATCATGCAACAAAACAATTATTCCAATTCTTATCAACAAACTATTGTAAAACAAACTAATAGGATAGAATCCATCCTGAAGGATGTCAAATCCACCATTTCCTATAAGAAAAATGATCTCAGAAATAGTCCTATAACTATACCAACTACACTCTCAACATATGTCAGATAAGGTAAGAAAGGCCCAATCAAATTTGATAAAATATAGAAGACATAACCAACGAAGTCACAAATAGATTACAACAATTAAATGTAAGAAAAACAAGTATACACATGTTAACCCAAGATGAATCATCTGAAGATGAACCTATACATATATCTCCTGAAGATGTTCTTTCCTTTGAAAATAACCTAGATACCTCTATCAATAAAATTGGATCCTCCAAACCAAGGTATTATAAAACAAAAAATTCATATAGTAGCCCAACATCGGTCGACCTAAAATTTGAAGAAACTCCTAATCTTCCCTTAGTTCATTTTGATGGACAATCCCTTGACGAATGGAATATAGATGGGTTATCTGAATATCAAATCATGCAAACATGAAACCAAATGCTTATCTATGCCAGTGCTTGTCGTTCCCATAGAAATTCAGAACATTCTATTGCAAACAAGATTGTTACATCTTTCACTAGACAATTAAAAGGATGTTGGAGTAACTATCTCAATGAATCTCAAAGACTTGAAATATTATATGCCATTAAAAGAGATGAAAATGGGAATCAAATAAAACTGAAAACAATGAAATTATTTTTGATTTGGTTTATACACTGATTGTTAACATATTACAACAATTTATAGGACATACTAATACTGTAACTCAAAAAACTAAGGAACAAGTTATGAATCTCAGTTATCCATCTTTGTCAGACTTTAGATGGTACAAGGATGTTTTTCTAACAAAAGTCCTCATTTTCTCGGACTATAGCAATGCAATTTAGAAGGAAAAGTTTATTTTGGGTCTCCCTACTCTATTTACTGAAAAAGTTAGAGAAAACATTAGACAAAGTCAGTATAGTTCTATCCCTTTATAACACATATCTTATGGAGAAATTATACAAGTAATAGATCAAACATGCATGTCTCTATGTAATGACCTCAAACTAAAGGGTCACTTAAAGAAACAAAAAATGCTAGGAAAAAAGGAACTAGGATATTTCTGTTTTAAATTCAGATATCAGATGAATGTACTTAGCTCATCATATAAAAACAATTTTTTTAAAAAGAGATTAACCCAGGGAAGATAAGAAGACAAAGTTATTATAAAGAAACGAGATTTAAAACCCCTAATAAAAGAAAAAAAAAAGTTACACGATATTCACACAACCAAAAAGGACACTTTGCTAACAAGTTCTTTAAAAGAGGATTCAAGAAGAAGGTAAATAAATTAGTCCTAGAATAAAAAAGCCTTACACCAGAAGAGCTAGAAAAATTCGTTTGAAAACTAACCCTTAATTATTCCTTAGATTCTGATACTAATGAACAAGAAGAAGAAGAATGATGTCTATGTAACTATTATGAAGTATCATATTCATTTCATAGGCTAAACACGATCACCTCAGAGAAAAAAATTATCCTAAAAGGTATAGCTTTATTTGATTCAGGAGCATAGATAAATTGTATAAGAGAAAATTTAATCCCAAAAAAATATTGAAAATAAACAACCCATCAAGTCAATTCAGCCACCAATGACTATCTACATATTAATTTCAAAATACCAGAAGTATATATATGTACAGAAAATATCGATATCAAAACATCTTTTGCTCTAGAAAAAAATATTTCTGAAGAAATTATCATTAGAACCCCCTTTTTCAATTACATTTTACCAATTACTATTGATAATGAGGGAATACATGCTATGATTCAAGAGAAGGTAATAAACTTCAAATTTAGAAAATGGCCAGATACTTGCCTCATTAACAAAATTAGAAAATTTTAACTAAATTAATCTTAAAAATAAACTACCTAGCAATAAAGGAAAAGGGTCTTGTAGATAACATTATTGTTTACACTATTTAATATAATTTCTCTCTTAAGGAAATGGCAACAACATCGAGCTCAGGGTCTAATGTGATCCTCCAAGAGCCATTATCAATTAATACTGAAAGCATTGATTCTCAGAATCAACACTACAAAGATGAGGTTGTTCCAACGACAAATAGAACAATGCATATCGTAACTCTAAAAGAAAGTGAACATTGGCCAAAAGGCTATGACACTTGCTTCAAACTAGAGAAAAATGACCTTTCTAAAGGTACTGATTACATTATTCAAAAATATTTCCCTAAGGGATACCGATTTATTCTGATTATGGTTGGAAAAAATATATGTTACTATGAGAAAGTACTCACTAAAACAAAGAGCATAAAAATTACGCACTACTCCAAGGAGATCTCCTCAGAGATTGAGCCAGAATATTTGAACTTAAAGATTGAAAGGGTCCTCACTCTCGAAGAGTAGAATAGAGACAGGAATCCTAACATTCTTAGAAAGTTCAAGAGTGAACTCACTCCATTCTATTTTAACAACCGAGACTACCAACAAGCATGGGAGAACGTCATGTATATAAATAATAGAGATTACAACCATACATAGTATGTGAAGTTCATTTATCAAACATAAATTCCTCAATGGTGGATAGCCAAATTCTGGTCATGATTTTATCCTGACAGAGATATCTTTCTTAAAGCTTTAGACAAAATTATACCAATAGGAAAAGATTGTGTTGAAGAATGGACCAACATTTTAAACCATTTCTCTATCAATGGAGTACCATGAATAGTCAAGTGGTCTTAGAAGATATCTACATGTTATAACCCATCTCACTAACTAGGAAAATAGAAATCCAGTGGTGGAAAAAATACAATGTTGACAAATTTGAAAAGAAAATCCCTGTACCAAGGATTGTTCTTGGGAAAAGCTTTTACAAAAAGGTATTAGCTGATTCAAAAGAAAGGTATACAAAACTACGGAAAGATCTTACTGAGGAGATCACATACATGTTCCCAAAACTACCTAAAGAAAAAATATAATTACTAGTATTCCAAGAATTAAGAATAGTAATGGAAAAGGATTAGCGACAAAAGGTCTCAAAAGAATCTTCACTATTATAAAGAAAATATCACTATTCTCGATAAGAAGAAGTACTTGCACAAAGCATCTCCACTATACAAAGGAATATCTACTATTTTAAGAAAATCCAAATTTGACTGAAGGAATCTTCACTATCTACAAAGAAGAAACAAAAGAATCTTTACTATTCCAAAAAGGAAGAAAAGACAAAAAGTATATGGCAAAGGAATTTCAAATATTGAAGAGTAGTGGAAGAAAAAATGGACGCCACTCCAAGAGGCCTCTGCTAAGGCCCCAAAAACACTATAAATATCCCCCAAGGCAACAAGGGAAGGCAAGCTAGTTTGAGCAATTTCATACTTACAACACTTAAGCCTTATATTTCCCATCTACTACCTCCTCTATCTCTCCCTTCTTCCTTAGTAGTTACTTGTAGTAGGCTACCTCCCTTGTAAACTCTTCATCTGTGCGTTCTTCCCTTATGTAACCCCCCTTCGTCCATACATTATAACCACCATCCATCAGTAAAGATATAATATTTTTGTGAGCATAGTTACTTGTGCTTGTGTGCTTGTTCTCCGCTATGTTCTACCATGTTCTCGGTGCTCCTCCGTGCTCTGTCGTGCTCTGTGCAACAATGATTGTAGGCGTGAATCCTCACTCTATAGTTCCTTTGTGCTTCCCTGCATGCTCTCCACTCTCTATAAGATTTCTTTATTTGTAGTTTCCCTTGTAGTATATATGTTAGCCCAAGTAAACACATAACACTAACTTCCTTCTTAGTTTCCTGGTTCCAATCTGGTATTAGAGACAGTGTGTTGGATAAATTGGACATTATGATAAATCCCTTTGTTTCGATGATGACAAACATTTCATTCTTGTTGATCTAACGAGCTACTTAAGTGTGCAGGAACAAGGTGATGACAAAGTTATAGGGAATCCATACGCTTGAATGCTTGTAAATGTCATGCAATGTAAATCAATTGTAAACTTGTACAAATATATAATGTCCAAGTACTTAGACTTCATGTAAATCAAGCGTTAGATCTCCCTAGCTAAACACCACACTTAGATAAGTCATTTCCTTCAAATAGGATCACATTTGCACACTCATACACATACTTAGTGGTTTAATTAAAAGATTGAAAACAGGGTCAATCTCGGTCGACCACACTCCTCGACCGAGACACTCTCGGTCGACAAACTTCTCGACCGAGAATGACCCAAGTAGCCGTTAGACACAGCTGACAAAGTAGTTGGCAGTTGCAAATGAACGTTGATCCAGAGAGCCTGTCGGTCGACAAAACTTCGACCGAGTAGGTATCTCGGTCGACAAATTGTCGACCGAGATGGTCTCTGACAGCAACTGCAGAATAAAGTAACTAGCCGTTACTAATGCACCTAACTTATATCTAACGGCTAGTTAAGCACTTAGAAGCCCCTAGAAGTTGTCTAGAACGTCCTTAAGTATCCATAGGCCACTCCTATAAATAGGACATGCCTTAGGACACCAAAACACACCTAAGATATACTTGTGCTATACTTGAGCTTGAATACTCACTTGCAATCTGTTTTAGAGCAATAGAGCAATTCCTACACTTGCCATTCATTCCTATTGCTCCCATTTCGTGTCCTATAGGCTAGTATCTCCTATCCACTACAATCACATTGCCATACATATTGGTTAGGAGATCTACACGCTTGATATAGGCAAATCAAGCCTTGTGCTTCAAAGGATAAGTTGTAATTTCTATTTTCTTTCTTGCTCCTTTTTATCCTTTGTACTCTCCTTGCTACTCCTAGGGTTGGAGGCTGCGGATTGGAGAGGGTTGACTTCTCAGGTGGAGAAGGGGACTTCAAGCTACTTTAAGAAGGCTATCACACGGGAAGCTACTTCAGAAGGCTGGTGCAACGGGAGTTGGTGCACCTACTTCAAGGGAAGGCTGCTTCAAGGTTGGGCGATTACTTCTAGGTCAAGGCTGCTTGAAGGGTTTGTGAAAAGAAATTGTATTTTATGTAAAGTCCTTGCGAGGTAATAAAATAAATTTCTTTTCAAACCCCGGTTGGGTAAGCAACCGGGTAGTGGACTGACGGCTATAGTATTTGCTATAGTTGGAACCACTCTAAACCCTGTGTCTCCTTGTCCAATATCTTCATTGTGGTTGTTTGAGTTTAAATTATTATTAAAAACTTTATAAAACTCTATTCACCCCCCTCTAGTAGTTTTCAGTTGGTATCAGAGCGAGGCTTCAAGGAACCCTAACAAGGTCTTGAAGAAATGGGTGATGGAATGCTCAACAACCTCAACATTGAAGGGACACTTGTTGCTAGGCCTCCAGCATTCGATGGAACAAACTACCAATATTGTAAGAGAAGGATGCAGTTCTACTTCCAAGGCATCAACTGGGATCTATGGAGGATAGTGTCTACTCCATATGTGCTTCCTCAAAATGATTTTGCGGAATGGGATGCAAACACGGTAAAGCTGGCCCAAATGAATGCAAAAGCTGTAAGCATTTTATATTGTTCTATTTCAGTAAGAGAATTTAATAGAATATCTAATTGTGATACAGCTTATGATATTTGGCATAAACTATGTATAACTTATGAGGGTACATCCCAAGTCAGAAATTCCAAAGTTAGCATGCTTAAAACGAAATTTGAACATTTTCGTATGGATCCTAATGAGTCTATTAGTGAAATGTTTTCAAAATTCTCTACTATTGTTAATGGTTTAAGTGCCCTAGGAAAACATGTTCCTGAGGAAGATCAGGTATCAAAAATTCTTCGATCACTTCCTCCGAAATACAAGCCAAAGGTGACAGCCATTGCAGAAGCAAATGACCTCACTCGACTCAAAATGGAGCAACTCATTGGCAATTTAGAAGCTCATGAGGCAGATCTAGAAGAGGAAGAAAGAAGAGAACATGAACGTCAACATGGGAAAAAGAAGGACATTGCATTCAAAGCTTCAACTAAAGACAATCATGACACAAGTGAAGATGATAGTGAAGAAGAAACTCTCGTTGTAAATGGTAAGCAATATAAAAGTTTTAAAACTAATAAAACTTCTAGTGTTTCTTCTTCCAGGTTCTTCGAATGTGGTAAGAAAGGACATATGAAAAGTGATTGTCTAACACTCAAGAAAGGGAAGAAATCATCTCACAAAAAGAAAGAAAAAGCATATCGAGCTGCATGGGATGATTCAAGTGATGATAGCGATGATGAAGAAGTAGAATGCCTCATTGCTACAACAAATGAAGACGAAGAAGAGGTAAGTCTTTATGATCTACCAAAAGAAGATATAATTGCTAGTCTTCAAGATACTCATCAGAAATATATTGAGTGCAAGAAAAAACTTAAGAAAGAAAATAAAGATTTAAATGCTAAACTTCTTGCTCTTGTATCCGAAAATGAAAATCTCAAAAAGGAAAATGAAGATTATGCTCTTAAGTTAAAATCGGTAGAAGCTAATTGCAATCTTCTTTCCTTAGAAAAGTCAAATTTGCAAACTCAAGTGAATGATCTTCAGAAACAACCTATTCTATGTTCACATTTAGATTATGATGAGGTTGTCAAAGAAAGAAACTTTCTAGTATCCAATTTAGATCAGGCAAAGAAAGATATTGCTAAGTTACAAAGAAATGTAAATGAGTTAAGAGGAAATGACATGCTTGAAAACATTCTGAAAATTTCCTCTATCTATAATGGAAAAAGAGGATTAGGATACGATCCAAGTAGAAATAAACCCAAAAGAGCTAAAGCATCCAAGATTATATTTGTACCAAGGAACTCAATTCCTAGAAAGAGAAATGAAGTTGATGCTATTAGTTGTCATTATTGCCTGCGTCTTGGACACTATTCATTTTCATGCCCATATAAGAAAAGGAATGATGAGTTAGCTTGGATTCCTAAAACCTAGTAGCTTAAAATTAACTAGTTGAGATTTGACCTAAACTTATTCTTGATATCATAATGTCTTATCTCAACACAATTGAGCTCTAATTTGTATAATTTCTTTTTGCTTGAAATCGATTTCTGAACACTTTTCAGAAACTTGGTCGGTCGAGCATTTGTCGACCGAGTGAACATTCGGTCGAACAATTGTCGACCGAGCATGTCACTGATTTACAGACTGCTGTAAAATTGCTGAAATTAATCAAAATTGCTATCTATTTGAGATTAATGACTGTAAAATAAAGTATAAATCATGGAAATTATCCTTGAAAGTCTACTTGAGATTAATTTGGTTTATTCTATGAATAATTTAAGTCAAAAATTAAAATTATGCTTAGTTTTAAAGGAAATTTCTGCTTTTATCATTATATGCTCTTATTGATCTATCATAGGCAAGCAAAATGATTCATTGGTGATATATCTCTTAGAAATGCCTGCATAGAGCACCATGTAACAAACTTTTTATTGGCATCTTTAAAGGATTTGAAATATTTATCGTGCTTTTCATGTTCTTATCACTTAAACATGCATCAAAATTGATATGAATGCTTAATTGGAAATCTGCAATTTCTGCCTCTTGGTTAAAACAAAATTTAGCCAAGGGGCACTATGGTCGTAGTCAAGGGCGACCTAAAATAAGCTTTGACAAAATGCTTATTTGGACATCAATTTATTGAACTTAATCTTAGTATACTTTTGATAAAAGTCAAAAATCAAAATTTAAAATCATTTGTGACCTTAAAAGCCTCAAATTGCTTAAATTGTAAGATTAAGGGGGAGCTTATAAAAACAAATTTGATTATTTGATTATGAAGCTTATAAAAACATTGTTAACATCATTTGGAGTTTGTTATGATCTTCGGATTCTTAAAAGTAATTTAATTTTCATCAAAATGATATATCTTGCTCTTAAAGGAACTCTCTAAACAAATCAGGGCTTAACATCCCTTGTATTTGGTTGGAGACATTTTTTATGTACTCTAGGATTACAGGACTCTCATTTAATTTAGGGCTTAACATCCCTTGATAAATGAGAAATAAATATACATTCATCATAAGCTTATGGGAATCTCATATCATTTCAAGGCTTAACATCCTTTGCAAATGATTGAGAAACAAATTGTGGATAAATTAGACAAAAAATCCATGTTCCTAATAGATATCTATTTAAGGGGGAGCATATTATAAAATTAAGGGGGAGAAGAAAATTAAAATATTCAACTTGGATATCTTTTTGAAATGACAAAGCGGGAGAAAGAATATAAAATCAAAAATATAAATAAAATGGATACAAAAGGTGATCTTCAGGTATGAAACTCACATGCTTTATATTTCCTTATTTCATATTTTAGGAAATGTTTGTCATCTTCAAAAAGGGGGAGATTGTTGGATAAATTGGACATTATGATAAATCCCTTTGTTTCGATGATGACAAACATTTCATTCTTGTTGATCTAACGAGCTACTTAAGTGTGCAGGAACAAGGTGATGACAAAGTTAAAGGGAATCCATACGCTTGAATTCTTGTAAATGTCATGCAATGTAAATCAATTGTAAACTTGTACAAATATATAATGTACAAGTACTTAGACTTCATGTAAATCAAGCGTTAGATCTCCCTAGCTAAACACCACACTTAGATAAGTCATTTCCTTCAAATAGGATCACATTTGCACACTCATACACATACTTAGTGGTTTAATTAAAAGATTGAAAACAGGGTCAATCTCGGTCGACCACACTCCTCGACCGAGACACTCTCGGTCGACAAACTTCTCGACCGAGAATGACCCAAGTAGCCGTTAGACACAGCTGACAAAGTAGTTGGCAGTTGCAAATGAACGTTGATCCAGAGAGCCTGTCGGTCGACAAAACTTCGACTGAGTAGGTATCTCGGTCGACAAATTGTCGACCGAGATGGTCTTTGACAGCAACTACAGAATAAAGTAACTAGCCGTTACTAATGCACCTAACTTATATCTAACGGCTAGTTAAGCACTTAGAAGCCCCTAGAAGTTGTCTAGAACGTCCTTAAGTATCCATAGGCCACTCCTATAAATAGGACATGCCTTAGGACACCAAAACACACCTAAGATATACTTGTGCTATACTTGAGCTTGAATACTCACTTGCAATCTGTTTTAGAGCAATAGAGCAATTCCTACACTTGCCATTCATTCCTATTGCTCCCATTTCATGTCCTATAGGCTAGTATCTCATATCCACTACAATCACATTGCCATACATATTGGTTAGGAGATCTACACGCTTGATATAGGCAAATCAAGCCTTGTGCTTCAAAGGATAAGTTGTAATTTCTATTTTCTTTCTTGTTCCTTTTTATCCTTTGTACTCTCCTTGCTACTCCTAGGGTTGGAGGCTGCGGATTGGAGAGGGTTGACTTCTCAGGTGGAGAAGGGGACTTCAAGCTACTTCAAGAAGGCTATCACACGGGAAGCTACTTCAAAAGGCTGGTGCAACGGGAGTTGGTGCACCTACTTCAAGGGAAGGCTGCTTCAAGGTTGGGCGATTACTTCTAGGTGAAGGCTTCTTGAAGGGTTTGTGAAAAGAAATTGTATTTTATGTAAAGTCCTTGCGAGGTAATAAAATAAATTTCTTTTCAAATCCCGGTTGGGTAAGCAACCGGGTAGTGGACTGACGGCTATAGTATTTGCTATAGTTGGAACCACTCTAAACCCTGTGTCTCCTTGTCCAATATCTTCATTGTGGTTGTTTGAGTTTAAATTATTATTAAAAACTTTATAAAACTCTATTCACCCCCCTCTAGTAGTTTTCACAGTGAAGGGAAACAATTTTGAGAAGTACCCATTCTCCGCGCTTAGTTGAGTTCCTCTTGTGTCCTTCTTTCTTGGGGGGAAGGATTCTTAGGTCCGAGGCCTCCTTGTCGTAGTGGTACTGCGGGTGTCCGTGTTACCATGGATAGGCATTAGGGTTTAGAGCATGTCGATACTATTGACATGCCACTAGGAACTGTGAATCAAAAGAAAGAAAGCTCATTTAGAACTCATTAGACTACTTTTGAAGAAGAATAAGAGAAGTGTTTAATCATCCTAGATCTCTTTGATATGAGTTGACCAGGTCTGAGGCCTCCTTGTCATAGTCGGCTCCCCGTGGTTTAACGAGGCAGAATTGTATTCTCTATTGACAAGCCACTTGTGATGACCCAAAATTTAGAATTTTGATACCTAACATAGTAAATTAAGATGATGAATGTTAAGTAGATGATTGATGCCAAGTTGAGTAATTGGTGTGTCAATTATGGATCCTTGTCATGTAAAAGGCGTACATGGAGTACAATTTATGGATATCAAACCTATTTGAGTTCAATTTTGATGAACATCTTGGTTTAACTGATTGGATATTTATGAGGTTAAGGTACCCATTTAATAGTCTTGGTGAAATCGAGTGATATATTGATGAACCTTGAGGTTACTTATGTTTTGAGATACCTAGATTATGCAGTTAGTTAGGATTGAGAAGTATGGTTGGATGACTCATTTATGTGTCACACAATCACTCAATTTACATTTATATTGATAAGGAGGATTTTTGGCAGGCGTGGCTCACTATGATACATTTTTGGATGATCCATTGGCAGAGACCGTCTCCTACATCCGAACCACACTGATCAGATGATAATGGAAGGTAGAGGTCTCGAGGGCTCAGTCAAGAGTCAGTTTCTTAGTTTTTGGTTGAAACATATTTCTTTCTCATACCCTGCAGAATCTGGGACCCCCCATTTGCGGCTTGGAGTGGAGTTTTGAGGGAGATACACCTCTGTCTCTATTGGTCCTGTCCATCGTCATTCACAACAATCAACACGGGGATGGGAAGCCTGAACGGGAGGCCACCAGTCATATCCATAGGAAGCCGAGGTCATGCTCACAATCCTGACTGTCCACACAGACCCAGGACCAAGTCATCTCTAACCTCCACATATGGAGGAATAAAACGCATCCCAGACATCCTCTAGATCCAATGAAGGTGGAGCGGCCTAAGTGAATTCTTTCGCAAACCCATGACCTACACAACACTCGAAGCATATTGAACTTCACTTCGCACTAGAGACCCACATCACGGAGATAACAAATTGCCTTCTTCAGGAGTTCTAGGTGTTCTCCTCCGCAAGTTGTAGTCTAGATAGAGGAAGATGATGATCTCAGGGAGGATCACAACTTGTCCTGCCCACCTGCCAATGCCATTTCCGTGTTTTGGAGGTGGCTTCCTGCTTGCGACCTCACACCCCAGAATCGGCCGCCTGCTCTACCGCGACCTCCAACCTAGAGTACGCCAATGAGCAAGAATCACCTTCCATGCCATGAAAGCTCACTTTGGAGGCTATGGATGCAACCAGGAAGCTTAGAGGGACCTCTGTGTGCCATGGGAGGCAGTGCGTGCACATCATCCTCATCGGCAATCTCAAGTGGAACAACGCTTCTTAGATCTCATAGAGAAGGGGCGCACATAATGTCTGGAAAGGAGAACCTGAGCTGAGCATCCTCCTTCACCTGTGATTTCTTGCCGGCCAAAGAATAAGTAGCTAGCGGCACCCTGCGCCTCACGTGAGATAGTAGGGATTCGTGTGCGGGGGAGAAGAAAGGAGTGGGCAGCCTGATTGACTACCCAACCTGAACGCCGACCCATGTATCAACTGGCTGGCCCAACCCTGATCCAACTGGTAGGTCGAACACCCCATGAGGTGATGTGGCTTTCCTTTCAGCCACTCGATCTAGAGCTGCACATATAAGATCAATGGCGCCAATATTTTCCAACAAGGTAATTCTTTTTATATCCTTAGAAATATACCATATCTTAGAAATATGATTATAAATAGCTCCTTTGGCCAATAATTCCATACAAAATATCCCTAGACTCAGAAAAATGTTCTATACTTTATTAAACTCCTAGATCAGACCTTTGAAGAACAAATAATGATGATATTTAATGTGTATGATTATGCTTCTATTTGAGATCATATTATTGGTATAATTAGCATATCATGGAAATTAAATCTGAGAAAAATATTACTGAACCCTAGTATAATATGGAAACCAAATATGAACTCATATTTGACTATTATGTCAAAATAATAGGCCATTTCTCCTTAAAATCCAATTCCATGTTTGTAACCTCATTTTTTTATTCTAGAAAATAGACCAGTTATCAAAAAAATATGAAAATCGTACCAGACCTTTTTAATGACATATAGATCAGAATAAAAATATTAGACACCATCCTAACATCACATTGACCTAGGTTTGACCAAAGCCCTGATTTGGACCTAAAATATCATTAATAATGGTGAACATTGTATTAATGATGATTAATTGTTATTAATCAGGTGATGATCATATTATCTAGATGATCATGGATATGTGAGGAATATCTGAACTCAAGTACATGGATATAATTATATGACTAGATTTGCTGGATGTTAAACATATGTACTTGCTTGCTTGTATTTGAAATACACTGTTGGATGTAGATGTATGTATATTGACAATTTTCCGCCTTGAACATAAATGAGGATAAATGAAATGTAGTTACTAGTGGTGCTCATTAAACTCCCTATTAGAGAGGGAAAGATGTAATGTTGACTAACACCTCCCTAGAGTACACCGTATATGGGGAGATCCCTAGAGTATAAGGTACATGGGGAAGGGCCCACCATTTATGTTTGTGCTAAGTCCACAATAGTAATACATATTCATTCTAAATGTGGCTAATAACTTGGGATTACCTGATTTTCCTCCTTTAAGTAACGTTTTCTTTCTCTTTCTTCAATTTCGAGTATATTATATGCCAACATAGTATAGATTTTAATTCCACGTACCAACTTTTGTTGGTGATTTTTTTTCTAATATTTTCTAGGTCCTAGAAAGTTGTATGTTCAAGCTCTGTACCTAGAAATGTTTCTAATATTTTCTAATATTTTGTTTCTAATATTTTCTATGTTGTAACAAAATACTATGTTTCCAATATTTTCTAGGTCCAGAGCTTGAATCTGCTTGGATTCAAGCATGAACATACAACCATAACATTTCTCAACAATAACATGTATATTTACAACATGAATTAGTACAACTTGGATTACATTTACATATTGAAAGAAGATTTACAAGTCTATGAACATGTATGCTAATAAGATCTTAGACAACAGGTACAACCTATACAGCTTGCTCACATCCTATTCTTTTATCCCATCCACTCCCATTCTAACTATAGAAATCATGCTTGAATCTGCTACATAAGACAAAATTCCTGACATCAAGCAACAGAACAACTATACCAATTATGGCCTTCATACAAATGCAAAACAAACTGATAAGATATAATCCATACTAAAGGAAGTAAAATCCACCATTTCCTTTTTCTTTTGTATGATGTGGGAACCACGCCCGAGGAAGTGCCACGATTGTGACCCCCCTGGAAGCGTAAACACTCAACATTCCCCAACTAACCACACATCAGGGTCAACAAGGTAAACTCACACAAAGGTCGAGGTGCATGACGGGACCAAGGATCAATGAAGCTACACAACTGGGGATTCAAACCCGGGTCCCTACTCTAGGGAGCTCAGGCCTTCTCCACCGAGCTACAACCCCCTCAGAAAAATCCACCATTTCTTATAATGAAAATGACCTTAGTAATATCATATAAATATGAAAACTACTCTCGCTACAGATACAAAACATCTAATAAGATTTGATAGAAACCCAAAAGATATAACTAATGAAATTACAAATCAACTAGAACAATTAAATATATATGTTTTAACAGAATATAGCTCTTCAGAAGATGAAACTAATAATATGATCCCTAAAAAAGTTCCACATAACAAGATATGATCATCAAAGAAGGCCCCTATTAAAGCAAAGTAAAATGAAACATATAGGGAAGGAAATGAAAATCGACAAGATAGAAAGATTAACTATAAAGAAACAACCTCTAGAAATGATGACTTGAGAAGAGAGAGAAACAACACAAAGAAAGGAAATAAGTAGATTCAAATCCATAATAAGAAAAGACATCTACAACAAACCTTTTAACCATATGATTAAAAGAAGATGGAAAGGAAAAATCACTATAGACATAAAGCCTAATTTTACCCTGAATGGAGTTCCCCTTTTTGATTCAGGGGTAGACAACAATTGCACTAGAGAAGGACTTTTCCCTACAAGATATCTTGAGAAAACTACTAACAACGTTAGCTCAACTACTAATGATCACCTTTAAATAGAATACAAAATTCCTGAGGCACATATATGTATAAAGAAAGCATGTATGTAAACATCTTTATTTCTTGTTAAAAATATAAATGAAGATATCATAATAGGAATCCCTTTTATAAATAAGATTTTACCTTTAGTTGTTAGCTGTAAAGGAGTGCATGCTAAAATAAATGGAAAAATAGTAACCTTCACCTTTGAAGAACATCCTAAACACAGTTATTGGCAAAAAATTCAATCCACCATCTATTACAAAGGAAATTTTGTTAAAGTGATTACTAATGAAATACATACCAATGAGTTAGTTAGGAGAATAGAGAATGGTGAATTCCAAACCAAAATAAAAAATCTACAAGACAAAATTGAAAAGAACATTTGTTCTAATCTACCTTCAACATTTTGACAGAAAAAGAAGCTCAAAGTTACTCTACCCTATATAAAGGACTTCAATGAAGAAAAAATTCCTAGTAAAGCCAGACCTATTCAGATGAATCAACGTATGTTAGAAATATGAAAAAAAGGAAATAAATGAATTAAGAGAAAACAACCTCATTAGATCTAGCTCATAGCCTTGGAGTTGTGCTGCCTTTTATTTAGAAAATGTTGCAGAACTAGAATGAGGAGCACCCATGTTAGTAATTAACTATAAGCCACTAAACAAAGTTCTTCAATGGATAAGATATCCTATACCTAAAAAACATGAGTTAATCAAAAGAATCCATGGGGCAAGGATATTCTCTAAATTTGATATGAAGTCTAGTTTCTGGAAAATCCAAATAAAGGAAGAAGTTAGGAACAAGACCACCTTTAGAGTACCTTTTGGAAACTTTCAATTGAATGTAAAGCCTTTCAGATGAAAAAATGCACCTTGAGAATTCCAAAAAATAATGAATGAAATCTTTAATACTTAAATTGAGTTCAACATCGTATACATTGATGATGTACTGGTATTTTTAAAAGATTGTGATCAACAATGGAAACACCTAATATATTTTATAATATAATAAAACATAACATCCTAGTGGTATCTTCAAAAAAGATAAACTTTTCCAAACAAGAATCCAATTCCTTGGATATAAAATTGAATATGAAAACATTCATCCTATTCCATGAGTAATTGAATTTGCTAACAAATTCCCAGATGAGATAAAAGAGAAAACACAACTACAAAGATTCTTCGGATGCCTAAAATATGTTGTTGAATTCTACAAAAATGTAGCAATAGATAGAAAGAAACTTTCCAACAGACTTAAAAAGAACCCACCCTACTGAATGGACTAAAGAGCGCACAGAGGCAATCAAGAGAATAAAAGAAAGAGTAAAAATTCTACCTTGTCTAAATATTTTGGATCCCAATGCTCCTGAGATTGTCAAGATAGATGTCTCTAGAATAGTATATGGAGGAATCCTCAAGAAAAGAACTAATAATGAAGAAAAACTTATTAGATACACCTCCAGATCATGGAATGATACACACAAAAATTACTCCACAGTATAAAAAGGAAATTTTGGCCATTGTCCTAGTAATTACAAAATTCTAAGAAGATCTTCTAAACCAAAAATTCCTCTTAAGAATAGATTGTAAATATGCTAAATATGTTTTAGAAAAATATGTAAAAAATCTAGCATCAAAACAAATATTTGCTAGATGGCAAGCAATAGTAGCTATATTTGATTTTGAAATAGAATATATAAAAGGGGAAGAAAATTCCCTTCCTGATTTTTTATCTAGAGATTTTTTACAGGGAAATGGAATCCTAGGGTGATAGAAGAAAAATCGTCATGGATGCATCATCATCATTATCAAATTCAGGTTTGTTCTTTATCCCTATAACCTCACCAATGAGGACACAACATTTTATAAAAGAAGGCAATGAAGCCACACATCCATTATATACCCTTTAGTCTCTATACCATTGCATGATACTAGAAGATGAAGATCTAAAAAGAGATATATTCACTATTCTCAAAAGATATATACCACGAGGTTATCACTATATACCATCAAGTATGGGTAAAACTCAATTATATTATGAAAGAATCCTTCAAGAAACAGATAGTGCAAAAATACAACACTACGATAAGAGTATGACTTCAAGACAAAACATATCTTATTATATTTTGAAGATTGAGAAAATAATTTCTATTGAAGAATGGAATGAGGAAGGAAATCCAAATGTTCCTAAAAAATTTTGATCACAAATAAATGTACAATACTACAACTACTGGGACTATCAACAAGCTTGGAAGAATGTTCTCTATGTGCAAAATGAACAGATGAGGTATTCTTGGTTCATCCAATTCACTTATTCAGTAAAAGTCCCAAATTGATGGACACTCAGAATTTGGGAAAAATTTGGAGTGATAAGATCTATATTTCCAAAAAAATTAAGTCTAGCTACCCCATTGGGAGAAAATCAAGTCGAAGGTGATTTATGAATTATCTATTGTTGTGCAGTCTATGTAGTCCCTTGGATAATAAAATGGAATTGGATTTAACATGAATGAATATTCCCTTGCTTTCTAACAAGATGGGTTGGAGTAAGTTGGTGGAATAAGTACAATCCAGACAATGCAATTAGAGGAATTATACTACCATATTCACCAAAGTAAAGGTCAAATAAGAATGCGAATTTTGAAAAATTAAAGACAGAATTATCTAAGAGATTAAGAATCCAACACCCTCTTTCCAGAGAAGAGGAATTACAAGTTATATTATTCAATGAGTTAACCAAAGATATAAGGACATAAGAAGAAGTAAATAAAGAAGAATATGAAGATTTTGTGGACCTAAATGGAAATGATTGTTATGGATTAGTTCCATATCCAAAATAAATCCTTAAAGAAATATTAAACATACCATTTAAGAAGAAAAGGCTCCCATATTTGTAGAAAAAATGAAGTAAGGACCTTGCATCAAAAGAAATACTAGAAAAGAAGACAAAGATCAACTATTCAAAGGAATCTCTACTATTTGAGAAGGAAGACAAAAGACCAACTATTCAAAGGAATCTCTACTATAGAAGTGCTCATTACTATTCACAAAGTACTAAGAATCTTTCCTATTTCAAAAGCAAAAGATATGACAACTATTTCATGAAGTTGCCTTTACTATTTACAAAGAAGAAATAAAAGAATCTTTACTATTCCAAAAAGAAGGAAAAGACAAAAGTCTATGGCAAAGGAATCTCAACTATTGAAGATTAATGGAGGAAAACGTGAACACCACTCCAAGAGGCCTCTTCTAAGGCCAAAATGCTATAAATACCCTCCAAGGAAATAAGGGAAGGCAATCTAGGTTGAGCAATTTCGTGAATGCAACACTTGAGCCTTGTATTTCCCATCTACCACCTCCTCTAGCTCTCCCTTCTTCCTTAGTAGTTACTTGTAGTAGGCTACCTCCCTTGTAAACTCTTCTTCTCTGTGTTCATCCCTTGTGTAACCCCCCTTCTTCCATATATTGCAATCACCATCCATCAATAAAGATATAATACTTTTTTGTCCATAGTTACTTGTGCTTGTGCTCCGCTGTGTTCCACAATGCTCCTTCATGTTCTACTGTGCTCCGTCGTACCTATGCCATTCTCTAAGAAATAGTGATTATAGGCGTGAATCCTTATGCTACAATTCCTTTATACTTCCCCATGTGAAATAGTCCCATATGTCAAATTAGGTAAGAAAGCCTAAATCAAATTTGATAAAAATCTAGAAGACATAACCAATGCAATTTTCTTTTCAAATTTGTCAACGCTGTATAACCAATGAAATTTTCTTTTCAAATTTGCCAACATCGTATTTTTCCCATCACCAGATTTCTATTTTCCTGGTTAGTGAGGCTGGGTAATAATATGTAGATATCGACCAAGACCACTTGACTATCCATGTACTCTATAGACAAGTCCATTCTTTACTGCCATATTTTCCTTTTAGTATAATTTTGTCTAAAGCTCCAGGAAAGATATCTCTGTCAGGCCCAAATCTTGGCCATAATTTGGCTATCCACCATTGAGGAATTTCTATTTGATAGGCCACTTCATCAAATAGATGACATATCTTTTGCTTTTGAAATAGGAAAGATTCTTAGTTCTTTATGAATAGTAATGATGACTTCTATAGTAGAGATTCCTTTGAATAGTTGGTCTTTTGTCTTCTTTCTTACATAGTAGAGATTCCTTTGGATAGTTGATTTTTTTCCTCTTTTCTTGTCTTTCTTTTGATGCAAGGTTCTTACTTCATTTTTTCTACAAAGATGGGAGCCTTTTCTTCTCAAATATTATGTTTAATATTTCTTTAAGGATTTATTTTGGATACAGAACTAACCCATAACAATCATCTCCATTTAGGTCCACAAAATCTTCATCTTCTTCTTTCTTTCCTTCTTCTTGTGTCCTTATATCTTTGGTTAACTCATTGAATAATATAACTTGTAATTCCTCTTCACTGGAAAGAGAGTGTTGGATTCTTAATCTCTTAGATAATTCCGTCATTAATTTTTCAAAATTCCCATTCTTATTTGACCTTTACTTTGGTGAATATGGTAGTATAATTCCTCTAATTGGATTGTCTGGATTGCACTTATTCCACCAACTTACTCCAACCCATCTTGTTAGAAAGCAAGGGAATATTCTTTCATGTTAAATCCAATTCCATTTTAGCATCCAAGGGACTACATAGACTACGCAACAATAGAGAATTCATTAATCACCTTCGACTTGATTTTCTCCCAATGGGGTAGCTAGACTTAATTTTTTTGGAAATATAGATCTTATCACTCCAAATTTTTCCCAAATTCTGAGTGTCCATCAATTTGGGACTTTTATTGAATAAGTGAATTTGATGAACCAAGAATACCTCATATGTTCATTTTGTACATAGGGAACATTCTCCCAAGCTTGGTATGTTTATTTTTTTTGGAAATATAGGAACCAAGAAACTAAGAAGGAAGCTAGTATTATACATTTACTTGGCCTAACGTATATACTACAAGGAAAACTAGAAATAAAGAAAGCTTAGATAGAGTAGAGACTGCGTGGGGAAGCACAAAGGAACTGTAGTGCAAGGATTCACGCCTACAATCACTGTTGCACGGAGCATAGTGGAGGTATACTGGAGCACGGCGGAGCATAAAGGAGCACAGTGGAACATAGTAGAGCACAAGCACACAAGTACAAGTAACTATGCACATAAAAGTATTGTATCTTTACTGATGGATGGCGATTATAATATATGGAAGAAGGGGGGTTACACAAGGGAAGAACACATAGGATAAGAGTATACAAGGGAGGTAGCCTACTACAAATAACTACTAAGGAAGAAGGGAGAGCTAGAGGAGGTGGTAGATGGGAAATACAAGGCTCAAGTGTTGTATGCAAAAAATTTCTCAAACTAGCTTGCCTTCCCTTGTTGCCTTGGAGGCTATTTATGGAATTTTGGCCTTAGAAGAGGCCTCTTGGAGTGGTGTGCATGTTTTCCTCCATTACTCTTCAATAGTTGAGATTCCTTTGCCATAGACTTTATTCTTTTCCTTCTTTTTCGAATAGTAAATATTCTTTTGTTTCTTCTTTATAAATAGTACAGGCCACTTCATCAAATAGTTGACATATCTTTTGCTTTTGAAATAGGAAAGATTCTTAGTTCTTTATGAATAGTAATGAGCACTTCTATAGTAGAGATTCTTTTGAATAGTTGGTATTTTGTCTTCTTTCTTAAATGGTAGAGATTCCTTTGAATAGTAGATCTTTGTTTTCTTTTCTTGTCTTTCATTTGATGCAAGGTCATTACTTCATTTTTTCTACAAAGATGGGATCTTTTTCATCTTAAATGGTATGTTTAATATATCTTTAAGGATTTATTTTGGATATGGAACTAATCCATAACAATCATCTCCATTTAGGTCCAAAAAATATTATCTTATTCTTTATTTACTTCTTGTGTTCTTATATCTTTGGTTAACTCATTGAATAATATAAATTGTAATTCCTCTTCACTGGCAAGAGGGTGTTGGATTCTTAATCTCTTAGATAATTTCGTCTTTAATTTTTCAAAATTCCCATTCTTATTTGACCTTTTCTTTGGTGAATATGGTAGTATAATTCCTCTAATTGCATTGTCTTGATTGTACTTATTCCACCAACTTACTCCAACCCTTCTTATTAGAAAGTAAGGGAATCTTATTTCATTTAAAATCCAATTCCATTTTATTATCCAAGGAACTCCATAGATTGAGCAACAATAGAGAATTCTTAAATTGTGTTTGACTTGATTTTCTCCCAATGGGGTTGCTAGACTTAATTTTTCTGGAAATATAGATCTGGTTGCTCCAAAGTTTTCCCAAATTCTGAGTGTCCACCAGTTTGGGACTTTTACTGAATAAGTGAATCAGATGAAACAAGAATTCCTTGTATGTTCATCTTGTATAGGGAGAACATTCTCCCAAGCTTGTTGATAGTCCCAATAATTGTAGTGTTGTGGATTTATTTGTGATCCAAATTTTCGAGGAACATTTAGATTTCCTTCCTTGTTCCATTCTGCGATAGCAATTATATTATCAATCTTCAAAGTAGAATAAGATATGCTTTGTCTTGAAGTCATACTCTTGTAGTAGTGTTGTATTTTTGCACTATTTATTTCTTAAAGGATTCTTTCAAAATATAGTTGATTTTTACCCATACATGATGGTATATGGTGATAACCTCGTGGTATATATTTTTGAGAATAGTGAATATATCTCTTTTGATATCTTCATCTTCTAGTACATGCAATGGTCAAGAGACCGAAGGATATATAATGGATGTGAGACTTCATTGCTTCTTTTATAAAATGTTGTGTCCTCATTGGTGAGGTTATAGGGATAAAGGACAAACCTGAATTTGATGACGATGATGATAAATACATGATGGTTTTTCTTCTATCACCCTAGGATTCCATTTCCTTATAAAAATTCTCTATATAAAAAACCAGGAAGGGAATTTTCTTCCCCTTTTATATATTCTATTTCAAAATCAAATATAGCTAATATTTCTTGCCATCTAAGAAATATTTGTTTTGATGCTAGATTTTGTACATCTTTTTCTAAGATGAATTTAGCAGATTTACAATCTAATCTTAAGAGGAATTTTTGGTTTGAAAGATCTTCTCAGAATTTTGTAATTACTAGGACAATGACCAAAATTTCCTTTATTACTATGGAGTAATTTTTTCGTGTATCATTCCATGATCCTGAGGTGTATCTAATAAGTTTTTCTTCATTAGTAGTTCCTTGCTTGAGGATTCATCCATATCATGTTTCAGTGGCAGATGTATCGAAAATCTTAGGAGCATCCCTATCCAAAATATTTAAACAAGGTAGAATTTTTACTTGTTCTTTTATTCTATTGATTGCCTCTGTGTGCCCTTTAGTCCATTCAGTAGGGATCTTTTTAAGTCTGTTGGAAAGTATCTTTCTATCTATTGCAACATTTTTGTAGAATTCAACAACATAGTTTAGGCATCCTAAGAATCTTTGTAGTTTTTTTTTTCTCTTTTATATCATCTGGGAATTTGTTAGCAAATTCAATTACTCGTGGAATAGGATGAATGGTTCCATATTCAATTTTATATCCAAGGAATTGGATTCTTTTTTTTTGTTTTTTTGTTTGAGGAAGGACAGGGAACCCTATGATTGGGGTCCCCCATGGTCTATTGATTAATTAAATCAAGGTTTACAATTTTCAACAAACATGAAGGAAAAGACTGAGATAAATAAAACCTATCTACTTGCCTCCTGCGGGCATAGTTGACAACTTCATGAGCTACCCTATTACATAGATGGTTAACATAATTAAAGCTACAAAAGGAAAAGAGATGATATCTTCGATAATAGCTCCCTAGGTAGTCCCTCTGTGGCTCAGCTTTGGTGCATGCTTGGATGACCTCCATGGAGTCAAATTCCACCTCTACCTGCTCTACTCCCTCCTTGCTCACCCACATCAACTCTTCCCTCACTGCCAGTGGCTCAGTCAGAGTTGCCTCCTTTCCCGTGCTCACTTTCTCCACCGCCACACTGAGTAGCCTCCCTACTACATCCCTCACCACCAGCCCGATGCCCGCCATGTCGTCATCCTCACACGACCCATCCACATTTAGCTTGTATCTTCCTTCTGCTGGCGCCCTCCATCCCATCCGCACACGACCAACTACCTCCTGCTCGCTGCTCATGGCACGGTGGTGTTGGCCGCCACTCACACACACCATAGTTAGTGCACAATAGTAGAGAAAGTTGTTGTGAACATCCCCACTTTAGAAAACACATATGCACCTCCCCCTTCATACCTCCCACATAGCAGCCATTATCAATTCAACCTCTTGTGATGACAGCCTCTCCAAAGCAGTCTTCATGGAAGACATAACTTCCTCGTCTTTGATGTCCTCCACCCTGTCTTGCACTTCCTTTTGTCATTTGCTCCCATTCCTCCGTGGTGTTTGGGCACCTAAAAAACATGTGAGGTATGGCCTCCTTCTCTGTCATGTAGAACATGCACGTGCCGTCTAGTATACAATGTCTATCAAAGAATCTCCTCTTGTAGATAAACTTCTCGTGCATATCCTCCAGAAGAAGTGGGATGTTTTTGGACTCCAGTCAGCTTGCCAAATATTCCTCCATGTCCCATCTCCTTGTTGGGCATTATACTTTCTAGCTTCCTCCTTACCCAACATTCCCAACCAATAAGCTGAGCAGATTGTGAATTCCCCCTTACTTGAGGGCCACCACATCAATGTATCTATGGATCTTCTGAAGCTAAGATGAATAGCACATATCCTCTTGATGTAGCTTTCTAGAAAGCACTCTCTAACTCGGTTCTCATCCCACTGGGTACCATCCTCTGTCATGAGATCTCAGACTTTATTGTATTCTACATTCCCACCCTGGTTGAAGCAAGCAAGAGTGTTATCTTCCTTAAATAGCCAGTATTCCTCCCAAATATTTACATCAGCCCTGTCTCCCACTCTCCACTACATCCCTTCTTTAAGAAGGGCTTTTTCCCCCCCACAGACTCCTCCAAGTGTAGCTTGGGTCATGGCCTCGTCTAGCTTCCCAAATAGTCATCCCGGGGAAGTATCTAGCTTTAAGAACTTTTGTTACAAGAGCCTTTGGGTGATTTCCCAACCGCCATAGCTGTCTCACTAAGAGAGCTTGGTTGAAATTATGGAAATCTCTATACCCAAGCCCCCTATCTCTTTGGCCTGCATAAATTATTCTAGCTCATCCATGGCATTTTCCTCTCTTTGTCCTTCGCCCCCACCAGAATCTGGATCTAATCTATAGTACCCTCCGGTAGCTAGAAGATGCTCATAACATACGTTGGGATAGCCTGTGCCACAACTTTGATGAGAACCTCCTTTCCTAGTTTAGATAATAGTTTTACTGACCAGCCTTGAAGCTTTTCCAGATCCTCTCCTTAATGTAACTGAACACCTACTTTTTAGATCTACCCATGGCTGTAGGTAGGCCTAAATATCTGGCATGACGGTCAACCTCTCTCACACCCAGAAGATTTTTCAACTCCTCCTGATTTTTGGCCTCCACTCCCTTACTGAAAACAACCTTTGTCTTTGTAAAATTGATCTTCTGTCTGGATTCCTGTTCGTAATGGCTGATAATTTCAGCTATCTTCAGGCACTCTACATTGGTTGCTTTAGCAAAAAGAATACTATCGTCTGCAAAGAAAAAATATGAGATATATACATGGCACACCCCTACTCGGTTTAATACCGTGTAAGAGGTTGTCACGGGAAGCAGTGACTAGCAAAGTAGAAAAAGTTTTTTTTAAATAAGCCAGGGGACCATCTATTCACCCCACTCCCCTCATGTGGGCACAATGAGAACTAACGCATACATCTCCTGCTAAACAGCAGGTCACACCACCAAAGAAAACCATAACAAGGATACAAACCCACATTGGCCACCCAACTCATTTCTTACCCTTCCGCAGCACGATATAAGGCATCTTGCATTTCTCAAGGAACACCATGCCCCTAATCCTAGCTGGGACAAGCATAAGGTCAGAAACAACAAGCGGTTCATTCAATATCACACCCCATCTCCCTATCTCCCTTGGTATCGAATTAAGAACTTTATGCACCAACGATCCAGAAATGTCCTTCTCTACTAGAACCTCCTTCACCTCCTTGATCAGGTTATCGATCCTCCAGGGGGCGGCATCCACCCCCCACAGCATACCATACACCGATTTATCATCAATCTCTACCACAAAAATGCAAAGCTACTGGTCATCCACGAACTTGACGCCTACTGCGCAGGCTTGGATGAGTGCCATCTGGTAATTTTCAGTCATCAACCAAGCTCTGGTAATCTGACATACTGCAGCATGGTGATTCCTAATAATCCCAGCCATCCACCATCTCCTATGCCCTTGAGGATCACGACTCTGCCCAACCGCAATGTTCAACTTCAGATTATAAATGTCAGGGTTCATCCATCTCTCAAGACTGATCTCCTTCAGAACATACCTAGGATCCTCCATGCCATATGCTTTTAATCTGTTATGAAAGGAAACATCAGCTATGCGAGTAAAACTCTTCTGTTTCATCATAGCGTTAATCTGATACATCAACCAATCCACCTCCCTATTCCAGAGATGTCTTTTGTTGTCGTACCTAGCCACACATCTCATACACCATATGCAATGAGGAATAATAGTTGTCATGCTCACCACAAGCCACAACTGCAGATCATCAAATCTACCAAATAAACATGTATCAAGTAAGGTACTCCACTCCATAGGGGCAGGATAATCAGTAATCTCAGTGAATCTATTCCAGAAGGAAATAGCAAGTTGACTTTGGAAAAATAAATGGTCCATAGTTTCCATACTTGGCTCATCACAACAATCACAACGGGACGCTAAAGAAATACAACAACTGGCTACATTGTCATCAGTTGGAATAGCATTCTTCATCATCTTACATATGAGCGAACTCGCCTTAGGAGACTGGATATGCCATACCCGGTGAAGCCCCTGTGGTCCATCATAACTCGTGCTCCTCAAGATCGTCTTGGCGGAGCGGATGGTGAACTGTCCCCTCCTATCTGGGACCCAAACGGGATAATCATCTGTATCTGAAACTTGTTGACCTGCCTTCTTAACTAGCTCCACACCATGAACATCAAGGACTTGCTGCAGAGAAGACCAATCCCACCCAGTACCATGAATCCAAAAGTCATGTACCACAAATAGTTGTTTACGATCACTGTTAAAACGTGCGTAATGAAATAATCTCTCGTCACACCACAAGAAGTCCCAAAAAGGAATGTCACCCCTCCCAAAAATCCAGCGACAGTGAGGGTATATACTCGGGAACATATTCCATATCTGCTTCCAGTAAGGAGAGGCGTTCGTTCTATACTTCAGATGGTTGGGATATACAGCTGATCGATTAGACGCTCTACATGCATACTTGTCGTTGCAAAACTTTGCCCACAAGGTGTCACCAACAATCAGCTCCCAACACGCCTTAGCCACAAAGGCGTCGTTAATGTGGCGAGTATTTGACAGAGCTAACCCACCTTGTTCCATCAAAATAGCAACTCTGTCCAATCTAACCCACGCTTTCCTGTGGCAATTCGCCCGATCTGTCCATAAGAACTTTGATAACATAGCATCAACACGTTTAGAAATACCATCTGGAATGTCGACGGTCGTCGTTGTGTACACCGTAGTTGAAGCAAGAACATGGGCAATCAGAAGTTTCCGGCCTGCAAAAGACAACAACCTAGATTTCCACGATGCAATCTTGTAAGCAATCTTCTGAATTAGGAACTCAAAGTCATGTAATAAGGTTCTTCCAACTCTAATCGGTACACCCAAATAAACAAAATTCTCGACCACAGTATCCATCTCAATAGCTGCCCCTATAGCCATCTTAGTAATCGGGTCTCTGCTACCTACGTTACATGACGACTTCAACCTGTTAATCCGCTGGGCTGACGCTCTCTCATACATAGAAAGCAAGTTCTGGATCTCATCCACCGTGTTAGGAGTAGCATTAAGACATACCATAATATCATCAACATAACAAAGGAACAAAGGAGGAATCTCGTTGCCCCAAGTTCGAAACCTCGCCAACCTCCGTAACTCCCCCATATGTGTAATCCGTCTGCATAGAACCTCTTCATACAGAATGAAAAGAAAGGGAGATATTGCATTACCTTGTTTCAGCCCTATGATCAAAGGAAAGAAACCTGCAGATTCGACCCCTATGGTAACAGTTGCCCAAGAATTCGAGAAGAAGCTAATACACAGCTCAATGAACTCCTTGGTGAAACCGAACCTCGCCATGATCCGATCCAAGATATCCCACTTAATCTGGTCATAAGCCTTAGACATATCAAGCTTAATCATGATGTTCGGCCTCTCGCCATCCTGGTATATGTCATGCATCAATTCCTTCACCAGCCTGACATGGTGTGTAATCTCCCTTCCTCTGATGAATGCCACTTGCTCAATGGATACTAGCTCCGACATTAATCATACCATCCTATTACTGATAATTCTAGCAAGGATTCTCAAAGCAACATTCTCCACAGATATCGGGCAGAAATCCTTCTCCAAAAGGGTCGGATCATCATTCTTTGGAATAAGAACAATACAGCAGCAAAACAAACTATGGTGACAATTCTGTCTAAGAAAGAAAGCCTCTACAAGCTTCATAAAGTCATCTCTAATGTATTCCCAAGAACCAATGTAGAAAGGGATAGTAAAACCATCAGGATCGGGGGCAGAAAAATTGTCCATTTGACGCATGGTCTCGAACACCTCGGCTGCACTAGGAACAGCGGTGAGAGACACATTATCATCCATAGTTACTATCTTCAGTATCCCAGCTAAAACTCTTCCAGAACATCCTCATCATGATGAACCATCTCACTGTATGCATTCCTAAAATACTCAGCAGCACACGATGCAATCTCGTGCGGGTCAGTCACCCTATTCCCGGTTGGTAAAGTAAGGCACCTTACTCTTCTATTCTTTCTCCGAGACTTCACAACTGCGTGGTAAAACTTCGAATTGCGCACTCTGTCCTGTAGCCACTGTATCCTAGATTTCTCCTTCCACACTTTCTCCTCAAAATCTAAGGCCTCTTGTAGCTCATACTTTGCGGTTCTCAAGTCTATCTCATTGTCCATGCATGGGTATTCATCAAAAGCATTTTGGGTAACGTGAACAACATCCTCCAGATCTATGATCTTTTGGGCCACGTCCCCAAAGGTATTCCTGCTCCAAGTCTTCAAAGCCTCTCTCACCTTCTTAAAAAGCTTCCGCATACAAAAGAAAAAGATAGAGGGAAAGAGGGTCTCCCTGGCAAAGTCCACATGTTGCTTTTGTGCTTTTGGTTCGGTCTCCGTTGATGGCAAACGTATGCTGGACTGAAGTATTGCAATCTTGGATTTTACTTCTCCACTTCTTACCAAAACCCATCCTCTCCATGACAAAGCTAAGAAATTTCCACTCCACTCTATCATAGGCCTTGGACATGTCTAACTTCAATGAAAGGATGCCTTTTTTCCTTCTTTTATCCATCTTCATAGTATGGAAAAGTTCATAAGCAATCAACGCATTGTCCATTATCATTCTTCCTGGGATGAAGGAACTTTGATTTTCAGAAACAATGTTGTCCATGAGAGGCTTTTGCCTATTTGTCATCACCTTAGAAGCAATTTTGTATACCACATTACATAGGCTAGTGGGTCTAAACTCCCCCACTGTGTTAGGCTTTTCTGTCTTTGGGATGAGAATCACCAAGGTATTATTCACAACCCTTATGCTATTCTCTCCTTTCCACCACCCTTTAATGTAGCTCGCCACACCCTTCCCTACAATGTTCCAATATTTTTGATAGAATATTACATTCATACCGTCCGGTCCCGACGCTTTGTTTGGGTGCATCTTCTTTAATGTTGTCCATATTTCCTCATCAGTGATATCACTCTCTAGCTCCCCCCTTTGTTTTTGTAAAATCATCTCCCTTAGGCCCTTTGTTGCCTCTTCAAATCCCGTAGGATTACTAGTTTGAAAAAGCCTTGAAAAGTAACTCAGAATGATATTAGTGATGTCACTCTCTTGTGATCTTATAACTCCCTGTTCATCTTCAATGCCTTCTATCCAGTTCTTACGTCTTCTGTTTGTGGCCTTTTGATGAAAGTATGCAGTGTTACGATCGCCCTCTTTAAGCGCTTTTACTCGCGCCTGGGTAGCCCAATATTCCTCATTCTTCTGCAGCCAATATTGTAACTCTTTTGATAGCTCCTCCACCATATTAAGTTTTGAATGATCTGGGGGAAGAGGTTGTAGCCTCTTTCACTCATTCTCTAATTCCTTAACCTTTCTTCTCTTTTTGCCGAATTTTTCTACAACCCATTCTCTAAGTTTTCCTTTGCACCTCAGAAGCTTGGTGTTAAGGTCACCTCCTCCTTCATTCTCCCATGCCTCCTTGATAATTTTTTCACAGTCCTACTCTCCGGTCTACATAGGTTCAAAAGTGAAGTAGCCCTTCCTCTTTTTCTTTCCACTGTCCCTGTTGTCCGCCTTTAGGATGATGAGTGCATGGTCAGACTCATAGATGGGTAGACGGAACACCTTGCAATAATTAAAAAGATTTCTCCAATCAAGCTCATGTAAGCCTCTCCTTTACCAGTGTTCTTTCGGACATCCCCCTTTTCCATGTGAAGATGTTTCCTTCAAAGCCCACATCAATCAACCCACAATCATCTATGGTATCCCTGAAGTTCTACATGAACTTCTCTGCTTTTGGTGGTCCCCCTTGTTTTTAGTGTTGGAGACAATCTCATTGATGTCCCCAAAGAAAATCACCAGTTCCTCTGCCTCATTCTTTAATTTTGTCATTAGTTCCCAAGTCTTTGTTTTACTTGGCTGATCCGCCCAGCCATATATCCCAATTGCTCTCCATCTATTGCCGCTTTCATCCTTGTCCAACCCTGACACATCCCTATTGGAGTAGTTGAGAATATCCATGCTAGCATCCTTCCACCAGAATCCAAGTACACCTGCCCTACCATTACTTGCTAAGCACATCCCATCAGTGAAACCACAACTTCTTTTGACCACCTCGTATTTTTTCTCTACAATCATAGTTTCCACAACAAAAACTATGTTTGGGCACTCTCTCTAGATCCATGACCAGAGAGCCTTACACGTGTCGGGGTTGCCCATTCCCTGATAGTTCTAGCTGAAGATTTTCATTGTCCTTTGTGGGATTGCACTCTGCCAATTGCCGCTACTTGAGTCACGACAAACCCATCTCTCTGATGCACCCACACTATCTCTCTTTGGACTTTTCTCTCCCATTTCTCGTATTGGTTGATCCTCAAGTTCCATATCACAAAGTTCCACACCTCTACCCCTTTTGCCTTTTGTTTGTTCCCACACCACCTCCTCCTCAGGAATGCCCAGACGTGCACCCCTGCTCATCTTGTAGACCTATGGTTGGTGTTTTTTCTTTCCATGATTTTGTTTGCGCCCATGTTTTGTCTTTGATCCTGATTCTTTTTTTCTTTATGCCCAGGTGATGGCTCTCCTTTCCCCTCGGTTTTGGCATGTGTCCCCCTCCTACTGATGCTTTGTTTCCCCATGTGCTCACTCACCATGGCTAGCCTGGCCTCCTTGCGTCTGCCATGACTGATCATTGAGGCGCTGGTCATGATCTTCATGCCCATTGTTGTCTCTCCATCGTAATTCTTGCTTTTGTGTCTTCCCTACTTGTGATCTCAGGTTCTCCAGCCATTGACGATGTTCCTTCCTCTGATTTCATGCTTGGCTATCTAATCTTTCCTCCACTGTCTCGTCAGTTTCTGACTCAGGCACTTCCTCTGCGATCTGCTTGTTCCCTTGCAGCACTTTCAACTCTACCATCATATACCTTGATGTCATCCTCTCAGCCACATTCACATGGCCACTGCGCCTGCTGTCCCTAGCTGACAGGTCCCCCTGACATCCTCTCCTCCTCCTTCTCCCCCTTTCTCCCATCACCTTCTTCGTCCACCACCATTTTCTTTCCTTCACGTTACCGTTTTCCCCGGTCCTCCCTCTCATCATCTTCTTTCCTGTCTTCCCAGTGGCCCTGACTCCCATTCCCTCCCCACAACCGGTCTTCCCTTATGTACTACCTTCCCGCGACATTGCTCCTATCAATCTCCCTGTCCATCATGCTCGACATCCCCCCTCCCCCCTTCCTATACCCTAAAAATAAGCTTCCGCCTCACCATCCTCTTCTCCCCTTCCTGTGATCCCTCCGTCCTATTCTGCTTCCAAGGAGACTCTCACATCTAGTTACCCCACCTCTACTAATGCTTGTCGTCTACCTCATTATTCAAGAAATCTCGATCCACATGCCCTAATATGCCGCATGAGAAGTAGGAGTTCGATAGCCTCTCATACTTCACCTCCACTTCCACGACAATGCCCCCCTTAACCCTGACCTTCAACACCCTCTTCAAGGGTTTTGAAACCTCCAGCATGACTCGGATGCAGAGGGATGATTCCCACCCTAGACCATCATTTTCCGTTTCAATCACCTCTTCTATCCATCACATAATTTCATGGATTGTTGCTTCTGCCCTATACCTCAATGGGATGTCGTAGATTCGTACCCAAAATAGACACTTGTTGATGATGATCCTTCTCGGCTGCTCCTCCTTGCATACCTCCTTGAAGAGCAATAATCTTCTATCAAAGTTCCATGATGCTCCTTCAACCACCCTCTACTTGTCCCTCCAGTGGGAAAACTACATGATGAACACCTCACCTTCGAGTTGCTTGAAGTCGACCTTCTCCTGCAGGCTCCACGCCTGGGACAGTGTAACGTCCCAAGATTTGAGGCCATGGATAACACGATCTTAAAAGGAATGATTGGACTACCCATATCACCAAGGTGCACCTCCTTTTCTGGGAGCCCATTACTAAAGAACTCCATAGTTCAGCGTGCTCAGCTTTGAGTAGTACTAGGATGGGTGGCCAGTCGGGAAGTTGATCATGGCTTACGCGTGAGTGAGATTAAAGCGCGCACTTAAGGCTAGTGGTGGTCTATGGGGCCAGTCGTCATTCCCGAAACTCTACTAGATCCTAGGGCACTGGGCCCGGGTGTTACAAATGGTATCAGAGCCAATTCCCCTCCCGTAGGTGGGGCCCACATGGGCAAGTGGCATGCCAATCTTGAGTCGTACGGTCCAAGCATGTAGGAAAGGGTTGTCCATGGTGATATAGCCAACCTTGCGCTGGTATTCTGTGATCAGGAGCTGGGTGTCCATGGTCGATGTTGGGTCTGCACTGAAATGGGGAAATATTATGAGGCCATGTAGTTGAGCCTTGAAGAGGACGTCAAGAGTCTAAGTGGGGGAGATTGTAACGTCCCAGGATTTGAGGCCTCGGATATCAAGATCTTAAAAGGAATAATTGGACTACCCATATGACCAAGGTGCACCTCCTTTTGTGGGAGCCCATTACTAAAGAACTACATAGTTAAGTGTGCTCAACTTGGAGTAGTACTAGGATGGGTGACCAGTCGGGAAGTTGATCCTGGCTTACGCGTGAGTGAGATTAAAGCGTGTCGTTAAGGTTAGTGGTGGTCTGTGGGGCCAGTCGTCATTCCCAAAACTCTACTAGAGCCTAGGGCACTGGGCCCGGGTGTTACAGACAATGTCCTCTCTAGTGCCCTAAAATTGTAGGACCAGTCAGTGAGCAGACGCCCCACTAGCACAAGCTCGGTGTGGTCTTCCTCCTCGTCACCGCTTCCAACCGGTTGCCCATCTATCAGCTCTTCCTCTTCATCTGTCATTATGAGGCCCACGTAACGCTCCACCAGATCCACTGGCATATTGAGATGGAACCCAAAGCACTAACCAAATGCTTGAACCTGCAAGAAGAGAACCCAAGGAAGGGTGGAGGATGTCCATGACCTGAGCCCTAATTGCCAGAGTGACCAGATGCGGGGGGACATGTTTTAAAAGTCTTTTACCATGGAATTTGATTCTTGTTTGGAAAAGTTTTATCTTTTTTTCTAATACCAATAGGCCATTATGTTTTATTATATTATAAAATATGTTTAGGTGTTTCTAGTGTTGATGTTACAATCTCAATTTTGCATGTATTTTCATAATTGAAATGTAATGATTTTGTGAATATGGACTTAATTGAAAAGGTTGGATTCTTGCTTAAAAGGATGGATTTATTTGCAAATATCCTTTTGATAGGAATTTCGTGGTTCCTATTATTATATTAATCCAATAATGAAAATAAAAGAAGAAAAGTTGTTACGACCCCACCTCCCGATAACCCCAAATTAAGGGAAACCGAGAGGTTGAGCCGTACCCATTAATCCCGGATCAAAGGTTCGACATATAACCATAAACAATTATTAAATTCTAACAGACTATACTGAAAATGGTAATAAAATTTTTCTTTACATACCTTTTGAAAACTTGGATCTCTATTCTTCTATCCATACCGATACTAATCTATCTAATCCCCCTTTGCACTTTAATCCTCGTTTAGTATCACATGTGCCACTTTACTGTTTGTTCTTTTCATTGTACCTAAAACGCCGACAAACAAAACGTCGGTCAGCCGTAGCTGGTATGTGGGGGAAACCAATAATCATTCAATTATCTATAACAATGTATCGCTTTCAATTATCATTTAACAAACAAGTTTACGTTTTAAGTATAACTACGCGATCCATGTGTACCCTATCCCCTGCGCTGTCCCTGCAGTGGACCTGGATACTACCTCCCATGTGGTAGATTCCCATTTTACCCCTCATGACTTCACCTCATAGGTGAATCAATTTCTAGGGCTGAGTCACATGGCACTACCCGTAGGTAGCCCACTCCTTAACTCATGGTATGCTAAGAGTCTCATGGCACTACTCATGTGTAGCCCAGTTTCTAACTCATGATACCCTAGACCTTGCTCTAGGTTATCCTTAGCCTTTGCATAGCCACAGGGGTGGACTCGGATCTAGCTAGTTATACATGTATACTCAGAGTGATAGCCATAGTCACTTTATAATTGCATGAAATAAATAGACATCCAACAGTTAATTCATGCATTGAGGGAAACATTGATAAAATCTTCGGGAAACTATTCGGTATAGTCATAAGCGTAACCACATACCTGATTTGATGAGTCATGCATATTATTCAACATTTACTTCATGTATATGCAATCAACCCAATCAACAGATCCAAGCAAGTAATTAAATCATCACACAATTCCTGAAAAGAATATGTACTCTATTTATTACACACTTTATCAGGAATCTATTTTATTGACTTGGATTCACTTTCTAGGGTTTCTAATCCGTATTAAGTATTCATTAATACTCATTAGGGTTTCTTAGATCCAATTCTCAAACTTTACCTCTTTTAGGTTAACAAACCCTAATAGCACTCTTTTCCATTTATATAAACCCTAATTGCTCAAACTGTTCATTTAATATTCTTTTATACCCAAAATTGACTTAGGATCATCATATCCCTATTTCTTTACAGATTTGAACAATTAAAATATTTAAAACTCATATTCAACTAATTTAGGGTTTTCAAGCTCGTTAATGCATCTTCATGCACAAAACCCTAAACTAAGCCAATTATATAAAAAGATTATCTTTTTAGATCTTATTTTCCTTTTTATGAACAACAGGCTTAAATTATCCATTGATCAATATTAAAACCATCTATCATCAAAATTAAGGGTTTTTCATTAATTAAATCATTAAAGATGATAGCTTTATGTACTTTTCATATTTCAGGAATATAAACTCTAAATTAACTAATTATATGCCAATTCCATCCTTTTTCTTCCAAATATACATTTTTATTATTAACAGGCTAATATCAACTTTAATCATCTATTAAACCATACTAATCATTTTAATCATACCAACATAGGGTTCTTTAAACAATCAACACATTAAAGTTGATATCTTCCATTATTTTTCGAATTGCATAAGGAATCAGGCTTCAATCATAATTTATTTGGATTCATATCGTTCTGAGGATCAACTTTCATATATAACTTGTATTTATCCGAGCTACTATGAAGGAGTTATGATTTTTAGAAGAATTACCTCACTTGGGCCAATCCAGGAGTGCCACGTCGGCCTCCCCATGCATACATTGGCGCGGCTGCTTTCTTTGGAAACATAACGCATTTACATTATTACCCTCCTTTAAGTCGCTCTTTGCTTCAGTCCGTGAAGGGCAGAAAGGTCTAACGTCCTGGGCTTCTTCTTCCACCTCTCGACGGCGGCTACAGAAGCCCTAGCTGCGGCTGGGCGCGATCCCATCTCTCACCCTGACCCCGATGACCACCACGGAGGGCGGCGTTGCCTCCTACATGCCCAGGCGCACCCACAGGGCTCCCGAACAGCCGCTGCGGTGGTGTGAAACGGCCTGGGTAGGCCCGCGTTCTAGCTAACTGTTGCAGCCGTGCTGCTGCAATGGTAGCTTGCTCCGGACATGGCGGCCTGGTTAAGCCTTGCCTAGTCATCGAACCATGACCAGCCACCATTGTAACCACCTCTGGGTCCCCGTTGCTACAAGATCTCACGGCTTCTCCTGGTTTAGGGTTTAAGGATGAAACAAAGAAGAGAAAGAAAGATCAACGTGGGACTCCTCTCCTGGACTCGGTCCAGGGCTCCCTTTCTTTATATAGATGAGGGTAACCACGTCCTATGATGCTTGCTTGCAAAGCAATAAAGTTTTTCCTACTAGGAATCGGATTTCCTTTATGAAAAAGCAAGCTTCTCTCTCTTAACTTAGTCCCTTTTATAAACCAAAACTCTTGGGCAATTAGAGATTCGAAAATCCTCTCACTTGATCTCTTTTATTCTTGCCTTCTATCTCATAGACACGAAATTCTATTTTCTTTAATAGAGATTACTTTCCCTTTTTAACAAAACCTCATAATTCATTAATAATGTATTCACATTAAATTCTTATTTTCTTTTATAGGTACTTTCTCTTTCCTCTTTGTTTATTGGGACTCCTTAGATCTCAATAAACTCCATTATTTCGAAATCCTTTTCCAAGGATATTTATTATCCTTCTAGATGCATCTTTATGCCTTATTTCACATTATCTTGTTTATTTCTTATTATAATATTTCCTTTTGAGGATTTCTTTTTATTTCTCTTCTATTTTCCTCTTTGGCATCCCTTTTATCATAAGAAATCTTTGGGATACGAAATTTTCCCAATAAATCTCATTTATGCCTCTTTTCATTCATTTTCCACATTTAATCAATGTTTTCAATTTCTTTCTTAATAAAGAAATACATAATTAATCTTTTCTTTTTCTTATTGCTTTTCTTTGCAACTTTGGACTCCTTGGTACCCAAGGAACCCAAGAGGCACGAAATCCTCTTTGGATTTGCCTTCTAGAGGTTTCCACATATTTCTTTAAAATTCAATTATCCATTTACTAATTGAATTTTCTTTATTATTGCCATGTTATTGGGCCGAATAGCCAATAAAGCCCACAAAGCAACCAATCAAGGCTATTGTGCAAAGAATTCATTTATTCAAAACAAAACACATCATTATTTGTTCAATTATCCTTAATATGAGAAATTGCATTTCTCACCAATTGAACCCAAAAATTGAGGTTATAACAAAAGTCCAAATAATGGAAAAAGATAAAAGATAATGGGTATTAAACAATATATATTGATGAGAAATACATATAAACCTCTAGAAGGCAAAGGAATATTCCCCAAAGGGGATTTCGTGCCTTTTTGGGTTCCTTGGATTCCAAGGAGTCCAAATTGCAAAGATTATGCAACAAGAAAAGAGAAAGGATTAATTAAATATTACTTTATTTAGAAGAAATGTGAGATAATGATAATATTACAAGAAAAATGTGGAAATATGGATAATGAATCCTCTTGGATTAGATTTCGTGTCCACATAGTTTCTAATGGGAAAAGGAATCAAAAGCAAAGAAAATAAAAAATTAAGAGAGAGAAAATATGCATAAAATATGCCTTATTAAGAGATAACTTGCATATAAAGAAAAGTATCTCATACTTTCCATTTTGAGCCCCAATTTTGGTACACACTTGGATTAAGTCATTATAGACTTACCCCTAAAATTTGACATTAAAAGGATAAATAGTTTGGGAGATATGAATTTTGCAAATTTCCTAAAGTGTAAAGGATATCATTATATGCCACAATTCAATTTTGATTTGTGTTCTAATACAAGGCTCGATAGCCGTTGGATCTAGATCCAATGGTGGATGCACTCCGTTTAAGACCAAGATTGAGGAATAGTATAGGAAGATTTCTCGATCGATTTCCTCAGTGCACAATACATGTGCGAGGTTCATATTTGTTCCATTGATTTCGGGAGACCAATATGATCTAGAATACCCCTTGGATCTGTCAGTTCCCTATACTATTGGGTTTTGCCCAATTATACCGGAGAGACAGAACTCCATTGGGAGTAGGTCTCTACTCCCTTCCCTAGATGTGGTCTATAAAAGACCCTCTGACTCTCCATCAAGAGAGTCCGACCTTACTCCTGGAGTCTCTATTTCCCTATCCTCTTCTCGTTCATTGTTGTAGGCGGGCGATAGCCCTCTATCTCTCCAGGCCTTGGCGATGGTAGGCCACAGCCAACCCTATCGATGGGATGGGGTGGGAAGATGGTCTTGGAGTGGAGCTATGGAAGATGAAATTGTCATACGGAGTGGCTGGATGTGGTCTGAGGGACCAGGTTGGTGGCAAAAGCTTGTCGAGTAGCCCTCCACGACGATGCCCTATTTACATGCGGAAATAGGGGCCTCACCTCGCGAGACTGGCATGATGTATCGAGGGCACAAGAGTGGGTCATCCGGGGCTAGCAACAAAGTACTAGACTCCTAGCCGATGTTTGGTTCTTTGCGAACCATCAGGGGAGGAGAAGAGAGGGTTGTGTGGTGAGTCCCCTATTTAATAGAGGAAATAGGGGTGGGATCCCCGTCCGCATGAGGAAGACGAAGTGGGGGAGCCAGATCTGGGCTCTCGGGTAAGCGGATCACATAGGATATCTGTGAGCCAGAGGGAGAGTTTTGCAAAGAAAAGAAAAGGAAAGGACATGTGGCACACTACCATTGGTCCAGAGGTATGTATTTTATGAAAAACTTAATTATTTACCGGTAGCTCAAATCAAGATAAGTTATACATGGTTTTTGATCAGAAAAATCCATGGAATCCAATAAAAGTAATTGTAGAGTCTGAACCTGATCTTAATTCGAAAAGTGGTTAAAATTGCCATCCTTAATGTGTTTATGACTAAGATTAACCCTAATTGGATGATTAATGAATTGAGATGATTAATATGGATAATCCATAAGAATATTAACCTATTGGTAATAAAAGACATTTTTATGTCTAATGAAGGAGATCCATGTGTTTAATAACCTAATTTAGGGTTTTGATACGTTAATGAGCATTAATGGGCCTAAAAGCCCTAATGTGGAGTAATATGACTTTTATTTCGAGAATATGAATATCTTAATTAGAGATATATTAATCTGATGTTTGGAATAGATAACTTAAAGAGATAACATTTTAATATTTAAAAAGTATGTTTTAAGTCTCATGTGAGTGAAGATATATTTGAAAACCTAGAAACCCTAATCTAGGTGTTTATGAGCTATGTTTTGAAATCTTATGTATAATATAAAGTTAGAACTAATCATAAGCCAGATTGGTAATAAAGAGGCTTATATATGAATGATTAAGTAATTAGGGTTTTGGAACATGGAAATAGTGTTTTAGGGTTTAGTTGACCTAAAAGGTAATTGTTAAGAAATGAATATAAAGAACGTTAAGGACAAACCTAATTCAACTTAGGTACACCCGAGGAGGGAATTCTAATTCAATAAAGTAAGTGCATGATGAATGTATGAGTAATTAGATTGCACATGTTTTCTAGGTTTCTTTTTGTGCCTATTTGATTGGGGTGATTAGTTGCCTGGCTTGGTTGGCTGTTTGATTAACTGGATATTCTGCTTACAATCCTTGAGACTTCCAAATCAGGTATGTGGTTAATTACGAATAATTGCCTTAGTTTCCCAAGGATTTTTCGGATGGTTAATCACTTTGAATGCAAATTATCAGTTTGGATGTTCATACTCGCAAATCATAAAGTCACTATGATTATCACATTAATACTAGGAGTATGTATGCTCACACCTACATGCCACCCTGATGGATGATGCCAAAGGTCAGGTCCAGATGGGTAGGCCAATGGGCACCATGAGTGGTGACCCCAGGCACCAAGCTCGGGAATGAGAAGGTGGGATATGAGATTGCATGACTAGAGGGCACCACGAGTGGTGACCCTAGGCACCAAGCTCAGGATTGAGAAGGTGGCCTTAAGTCATTGGCAAAATAAACCCTAAGGTGGGTATGCCAGGGTTAGGGCAAAAGCGGTGGAGAATGTCATACTGAAAAGCGTAAATTGGTTTGTTAATTAACTTGATTATGATAATTAGATTGTTATCCATATGTGCAAACTTTTAGTTGTCCCCACATACCATCTTCTTGCTGACCAACGTTTTGTTTGTCGTCGTTTTAGGTACAAACAAAAAGAACAAACAGTAAAGTGGCATATGTGGAATTAAATTAGAATTAACGTGCACAGGAGGATTAGTTAGATTAGTATCTTCATGGATAGAAGTTTAGAAATCCAAGTTTTTAAAAGGTATGCAAAGTTTTTATTTTTACCAGATTTCAGTTTAGTTAGTAGAATTTCATAATTACTATTGATTATTCATCGAACGTTTGATCCGTGTTATTAGATAACGGCTCTGACCTTTCGGTCTCCCTTAATTGGGGGTTACCGGGAGGTGGGGTCATTATAGTTGATCACAGTCTTTTGAAAATATCAATACATCATCTATGTATGCGATACTGAACTCAGTGTAAGGGTTAAAGATTTCATTGATTACTTTTTGGAATTCTCAAGGTGCATTTTTTAATATGAAAGACATTCCATTCCATTCAAAGTGTCCAAAAGGTTCTGTGAAGGCGGTCTTGTACCTATCTTCTTCCTTTATTTGGATTTTCTAGAAACCATATTTCATATCAAATTTAGAGAATATCCTTGCCGCATGGATTCTTTTGATTAAGTCATGTTTTTTAGGTATAAGTATCTTAACCATTGAAGAACTTTGTTTACTGGCTTATATCTAGTTCAACAACATTTTCTACATAAAAGGCAGCACAACTCCAAGGAGATGAGCTAGATCTAATGAGGCATTTTTCTCTTAATTCGTTTATTTCCTTTTTGCATATGTCTAGCATACATTGATTCATCTGAATAGGTCTGGCTTTACTTGGAATTGTTTTCTTCATTGAAGTCCTTTATATAGGGTAGAGTAACTTCATGTTTCTTTCTGTGCTAGAATGTCGAAGGTAGATTAGAACAAATGTTCTTTTCAATTTTATCTTACTGATTTTTTTTATTTTGATTTGGAATTCACTGTTCTCTATTCTCCTAACTAACTCATAGGTATGTATTTCATTAGTAAGTTCTTTAACAAAATTTTCTTTGTAATATATGGTGGATTGAATGGTTTGCCAATAACTGTGTTTAGGATGTTTTTCAAAGGTGAAGTTTACTATTTTTCCATTTATTTTAGCATGCACTCCTTTATGGCTAACAACAAAATGTAAAATCTTATTTATAAGAGGGATTCCTATTATGATATCTTAATTAATATTTTTAATAAGAAAGAAAGATGTTTGTATACATGCTTTCTTTATACATATATGTGCCTCATGAATTTTGTATTCTATTTGAGGGCGATCATTAGTAGCTGGGCTAACATTGTTAGTAGTTTTCTCAAAATATCTTGTAGGGACAAGTCCTTATCTAATGCAATTGATGTCTTCTCCTGAATAAAAAAGGCAACTCCATTCAGGGTAAAATTAGGCTTTATGTTTATAGTGATTTTTCCTTTCCATCTTCTTTTAATCATATAGTTAAAAGGTTTGTTGTAGATGTCTTTTCTTATTATGAATTTGAATCTACTTATTTCCTTTTTGTGTTGTTTTTCTCTCTTCTCAAGTCATAATTTGTAGAGGCTCTTTTTTATAGTTCATCTTTCTATCTTGTCGATTTTCATTTCCTTCCTTGTATGTTTTGTTTTTCTTTTCTTTCATAGGGTCCTTCTACTTTGATGATCCTATCTTGTTATGTGGAAATTTTTTAGGGAATATATTATTAGTTTCATCTTCTGAAGTGCTATCTTATCTTCAAACATTTATTTTTAATTGTTTTAGTTGATTTGTAATTTCATTAGTTATATCTTCTGGGTTTTTATCAAATATTATTAGAGGTTTTGAATCTGTAGCAAGAGTGGTTGCCATATTTATATGATTATTACTAAGGTCATTTTCATTACACGAAATGGTGGATTTTACTACCTTAGTATGGATTCTATGTTATCAGTTTGTTTTGCATTTGTTTGAAGGCCATAATTGGTATAGTTGTTCTTTTGCATGATGTCAACAATCTTTTCTTGTGTAGCAGATTCAAGAATGATTTTTATAGTTAGAATGGGTGTGGATGTGATATCTTCCTTAAACACCTCATGGGTTTAAAAGGAGGATGTATTCATTCCAATTCTTTATTTTTTAGACCTAACTTCTCTGTTACTGAGGCTTTTGTGATAGCCATACCTTTTCTTGTTTTTAGAAACGGTGTGATGTGGGTTTATTCAAACTATTCAAAGAATAAAATGTTTCTCTAGACATCCTTCATGTGCTCATACCATTGTTCTCTAATGAGTGTTCTTGCTTGATTATTGTAGTGATTAAATAACCAATCAACTTTTGCTTTATTTTCTTTAGAGAGAAAGTCCTTTTGTAGAAAGTCTTTATCTATTTCAAATTCTTATTCTATAAGAGCGTTTATAGTAAATTTTTCATTTGATGGCTCATAGTTAGAACATGATGTTTCATAAATTGGATCGGTTAAGCCTGTAGGCCTAAGTGTGGGATCTATTTTATCTTTTCCTACTTTGTCTCTCTCTTTATTTCTAGGGAGTATAATAGAATGATACTCAGAGGGAGTTTCCCTAGTTGTCTTGGGAACTTTAGATGTAGATATCCTAGATGATAATGAATTTCTAGGTGTTTTATAGGTTGAAATCCTTGAGGATAGTGAAGACCTAGGAGTATCAAAACCCCTGGAGTAACTATTGGAAGGTCTAGAGTCAAGAGTAATTCTTCTAGTTGATGATAGAAAATTGATTTCTACATCACCATTTGGATGTTCTATGTCTTCTTCAACATTTTCATTCTATAAAGGGGTAGAATGATTAGCTTGGGCTAGACTCCAGCATTATGGTAGTTTAATATCATCCCATTTTAATGATTTTGGGGTGACTACGTGATTTCTAATGTTTGTGAGAAAGAGTGTTGATGTGCCATCTTCGGGACGGATGACTGACTATGGTGTAACTGTGTTCATGGCCTTGAAGCATACCCTATAACAAATGGCAATATTCTCAGATGATGATTCGATGTGAAACCCAGAGGTTTGGATATTTAATGTTAATGATTTTAATAAGCCTAGATCACTTAAGGATACTAAAAAATTAGGGATAACATTGAAGTAGACTGGTCCATCTGATAGGCTAGATTCGACTAACCCTAGTAGAGAGTCAGTAAACTTTAGATGTCTACAGTCTCTTAAGCATAATAATATCAAGGAGTTTATTCCATTCCTAGTTAGTGATTTGTCTAAAACTTGAACCAACCTTAGGTGTAGATAGTGGTACTTTGTATTATTTTCTTTCATTTTCTATATCATTTTTAGAGATGAGTTCTAGGTTTTCTAAAGATGAGTTTATAGAGATGGTTTTCTCTATTGTTTTTATATAATAGTCATAGATGAGTTTAAAATTTCCTTTGGTGTAAATGTATTTTATAAGTACTTTAGGCATTTCTTAATTTTGGATTGATTGTTCTATACTTTCAAAGTTTATTTGTTCATTATTCGTAACAGACATCGTTCTAACGATAGAATTAGAAGGAAGTGCAGAAGCTTCACAAGATAGGAGGTTAAACAACTTCGACATCCTTAACAAGAAATAACTAGTGGCATGTCAATAGTGATTACATCTCTGCCTCGTTAAACTACAGACAGTCCACTATGACAAGGAGGCATTGAATCTAGTCAACTCATATCAAATAGATCTAGGATGATTAAACACTTCTCTTATTCTTCTTCAAAATAATCTAATGAGTTCTAAATGAGATTTCATTCTTTAGATTCAGAGTTCCTAGTGGACTGTCAATAGTTAAGGTACACTCAAAACCCTAACGCATATCCACGGCAACACAGGCACCTGCAGTACCACTATGACAAGGAGGCCTCGAACCTAACAACCATTCCCACCCAAGAAAGAAGGACATAAGAGGAACTCAACTAAGCACGGAGAATGGGTACTTCTCAAAAACCTTTCCCTTCACTGGATCTGATACCAGATTGGAACCAGGAAACTAAGAAGGAAGCTAGTACTATGCGTTTACTTAGCCTTACATATATACTACAAGGGAAACTAGAAATAAAGAAAGCTTACAAAGAGTGGAGAGCACGCGGGGAAGCACAAAGGAACTATAGGGTGAGGATTCACGCCTACAATCATTGTTGCACAGAGCACAACGGAGGTAAGACGGAGCACGGTGGAACACAGTGGAACACAAGCACAAATAACTATGCACAAAAAGTATTATATCATTAATGATGGATGACGATTACAATATATGGAAGAAGGGGGTTAAACAAGGGAAGAACACATAAAAGAAGAGTTTACAAGGGAGGTAGCTTACTACAAGTAACTACTAAGGAAGAAGGGAGAGCTAGAGGAGGAGGTAGATGGGAAATACAAGGCTCAAGTAGTGTATGCACGAAATTGCTCAAACTAGCCCGCCTTCCCTTGTTGCCTTGGGGGCTATTTATAGCATTCTTGGGGTTTTCTAGAGGCCTCTTGGAGTGGCGTCCACATTTTCTTCAACAACTCTTCAATAGTTGAAATTACTTTTCCATAGAATTTTAGCCTTTTCTTCCTTTTTGGAGTAGTAAAGATTCTTTTATTTCTTCTTTGTAGATAGTGAAGATTCCTTCAGACTTCTTTGTCTTTTCTTAAAATAGTAGATATTCCTTTGTATAGTGGAGATGCTTTGTGCAAGTTCTTCTTCTTATCGAGAATAGTGCTATTTTCTTTACAATAGTGAAGATTCTTTTGAGACCTTTTGTCTCTAATCCTTTTCCATTACTACTGTTAATTCTTGGAATACTAGTAATTGTATTTGTTCTTCAGGTAGTTCTAGGAACATGCCTTTGATCTCTTTAGTGAGATCTTTTTGCAGTTTTGTATACCTTTCTTTTGAATCAGCTAATACCTTTTCATAAAAGCTTTTCCCAAGAATAATCCTTGGTAGAGGGATATGCTTTTCAAATGTGTCAATACTACATTTTCCCACAACCAGATTTCTATTTTTCAGGTTAGTGAGGCTGGGTAATAACATGTAGATATCTGCCAAGACTACTTGACTATCCCTGGTACTCCATGGATAGAGAAATGGTTGAAAACACTGGTCCATTCTTTAGCGCCATCTTTTCCTATTGGTATAATTTTGTCTAAAGCTTCAGGAAAGATATCTCTATCAGGCCCAAATCTTGACCATAATTTGGCTATCCACCATTAAGGAAATTTTGTTTGATAAACAAACTTCATAGACCGTGTATGGTTATAAAATCTATTATTTATATTCATGAAGTTCTCCCAGGCTTTCTGGTAGTCCCAGAAGTTAAAATAGCGTGGAGTGAGATCACTCTTGAACTTTCTAGAAATGTTAGGATTCCCATCTCTATTCCACTCTTTGTGAGTAAGGACCCTTTCAATCTTTAAGGTTGAATATTCTGGATCAATCTATGAGGAGATCTCCTTGGAGTAGTGTGTTATTTTTGCGCTCTTTCTTTCAGTGATTACTTTCTCATCGTAATATATATTTTTTCCAACCATAGTCCGAATAAATAGGTATCCCTTAGGGAAATATTTTTTAATAATGTAATCAGTACCTTTAGAAAGGTCATTTTTCTAAAGTGTGAAGCAAGTGTCATAGCCTTTTGGCCAATATTCACTTTCTTTTAGAGTCATTATATCCATTGTTCTATTTTTCATTGGAATGACCACATCTTTGTAGTTTTGAATTTGAGAATCAATGCTTTCAATATTAATTGATGATGGCTCTTGGAGGATCCCATTAGACCCTAAGCTCAAGGTTGCTACCATTTCCTAAAGAGAGAAATTATGCCAAATAGTGCAAAAAATAATGTTATCTACAAGATCCTTTTGCTTTATTGCTATGTAGTTTATTTTTTAGATTAATTTAGTTAAAAATTTCTAAAGTTAATGAGGCAAGTATCAAGCCATTTTCTTAATTTGAAGTTTATTACCTTCTATTGAATCATAGCATGCATTCCCTCATAATCAATAGTAATTGGTAAAATGTTATTAAAAAAGGGTGTTCCAATGATAATTTCTTTAGAAATATTTTTTGTTAGAACAAAATTCATTTTGATCTTGAACTTTTCTATACATATATATGCTTTTGGTATTTTGAAATTAATCTATAGATAGTCATTGGTGCTGAATTTACTTGATGGGTGGTTTCTTTTCTATATTTTTTTTGGGATTAAATATTATTTTATACAATTTATGTCTGCTCTTGAATCAAATAAGGCTATACCTTTTAGGATAAATTTTTGATCAATTTTTATAATCACTTGGGATTTCCATTTTTTCTTGACATATTCTTGTATCGAATAGATGTAATTTGTTCTCCTTTCTTGTTCTACTATACTATTAGATGTTTCTCCGATGTTTGTAGGGAAGGTTTTATATGTGTAATTTTCATCAGTATATTTTAATGTCTCAAGAGTTTCAACTCTGACTTTTAGATCTCGTATTTCTTATTTTATTTCTCTTAAGTCATCAACCATGTTTGTGTTTGATATGGTCTTATATTTCTTTCTCTCTGATCTTTTCAATACATGATCACAAGAGTAGTATTCTTCGATTTTATTTGTATCTTGATTTTCACTCGACTTTATCATTTCTAGATATTTTTTTACTTTCATTCTTCTTTCTTCTTTATTAGAGATTGAGTCTATAATTTCTAGGATAAGTTGTTTCTCCGAGGTGATCATGTTTAGACTATATGATGAATATGATACTTCATAACAGTTACATAGACATCCTTTGTCTTCTTCTTCATTAGTATCAGAATCTGAGGAATAATTAAGGTTTAGTTTTAAAACAAATATGTCTAGCTGTTCTAGTGTAAGGCTCTCTGATTTTGTGAGTAATTTATTTACCTTCTTCTTGAATCCTCTTTTAAATCACTTGTTAGCAAAGTGTCCTTTTTATTTTGGGGAAAATCTCCTTCAACTTTATTCAATGTGAAGTCTGGGCTATATTACAAGATCTTTTGTCGCAGGCATACATACTCATGATGCAATTCGGTGGACTAGCATAGTGGGTTTGATGCATATTACTTCTGAGGTGCATTTTAGCTAGCTTGTCAGCTACTTGATTGCCTTCTCTTCTACAGAACACTAAACTAGAAGTGTTTGGCAATTCCTCCTTAATCTTCGTCATCCACAGCGAGCAACTTGGCCACGCTCCTTCTTCCTCCATTAGCATCTTGATTGCTAGAAGGTTGTTTGATTCAATGATCGTTTGAGACCAGCTACTGCTCTTGATTTGCTCACGGGCTAAAAGGATTCCAGCCAACTCTGCAGCAACCACCGAACCTGCTTGTGCTTTCCTTACCCAACCGCCTAACCAATTGCCTCCGACATCTCTAGCCATGACTGCCACTGGAGCCTCCTCCCCTTTCACTGCGGCGTCGACGTTGAGTTTCACACACCCCGGCGGCGGTCTTCTCCAGACAACGAAACTCTTGTTAGTGCTAGAGCTCCTGGTCATAATAGGCCAGGCTTCCTTCGTGGTTTGTAAAGCTTTCCTAATTCTGTAGCACTGATGGATCACCAGTTTAGCATCCCCTTCGAACACTTCTCCATTCCTGAAGTTCCAAATCATGTAACAGGTTGTCCAGAAATCCTCTATAGATATTGATACATGTCGCCGGATCACCTTTAGGCAGCTTTCAATGGTGGTTGGTTGAGACAGGGTCTGATACTCCTCCGCAGAAAGCAGTGTCCTCCAGACACACTCGACTTTTTCACAGTCTCGTAGGGTATGGATAATCGTTTCCGGTTCCCTTAGGCAACTTGGGCATGTCCTAGTGTCAGACATGTGCCGCTGTTGTCGCCTGGTGTTAGTGAGAATGGCTGAGTGTAGAACTAGCCAGGCAAACATTCGAATCTTCGCCGGCATTCGAAGCTTCCAGATGTTGTTCCAGTTTCCGTTCGTCTTCACCTCCTTGTGATTTCGAAGGAGATGATAGGCTGTGTTCGAGGTATAGGTACCATCGGACGTATGATTCCAGATTCTAATATCACATTGAGGGCTCCCTGTGGGCGACGGACTGTGTTGAATCAACTTCACATCTTCCTCGCTGAGCCAGTAATTCAGGAAATCAGTATCCCAATCTCCGTTGTCAAGCTCAACGCTTTGAACATTAAGATATGCTAAGTCCGTAGGAATCTGATGTTTCGCCCTGGTGCACAACTGCAGTCCGGGTTTGACCCAGTTGTCATCCCAGAAATTGGTGTCTTCTCCTCCAACCGGGCAGATGGAAGTGTTGTCAAGAATGAACTGCTTTCCTTCAATGGTGGCTCTGCCTAACCGTGACCCACTGATCGCCTTTCCAGGCTCAGCACAGTCGAACGTTCTCCTTAGTAAGCTGCACCATATAGAGTCTCTATTGGACACCATGTCCCAAGAGTTCTTGAGCACTAGAGCCTGGTTCCATTCTCGCATAGACCTGATACCCAGGCCTCCATTGATCTTAGAGCTCGTAACCTTGTTCCATGCTACTAGGGAGATGGGTTTCTTCTTATGTCCTCCTCCCCAAAGGAATTTTCTAATCGTACCATCAAGCCTATCACAAACACTGACTGGAAGAGTTGTAGTTTGCATAACATAGGTCGGGATAGCTGATAAGGTGGATTTCACAAGACATACTCGACCTGCCATCAAAAGGGACTTCGCCGCCCAACCTTGAACCTTGCCTTCTACTTTGTTAATGACATATGAGTAGGTCGTTTTAGTCACTCTGGAATGCAGTATAGGGACCCCCTGATATCTGCTCAGGTCTTCAGTGATGGTGAAGTTGCACTGCTGCTGGAATGCTCTTCAGATCGAGGTAGGGACACTCTTGGAGAAGAAGACTTGAGATTTAGACGCAGAAATCGATTTTCCTGAAGCTCGGCCAAAAATGTAAAAGCATTTTAGGATTCTCCTCATTTGAGTTCTACTAGCTTCAGCAAAAAGGATAAGATCATCGGCAAAGCACACATGTGCAATTTCCATACCGGATCTGCCCAGTTTCATTGGTTTCCACTTGCTACTTGATACCTTGTCCTTGATCAATTGAGACAGTCGCTCAAGACACAACACAAAGATATATGGGGACAACGGGTCTCCTTGCCTGAGACCTCAGCTAGCTTTGAAAGGAGCAGCCTGCTTTCCACTCCACATGATGGTAGATTGGCCGCCGGTAATGGAGTACATCATAAACTATCTTATATTAGCAGGGAGCCCAACCAGTGCTAACGTTGCTTCTACAAAGCTCCAGGACATCCGGTCATAAGCCTTGGACAGATCAACCTTCACTGCCATCACCCTAGCTCCTTTCCTTCTGTTCATTCCATGGATGATTTCCTGTACTAAAGCGATGTTGTCCATTATTTTCCTCCCCGGCACAAAGCTACTTTGTTCCGGTGAGATCCAGCCAGGCATGTGTCTCTTGAGCCTTTCAACAACCACCTTAGATGCAAGTTTGAGAATCGTGTTGTTTAGGGAGATCGGTCGAAGCTGTTCACATCTCTCTAAATGTTGTACTTTCGGTATCAAGATTATCGTTGAGTTGCAAATCTCCTTGCTGATAGGGTCACAAGTTAGCAGGTTTTGAACGGTTCCAGCAACCGCTGTGCCGACCACCTCCCATTCTTCTTGAAGGAACTCTACTGTGATTCCGTCAGGCCCAACTGCTATGAAAGGCTTCATGAGACGCAGTGTCTTGTGGACTTCATCCCTTGATGGAAGTGCAGATAAGACGTTGAGGTCGGCCGAGCTAAGAGGACTGAAGTGCACCGGTATGCGCAGCTCCCTGTGTGAGGGAGTAGCTGAAGGTTCAGTAAGAATATCCTTGAAATGACGCACCACCATCTCCAGCATTGCCCCTTCATCGGAAACCCATTGTCAATTTGAATCCTTTAGAGTAGTGTCCTTTTTGGTTGCATGAATAACATGTAACTTCTTTTTTATTTCTTTTATTAGTGGTTTTAAACATGTTTTCTTTATAATAACTTTGTCTTCTTATCTTCCCTGGGTTAACCTCTTTTGAATATTTGTGTTTTTTATATGATGAGCTAGGTACATTCATATGATATTCGAATTGATAACAGAAATCTCCTAGCTCCTTTTTTCCTAGAATTTTTTGTTTCTTGAAGTGACCCTTTAGTTTGATGTCACTACAATGAGACATGCCTGTTTGATTTATTACTTGTCTGTTTTCTCAATAATATATGTGTTCTAAAGGGACAAAACTATACTGACTTTGACTAATGCTTTCTCTAACTTTTTTAGCAAATAGGGAGACCCAAAATAAACTTTTCCTTCCAAACTGCATTGCTACAGTCCGGGAAAATGAGGACTTTTGTTAGAAAAACAGCCTTGTACCATCTAAAGTGTGACAAAGAAGGACAATTGAGATTCATAAGTTGTTCCCTAGTTTTTTGAGCTGCAGTACAAGTATGTCATATAAATTGTTGTAACATGTTAACAATCAGTGTATAAACTGAATCAAAAATAATTTCATTGTTTTCAATTTTTATTTGATTCCCATTTTCATCTCTTTTAGTGCCATATAATAAATCAAGTCTTTGAGATTCATTGAGATAGTTACTCCACCATCCTTTTAATTGTCCAGTGAAAGATGAAACAATCATGTTTGCGATAGAATGTTTTGAATTTTTATGGGTACGACATGCGTTGACATAGATAATCATTTGGCTGCATGTATGCATGATTTGATATTTAGATAACCCATCTATATTCCATTCTACAAGGAACTATCCATCATTATGAACTAAGGGAAGATTAGGAGTTTCTTCAAATTGTAGTTCGACTGGTGTTGGCCTGCTATAGTAATTTTTTATTTTAGAATAACTTGGTTTGGAGGATCCAATTTTATTGATAGAGGTATCTAGGTTATTTTCAAAGGAAAGAACATCTTCAGGAGATATATTTATAGGGTCATCTTGGGTTAAGATGTTTATATTTGTTTTTCTTACATTGAATTCTCGTAATTGATTTGTGATTTCATTGGTTATGTCTTCTAGATTTTTATCAAATCTGATTGGGGATTTTTTACCAAATCTGACATCTATTGAGAGTGTAGTTGGCATAATTATAGGACTATTTCTGAGATCATTTTTCTTATAGGGAATGGTGGATTTGACATCCTTCTGGATGGATTCTATCCTATCAATTTGTTTTTCAATAGTTTGAAGACAAGAATCGGAATAATTATTTTTTTGCATGATTCCAACAATTTACTCTCGTGTAGCGTGCTCATGCCTAATTTCTATCATGAGAATTGGTGTGGCTGGTATTTCTTCTTTTAAGACTTTTATGTGTTCAAAAGGAGGATGAATTGATTCTACTTCTTCATCTTTAAGACCTAATTTCCATGTAACAGAGCCTTTTGTGATAGACATATTTTTTGGGGTCTTTAGAAATGGTGTAATGTGGTTCTCTTCAAACCAATCAAAGAATAGGACATTTCTACTAACATCCTTCATGTGTTTATACCATTTTTTTCTAATGAGTGTTCTTTCTTAATCATTGTAATGATCAGAAAACCAATCAACCTTTTCTTTATTCTCTTTACAGAGAAAGTCTCCTCTCAACAAATCTTTATCTATTTCAAATTATGGTTCTATAAGAGTGTTTATAGTAAATTCTACTTCTAATGGCTCATAGTTAGAACTTGATGTTTCATATATTGGATAGGTTAAGCCTGTATGCCTAAGTATGGGATCTATCATATCTTTTCCTACTTCGTCTCTCTGTTTATTTCTAGGGCATATAATAGAATGGAACTCAGTTGGAGTTTCCCTAGTTGTCTTGGGAACTTTAGATGCAAATATCCTAGATGATAAATAATTTCTAGGTGTTTCATAGGTTCAAATCCTCAAGGATAGTAAAGTCCTAGGAGTATCAAAACCCTTGGAGTAACTAGTGGAAGGTCTAGAGTCAAGAGTGATTCTTCTTCTTGATGATTGAAAATTGATGTCTACATCACCATTTGGATGTTCTATGACTTCTTCAACATTTTCATTTTGTAAAGGTGTAGAATGATTAGCTTGGGCTAGACTCCAGCATTCTGGTAATTTAATATCTTCCCATTTTAAAGATGTTGGGGTCACCACATTATTTTTAACATTTGTGAGAAAGAGTGTTGTTGTGCCTTTTTCAGACAGATGACTGACTATTGTGTAACTGTGTTCATGGCTTTGAAGCATACACTATAACAAATGGCAACATTCTCAGATGATGCTTCCATGTAAAACCCTAAGGTTCAAATATTTAATGTTAAAGCACTTAATAAGCCTGGATCACTTAAGGATACTAAGAAATTAGGGATATCATTGACGTAGACTGGTCCATCTAATAGGCTAGATTTGACTAACCCTAGTAGAGAGTCAATAAACTTTAGATGTCTACAATCTCTTAAGCATAATAATATCGAGGAGATTATTCCTTTCGTTGTTATGGCTTTGGCTAAAACTTGAACCTACCCTAGGTGTATATAGTGGTACTTTGTATTATTTTTTAGACTTTCTATATCCTTTTTAGATAGGAGTTCTAGGTTTTCCAAAGATGAGTTTACAGAGATGGTTTTGATCTCTATTGTTTTTATATAATAGTCAGAGATGACTTTAAAACTTCATTTGGTGTAAATGTATTTTATAGGTACTTTAGGCATTTCCTAATTTTGGATTGATTGTTCTATATTTTCAAAGTTTACTTGTTCACTATTCTTAACAGTCATCATTCTAATGATAGAATTAGAAGGAAATGCAGAAGCTTTGAAAGAAAGGAGGTTAAATAACTTCGATGTCTTTAACAAGAACTAACTAGTGGCCTGTCAGTAGTGAATACAACTCTGCCTCATTAAGCCACAGGGATCCCACTACGAAAAGGAAGCCTTGGACCTAGTCAACACATATCAAAGAGACCTATGATGATTAAACACTTCTCTTATTCTTCTTCAAAAGTAGTCTAATGAGTTCTAAATGAGCTTTCTTTATTTGGATTCAGAGTTCCTAGTGGCATGTCAATAGTATCGACACACTCAAAACCCTAACACCTATCCATGGAAACATGGGCGCCCATAGTACCACTCTGACAAGGAGGCCTCGGACCTAAGAACCCTTCCCCCCAAGAAAGAAGGACACAAGAGGAACTCAACTAAGAAAGAAGAACGGGTGCTTCTCAAAAACCTTTCCCTTCACTGGATCTGATACTAGATTGGAACCAGGAAACTAAGAAGGAAGCTAGTACTATGGATTTATTTGGCCTAATGTATATACTACAAGGAAACTAGAAATAATGAAAGCTTACAGAGAGTGGAGAGCACGCGGGGAAGCATAAAAGAACTGTAGCGTGAGGATTCACTCCTACAATCACTGTTGCATGAAGCATAGTGAAGGTACGACGGAGCACATTGGAGCACCGAGGAGCACGGTGGAACACAACGAAGCACAAGCACAGAAGCACAAGTAACTATGCACACAAAAGTATTGTATCTTTACTGATGGATGGATAATACAGTATATGGAAGAAGGGGGGTTAAACAAGGGTATAACACATAGAAAATGAGTTTACAAGGGAGGTAGCCTACTACAAGTAACTACTAAGTAAGAAGGGAGAGCTAGAGGAGGTGGTAGATGGGAAATACATGGCTCAAGTAGTGTATGCACAAAATTGCTCAAACTAGCTTGCCTTCCCTTATTGCCTTGGGGGCTATTTATAGTATTTTTGGAGCCTTAGGAGAGGCCACTTGGAGTGGCATCCACGTTTTCTTCCACTATTCTTCAATAGTTTAAATTCCTTTGCCATATACTTTTAGTCTCTTCTTCCTTTTTGGAATAGTAAAGATTCTTTTGTTTCTTCTTTATAGATAGTGAAGATTCCTTCGGCCTTCTTTGGATTTTCTTGAAATATTAGATCTTCCTTTATATAGTGGAGATTCTTTGTGCAAGTTCTTATTCTTATCGAGAATAGTGATATTTTTTTATAATAGTGAAGATTCTTTTGAGACCTTTTGTCTCTAATCCTTTTCCATTACTACTATTAATTCTTGGAATACTAGTAATTGTATTTGTTCTTCAGGTAGTTTTGGGAACATGTCTGTGATCTCTTCAATAAGATCTTTTTATAGTTTTGTTTACCTTTCTTTTGAATCGGCTAATACCTTTTCATAAAAGATTTTCCCAAGAACAATCCATGGTAGAGGGATTTTCTTTTCAAATTTTTCAACGTTGTATTTTTCCCACTACTTGATTTCTATTTTCCTGGTTAGTGAGGCTTGGTAATAACATGTAGATATGTGCCAAGATCACTTGACTATCTACGATACTCCATAGATAGAGAAATGGTCTAAAATGTTGGTCCATTCTTTAGCATCATCTTTTCCTATTGGTATAATTTTGTCTAAAGCTTCAGGAAAGACATCTCTGTTAGACCCAAATCTTAATCAAAATTTGGCTATTCACCATTTAGAAATTTTGATTTGATAAACAAACTTCACAAACCATGTATGGATGTAATCTCTATTATTTATATGCATGACGTTCTCCCAGGCTTTTTGGTAGTCCCATTAGTTGAAATAGCATGGAGTGAGATTACTCTTAAACTTTCTAGGAATGGTAGGATTCCTATCTCTATTCCACTCTTCGAGAGTGGGGACCCTTTTAATCTTTAAGGTCGAATATTCTGGCACAATCTCTGAGGCGATCTCCTTGGAGTAGTGCGTAATTTTTACGCTCTTTGTATCAATGAGTACTTTCTCATAGTAATATATATTTTTTCCAATCAAAGTCAAAATAAATAGGTATCCCTTAGGGAAATATTTTTGAATAATGTAATCAGTTCCTTTAGAAAGGTCATTTTTCTCTAGTGTGAAGCTAGTGTCATAGCCTTTTGGCCACTATTCACTTCCTTTTAGGGTCATGATATCCACTATTCTATTTGTCGTTGGAACAATCTCATCTTTGTACTTTTGTCTGAGAATCAATGCTTTCAGTATTAATTGATAATGGCTTTTGGAGGTACACTGGACCATGAGCTTGAGGTTGTTGCCATTTCTTGAAAAGAGAAATTGTATCATATAGTGAAAAAAATAATGTTATCTACAAGATCCTTTTGATTTATAGCTAGGCAATTTATTTTTAAGATCAATTTAGTTAAAATTTTCTAATTTTGTTAATGAGGCAAGTATCAGGCCATTTTTTGAATTTGAAGTTTATTACCTTCTCTTGAATCATAGCATGTGTTCCCTCATTATCAACAGTAATTGGTAAAATGTTATTCAAAAAGGATGCTCCAATGATAATTTCTTTAGAAATATTTTTTGCTAGAACAAAAGACGTTTTGATATCGATATTTTTTGTACATATATATGCTTCTGGTATTTTGAAATTAATCTGTAGATAGTCATTGGTGGCTGAATTGACTTGATGGGTGGTTTCTTTTCTATATTTCTTTGGGATTAAATTTTGTTGTATACAATTTATGTCTATTCCTGAATAAAATAAAGCTATACCTTTTAGGATAATTTTTTGATCAATTTTTATAATCACCTGGGCTTTCCATTTTTTCTTGACATATTCTTGTATCAAATAGATGTAATTTGTTTTCCTTACTTTTTATACTATTCTATTGGATGTTTCTCCGATTTTTGTAGGGAAGGTTTTTTATGTGTACTCTTCATCAATATATTTTAATGTCTCAAGAGTTTCAACTCTGTCTTTTAGATCTCATATTTCTTATTTTATTTCTATGAAGTCATCGACCATGTCTGTGTTTGATAAGGTCTTATATTTGTTTCTCTCTAGTCTTTTTAGTACATGATCAAAAGAGTGGTATTCTTCAGTTTTACTTATATCTTGATTTTCGCTCGACTTTATGATTTCTAGTTATTTTGTTAGTTTCTTGCTTATTTCTTCTTTATTAGGGATTGAGTTTATAATTTCTAGGATAAGTTTTTGCTCAGAGGTGATCATATTTAGACTATCAAATGAATCTGATACTTCATAACAATCACATAGACATCCTTTTTCTTCTTCTACATTAGTATCATAATTTGAGGAATAATTAAGGTTTAGTTTTGAAATGAATTTGTCTAGCTCTTCTGGTGTAAGGCTCTTTGATTCTAGGAGTAATTTATTTACCTTCTTCTTGAATCCTCTTTTAAAGCACCTGTTAGCAAAGTGTCCTTTTTGGTTGCATGAATAACATGTTATTTGTTTTTTATTTCTTTTATTAGGGGGTTTAAACCTCTTTTCTTTATAATAACTTTGTGTTCTTATCTATGCTGGGTTAATCTCTTTTGAATATTTTTGTTTAATATATGACGAGCTAGGTACATTCATATGATATCCAAATTGATAACATAAATCTCCTAGTTCCTTTTTTCCTAGCATTTTTTGTTTCTTTAAGTGACCCTTTAGTTTGAGGTCATTATAAAGAGACATGCCTGTTTGATTTATTACTTGTACAATTTCTCCATAATATATGTGTTCTAAAGGGACATAACTATACTGACTTTGTCTAATGTTTTCTCTAACTTTTCAGCAAATAGAGCATGGATACCCAAAATAAACTTTTCCTTGCAAACTGAATTGCTACAATCTACAAAAATGAGGGCTTTTATTAGAAAAAGATCCTTGTACCATCTAAAATCTGACAAAGTAGGACACCTAAGATTCATAAGTTGTTTCGTAGTTTTTTGAGTTACAGTACTAGTATGTCCTATAAATTGTTGTAATATGTGAACAATCAATGTATAAATTGAATCAAAAGTAATTTCATTGGTTTTAGTTTTTATTTGATTCCCATTTAGATCTCTTTTAGTGGCATGTAATATTTCAAGTCTTTGAGCTTCATTGAGATAGTTACTCCACCATCCTTTTAATTGTCCAGTGAAAGATGAAATAATCATGTTTCTAAGAGAATGTTCTGAATTTTTATTATGGCATGACTTGCATTGGCATAGATAAGCATTTGGCTGCATGTTTGCATGATTTGATATTCAGATAACCTATCTATATTCCATTCTACAAGGGACTGTCCATCAAAATGAACTAAGGGAAGATTAGGAGTTTCTTCAAATTGTAGGTCTACCGGTGTTGGCGTGCTATACTAATTTTTTGTTTTAGAATACCTTGGTTTGGAGGATCCAATTTTATTGATAGAGGTATCTAGGTTACTTTCAAAGGAAAGATCATCTTTAAGAGATATATGTATAGGTTCATCTTCAGTTGATTCATCCTGGGTTAAGATGTTTATACTTGTTTTTCTTACATTTTATTGTTGTATTCGATTTGTGATTTTGTTGCTTATGTCTTCTAGATTTTTATCAAATCTGATTGGGGATTTCTTACCTAATGTGACATCTATTGAGAGTGTATTTGGCATAATTATAGGACTATTTATGAGATCATTTTTCATATATTGAATGCTAGATTTGAAATCCTTTAGGATGTATTCTATCCTATTAGTTTGTTTTGTAATAGTTTGAAGACAAGAATTGGAATAATTGTTTTGTTGCATGATTCCAACAATTTGCTCTTGTGTAGCAGGATCATGCCTAATCTCTTTCATGAGAATTGGTGTGGCTGGTATTTCTTCTTTTAAGATTTTTATGAGTTCAAAAGGAGGATGAATTGATTCTACCTCTTCATCTTTAAGACCTAATTTCCATGTAGCAGAGGCTTTTGTGATAGCCAGATTTTTTGGGGTCTTTAGAAATGGTATAACGTGGTTCTCTTCAAAACATTCAAAGAATAGGACATTTCTACTGACATCCTTCATGTGTTTATACCATTGTTTTCTAATGAGTGTTCTTGATCGATCACTATAATGATAAAAAAAACCAATCAACCTTTTCTTTATTCTCTTTATAGAGAAAGTTTCTTCTCAATAAATCTTTATCTATTTTGAATTCTTGTTCTATAAGAGCATTTATAGTAAATTCTACATCTGATGTCTCATAGTTAGAACATGATGTTTCATAGATTGGATATATTAAGCCTATAGACCTAAGTGTGGTATCTATCTTATCCTTTCCTACTTTGTCTCTCTCTTTATTTCTAGGGAGTATAATAGAATTGTTATCACCCCAATTTTGGGTTCATTTGGTGAGAAATATAATTTCTCCTATTAAAGATATTTGAACAACAAATTATATAAATGGAATTGATTTACAATAGCCTTGATGATTGTGTTGTGGGCTTTATTGGCTATTGGGCCCATATAACAAGAAAATTCAATTAGTGAATGAGTAATTGAATATTTGAGAAAAGAAAAATGTGGAAACCTCTAGACGGCAAATCCAAAGAGGGATTTCGTGCCTCTTGGGTTCCTTGGGTTCCAAGGAGTCCAAAGTTTCATAAAGAGTGCAATAAGAAAAGAAAATATCAATTAAGTATTTCTTTATTAAGAAAGAAATTGAAAATAGTGATGAAATATGGAAAATAAGCGAAAATAGGTATAATTGAGTAATCCTTGGTGGAATTTCGTATCCCAAGGATTCCTAATGATAAAAGGAATACCAATGAGGAAATTAAAAGATTAATAAAGAGAAATCCTCAAAAAGAGGTATTTTAATAAGAATAAAACATAATAATGACAAATAATGCATATAGATGCATCTAGAAGGATAATAAGTATCCTTATGAAGGAATTTCGAGATCTTGGAATTTCTTGGGGTCTAAGGAGCCCCAATGAAGAAAGAGAAAAGGAGAAAATACCAATAAAGCAAAATAAGAGAGTAATATAATACATTATTACTAATTTTTGGTGGCATTGAAAAAGGAAAGTAATTTCTATTAAAAAGGGAAAGCATAATTTTGTGCCAATAAATTAAAAGGCAAGTACAAAGAATATGAAGGAAGTTATTTTTGAAATCATAATGTATAAAGAATAACGGATATCAAGGAATTTTGTTTAGAGAGAAAATGTTGCTTTTTCATGAAGGAATATAACTTCCTAGTAGGAAAGGGACTTGGCAACTCGAGGATAGCCATCATAAGGCTTCGTCACCCCCTCTATAAAAGGAGGGAGAGCTCTGGGCCGAGTCTAGGAGGGAGAGATCCCACATACACTCCTTTCTTCCTCTTCTTCTTCATGAAATTGGCAACCAAACCCTAACTAAAAGATACAGCGTGAATCTAAAGCAGGAGGCAGCAAGGTGGAGTTGTAAAGAGGAGCATGATGCCCCACGGAACTAGAGCATAGCTCCACCATCGAGGGCAAGCCTTGACTTGCGTGCAGCTGCAACATCATGGCAGCAATGGCGGCCCCACATGACAGGTCAAGTATGCTTTCTTTGGCTAGTTATGGCGTGACCTGGGCGATGCCCTTGGTGCGTCGGAGGCAGAGGAGCCTGGGCGGCCCTCGACGACGGTCCATGGGTCCTAGGATGGAGAAGGAGGAGCCCCGAAGTGTAGCAGGATGACACACAAGCTTGAAGACGATGCAGCCGTAGGACGATTCTGCCCTCCATGGGAAATAGCAATGAACAACTTAACCATGGGTATAATCGTAATGCGGTTATGTTTCCAAAATCGATCGCAAGATCGTTGCATGGAAAGGGTGACGTGGCACTCCCGGATAGGTTCAAGTAAGTCAAATTTGCTAAATTCATAACTAATTAACGGTAGCTCGGATAGATGCGCATTATACATGTATTTTTCTCACAAAAACGAGAGGAATCCTAAAAATATAATTGAAGCCTGATTCCTTTTGCAATTCGAAAAGTACTAGAATATATCATCTTTAATGTATTAATGTTTAAAGAACCCTATTTTTAGATGAATAATATATTTATAAGGGTTTACTAGATGATTAAAGTTGATATTAGCCTGTTAATGATAAAAAGGAACATTAGGAACAAAGAGGATGAACTTTGCATATAATTAGTTAATTTAGAGTTTTGTATGCATGAATATACTTTAATGGGCCTTGAAACCCTAATGTTGACTAATTCGACTATTAGTGGCTTTAATTGATTAATTTCATGATTAAAGTTGGAATATGATGAATCTAAGCTATTTCAAGCATTAAAGTTCCTAATTTGTGGATAAATACCCTAAATGTAGTAATTAGGGTTTTCTCATGAATAAAAGGTGGAATTAATAGCAAATCGAGTTCATATGTGATTTAGACCATAATGAACTATGAATTGATGATAAATGTGTATAATGATCTTGTCATGGATTAAAGGGATAAAAATGGTAACTTTAATGAAAAGAGGTTTAAGGGTCTTAATTAATGTATAATTATGCCTTAAATACGGAATTGAGTATTAGATGTTGAAATAATTAGGGTTGGTGATTAATTGCGTTAAATTAGGGTTTGAAATAGTAAAAGATGAAGGGAAACCCTAACTGCAATGGAAACCCTAAAAGTGGACTAGAAACCCTAGGAAGCAAGCTAGATTTAGTAGATCTTAATGACATGAGTGATAAAAGGAAATTGTATAATTGTTTCAGGATCTTATTGAATGCTTGCTTGCCTATTGGTTGATTGGAATATTTTTGTCTCACATCAACTTGACAGGTATGTGGTTACACCTATGAATATCTCGAATTAGTTTCTTGAGGATTTTTGAGGTTTTATCGATGACTTAAATTAAATTGTTGGTTGCATTTAATTCATGCAAATTATAATCTGAATATGACTATCACATAAGAGATGTGCCTTCTAGCTCAGATCCTAGTCCCCTCTGTAGCTTTATAGATTGACCTAGTAAATGGCTACCAATGGGGTAGGTCCATCAGGTCATTAAATGACTTAGTAATTGGCTACCAATGGGCTAGGACCATCAAGTCATCATGAGTCAGGGATTGGGCTACCTTTGGGTAGGGCCATGCGACTCCATAACCCTAACAATTGGCTACCTATGTGGTAGGGCCATGGGGGTAAGGATCTACCACATGAGAGAGGTAGTATCCATGTCCACTACAGGGACAACACAGAGATAGGGGATTGGAAAGGATTGAGTAGTATTGCTTAAAACGTAATCTTGGATGTTAAATGATATTTGGTTGATTACATTGTTAAAATAATTCCACAATTATTGTTTCCTCCACATACCAGCTTCTTGCTGACCGACGTTTTGTTTGTCGGCGTTTTAGGTACAAATGAAAAGAACAAATAGTAAAGTAGCATATGTGGAACTAAATGAGAAATAACGTACACATGAGGATTAGTTAGATTAGTATCTTCATGGATAGAAGTTTAGAAATCCCAGCTTTTAAAAGGTAAGTAAAGTTTTTATTTTATACCAATTTTTAGTTTAGTAGTAGAATTTCATAATTATTATTGATTATTTGTCGAACCTTTGATCTGGTTTATTAGATAACGGCTCTGATCTCTTAGTTTCCCTTAAGTGGGGGTTACTGAGAGATGGGGTCATTCCAATTGGTATCATAGCATAGGTTCCTCAATTAATCTTTAATAATTATTAAATTTTACAAATTTTGTAGAACCCAAGGAGTTATTAGAGGATTGTCTGAAAGATTGAGGTGTCTAGAAAAGGATCACGTCTGGGGGCTGGCAATATTTTCCTCGGCACCGCTAGTCGGAATACGAGGACTCCCAGATTGTGTGACTTCCTGGCCGATGTCTTAGGATATGAATCGAAATAAGATACCTTTAGGACACTCTCATCTTGTTCATCCCTTCTCAACTCCAATTCTGTTAAGGTACTTAAGGATTAGGGTTTTCTCTCTCTTCTCCTCACCCTCTTGAGGTACGGGTAAGGTTGATAAGGATTAAGGAATCCTCCACCAAATTAATAAAAAGCATGTAAATAAGATGTCATGGACATAAGATTAATAGAGTAAGCATAAAGGAATAGATACATGCTTAGGTCATATGACACAAGTTGTCATTGCCCTCAGGAGAGACCTAAGGATAGACAACCTTGGTAGGAGGATGAGTAGAGAGAGTTAGTCTTGGAGGTAGAGACCTCCATTAAAAGTAGAGACCTAGCACATCCTTTGAGTATGATGTTAACCCTAACCCTACGTGAAGGTTAGAGAGAGAGATGACATGATGAGTTAGATGTCATGGTTGACCGAGTGTTTCTTTGGTCATGCCTTTGGGATGCCATAAGAGGGTAGATGACCTAGTACCTTTGGCGACCCAACCCTGGAGAGGGTTGTGCATGCCATAGCGAAGGATAGCTCCTTCATGGATGAGGTTAGAGGAGAACCTATAGTTACCCTATGGGCTTAGGAAAGTAGGGTATAGCTTGATGAAATCATGGTTAAGAGATCATGATGGATGGCTTATGAAAGGGCCATGTATGCTCTTGAGCAAACATAAGTTTGAGCATAGGCTTCACCCGCATAGAGGTATGCCTGTGAGCTTGATCCTTCATGGAGAGAGGACCTCTAGTAGTAAGGTTGGATGTGGAGTTATATCTAGAGAGAAAAAGCGGGACTCAAGCAAGAAGGTTGGAAGCTTAGATTCCGAGACATAAGGAACAATGGGTAGTTGAGGATGATGCGACCTAAGTGGATGATAGTGGTGGCCTTATGTTTGATCCCTGAAGACTGATGATATCTTGGTTTCCTTTAGAGGAACCAAACCTTAGAGGGAGGATGATGCTTCTGGTACCTATGGTATAAGTGATTACCTACTGGATGAGATAAAGAGTGCTTTAGACCCTGAGGAGGTTTAAGTAACCAGTTGTGAGGCTTTATACCTAGTTGGTTGTCCTGGAAGAGGACTCAACTCCGAAGTGTGTGAGTAGAAGGAACATGGAAGTACATGACATACCTTGAACATGCTCGAATTGTGGTTAAGAGATTGAGCATACATTCAGACACCCAAAGGTGCACCTAGGGTTCCTAGGCCTAAGAGGGGAAGTAGTGTACCCGATGCTCATGATGAGATTTGAGTCTCTATAGTTTCGAGCATGGTACTCCTCATGTGTAGAGGTAAAGGAAATCCCTTAAGTTAAGGGTATGTTTGATGAACCCCTCACGACTAAGTTGATCTAATGTTGAGGATGAGAACAAGGGTGACCTAGCATGGTTTAGTAGATACACATGTGCGTTAGTAGTTATTGGATTAAGCATGATCATGTGAATGTAAACCCTAAGGACGCTTGTGACCTTTGTTATCAAGGTGTAGTTTCCCCCCATCCTAGGAGAGGGACCCTTTGGTAGGGTGTTTACTAGTTTGGTTAGTTTTGAGGAAACCTAAGGATGTTTCATATGATCTTGAGAAGATAAGTGAAGAGTACATGCCATGAGAATGAACCTATAGACACATAGATAACCATCTCTATGTGCATGTGGATGCATTACCATGGAGGTAACTGGTATGGGGCTTGACCAAGGTAAGAAGGTTGCCATGACCCCTATGAAAGGATGAAAGTCAGCCCACGAATGCAGGAAGAGAGATGATGAATGCTTGGGAAGGTTCTAAGTTGGACATGTACTATAATAGAATCCTAAGTCTATCCTAGGGTCAGGTATGGATAAGACCGATGGAAGAAGGAGTTGCCTAATTCCCTAGTTGCACATGACCATAGGGTCGGGAGGTAACAACTGTCATTGTCTGAGGGCCATGGGTTAGGAGATTGATCACCTTCATGAACTCATGGGACCCAAAGGGCAGATGAGTAGGGCACTTTCTGATGCATGAGGGAAGAGGGATGACCCTAAAAGTGCCGACACCCTATAGACCTAGAGGGGATGACCAAGGATTGTGTAGTAACCCAAGTAGGTTCGAGACCAGGTTTCCATGGAAGAAACTATGATATTGAGATGATTGTGATGTAGAGACATAAGTTGCTCATTTCCACTTAGATTTGATGGTGTACTGGCAATGTGGGTTGTACCATCTCTACTCTTGGAACAGGAAGAACTTTGTGTTTGGATGGCCGCCAAATGCTTATTTCTTCTTGTTATGAGAGTGAGAGATAGGACAGTATGCATGCCATACACCAAGGGTAAAAGATGATGCGAGTTGGAACGTTGCTACGAGGTATGAGGTCAAAGATGATAACATACCTTGGTGGAGTGAATGGTACATGGATGGTTTACAAACACTAAGAGGAGTAGTGTAGTCTTCTTGTGAGGATGTTATATCATGAGCTCTGTGGAATTTGCAAGTTAACCAAGGTTGAGTTTGATCACCATGAGGATGAGCTCAGAGTTTCTTGATGAAGACAAACCTAGAGTTGAGATAAGATGATAAGTGGAATACATAGAGGTGTATGTTACCTAACACCTAAGGATAAGAAGTGGTAATGAATGCTCTGGTTAAGATAAAGTGCCTAGCCGGAAGCTAGAATAAGTTGAGGTTGTTAGGCTAACCTTAAGTTGAGAAAAAGAGATAAGTTTGGAAAGAAGATGTGTTTTGGCTAACACACAGGCGTAACGATAATGATTGGTCAAGTTAGCGGTGGTTTGGTTAGCCAGCCTAGGCCTTGATGCAATAAAAGGATGGTTGTAGAACCTCAGATGTACTTCTTTGGAAAGGAAAGTGATAAAACCCTGATGAGAGTGGTTTAGGGCTTCCGAGCAATCGACCTTGAGGAATCATGACATACAGGAAATCATGATCACCATACACCATGAAACTACAAAGATAATAAGTGATAGTAGAGCTTTGGATGCCTAATACATGTTGCATGTGTCCATGCAAGCTAGGAGGTGAAGGACGGACACCAGTAACCCAGTGCATGGATATAAAGTATAAAGAGTTCTCGAGTGGGGATGGGAGTTAATCACTATGGATATTGTGAGTCTCCCCTAGACCAAGAAAGGTCAAGATGCAATATGGGTTACGGTAGATCACTTTACCGAGATGACATGAGAAAGAAAGAGTACTGTCACGGGACAGATCCGGTTGAACTACTTATAAGAGAGAGATGGCTCAATTACACCATGATGCGAGTGTAAAGTTTTTTGAATAACCTAAAGGTTCACTTCCATAAGGTGGAAGTAGGTACATGAAGAACTCAGTGTCAGTACCGCCTATCACCCCTAACTAATGATCCAAACTAGAGTGTCTGATGAGAGAAAGTGTGCTTGTACAGGGTGATACTAAGAGACAATTCTTAAGATGTGATGTTAACCACCATAGCCTTTATCGGGATGCAAGAAGTTCTATAAGGAGGTTGTGTCGGTCACCACTTCATTATGATGATGTTGGTGAAAGAGGCCTCACGAAGGCCAGAAAAGAGCCACAGTGTGTGCAGATGAAGTCGCTTGAATGTACAATGGCTGAGAGAGAGACCAAGGGTGACATGAGTCACAAGCTGATGCAAAGCAAACTGACATGCAGTTCACTGTGGGAGAATATGTGATGTGAAAATCCAACCCCTCTAAGCTACAACTGAGAAAGATGAGTCCCCGATATATGGGTCCATTGGAAATGGATTGGTGGAGATGGTTGTGTTTAGCCTTGCCCCTCAGGATAACATGATGTATAATGTGTTACATGAGTCCGATCTAGAGCACTATGTGAGGTACCCAAGCCATGTGCTGAGCCCAGAACCTATTCAGCTTTTTGAGGGGCTGAAATGTCTTGAGTCATCAATGAGGGTACGATATACCAAGGTAAGAAAGAACTCAGATGGAAGAATATGACATGATGAAGGTTCTTGGGAAGCACCATGGAAAGGGTAAGGCCACATGGGAACCATGATGGACATATGAAAGGTGTTACAACCCCAATTTTTGGGTTCCTTTGGTGAGGAATGTCATTTCTCACATTAAAGATATTGGAACAAACAATGATATAATTTGTTTTGAATAAATGGATTTTGTTTACAATAGCCTTGATGATTGTGTTGTAGGCTTTATTGGCTATTGGGCCCAATAACAAGAAAATTCAATTAATAAATGAATAATTGAGTTTTTGATAAAAGAAAGATGTGGAAACCTCTGGAAGGCAAAAGAATGCAATCCAAGGATGGATTTCGTGCCTCTAGGGATTCCTTGGGTTCCAATGAGTCCAAAGTTGCAAAGAAAAGGCAATAAGAAAAGAAAAGATTAATTAAGTATTTCTTTATTAAGAAATAAATTGAAAATAGTGATGAAATGTGGAAAATAAGTGAAAAGAGGGATAATTGAGTAATCCTTGGTGCAATTTCGTATCCCAAGGATTACTAATGTTAAAAGGAATACCAATGAGGAAAATAAAAGATAAATAATAAGAAATCTTCAAAAAGGGATATTTTAATGAGAAATAAACAAGATAATGTGAAATAATGCATATTGATGCATGTAGAAGGATAATGAGTATTCCTTAAAAAGGAATTTTGAATTATTTGAGTTTCTTGGGATCCAAGGAGTCCCAATGAAGAAAGAGGAAAGAGAAAATACCAAAATTTCAAAATAAGAGAATAATGTAATGCATTATTAATGGATTTTGTGGTATTGCTAGAAAGAAAGTAATTTCTATTAAAGGAAAATAGGATTTCTTGATTAATGGATTAAAAAGAAAGTCCAAGAGAATAAGGGAGAATATTTTCATATCTATAAAAATCTAATGAATATGTTGTTTTTACGAAGATGATAATGAGATAGAAACTTGCTTAGTAGTAAAGGAAGCACTTTCCTTTTTGGAAGAGGGCTTGTTTGCTTCGAGGGAAAGCCTAATGGGGCATGGATACTCACCCTTATATATAGGGTAGGGACCTGGTTCGAGTTAAGGAGAGAGAGAGAGAATCCCACACATCCTTTCCTCTTCTCCTACTACCTTAGTACAAACCCTAGTGTATGGAGTAGTTCTAAACCCCGAAGCATGAAGAGTTGCAGTGTCATTAGGATGGAGGCCTGGAGTTTCCCAACAACCTAAGGACGATCGACTCCCTCCCCAAGTGCTCGACCTTACGCAAACCACCCACCAGGTTGCACATTTAGCTGAATGGCGCATGCTAGGAACTCTAGGAATGACCGCCTTGGCCACAACCTGAAGGCGCCTCGTGTGCAGTAAGGCACGACGGAGGCAAAGCACCTTCTTCCGGCGAGGACCTCGGCCTAGGGAGGAAGAGGTAACCCACGCATGGCTGCAGGGTTGGCCGTTTGTTGTGAGTTGAGTACGCCTGAACCAAACCACCTTGAACGTGAGCGAGGAGGCGCCCTGTGTTCCTGGGTGTGCGGCGGAGCTAGAAGAAGGGTTGGCGGAAACCCTCGTGCCTCGGGGAAGGAGGAGTAACCCTGCCGAGGGCTGCGTTTGGCGGCAGCCACAGAGTCCAGAGCTAGAAGATGACCTAAAGTCGATTGGACGGTTTTTCCCTTCGCGGGCTAAAGCAGCAACTGACTTAACCAAGGGTATAATCGTAATTCAGTTATGTTTCCTAAAGCAATCGCTTTGCATGAGATGGGTGACATAGCTCCTCCCTATTGGGCAAGTAAGTGTTTTTTTTGTAAAATTCATATCTAAAAATCGGTAGCTCATATTAGCACGCATAAAATATGAAAGTTGCTTAGAAAAATGAGAGGAATCCAATAAAAATGAATATAGAAGCTAATTCCTCATGTAATTCTAAAAGTAGTATAAGTTATTAACTTTAATGTAATGGTGATTAAGAAACCCTATTTTGATGTATTTAATGTGATTAGTAGGGTTTAATTGATGGTTAAAGTTGATAACTAGCCTGTTAATGATAAAAAGGAACATTAGAAACAAAAGGTATGAACTTTGCATATAATTATTTAATTTAGAGTTTATGTGCATAAATAGGCTTTAATGGGCCTTGAAACCCTAATGTTGGTAATTAGGACTACTAATGGCTTTAATTATTCTATTTCATGTATAGAACTGAGTTTTCATGGTTATAAGTTATTTCGAGCGTTAAAGTTCCTAATTTGTGGATAAATAACCTTAATATAGAAATTAGGGTTTTTGAATGAATAAAGAATAAAATTAATGGCAAATCGAGTTCATATGTGAATTGGACCATAATGAACTATCAATTGATGATAAATGTGTATAATGATCTTGTCATGGATTAAAGGGATACAAATTGTAGCTTTAATGTAAAATAGGCTTAATGGACTTATTTAATGGTTAATTATGCCTTTAATCCGGAATTGAGGATTAGATGTTGAAATAATTAGGGTTGGTGATTAATTGCGTTAAATTAGGGTTTGAAATAGTAAAAGATGAAGGGAAACTCTAACTACAATGGAAACCCTAAAAGTGGACTAGAAACCCTAGGAAGCGAGCTAGATTTAATAGAACTTAATGACATGAGTAATAAAAGGAAATTGTATAATTATTTCAGGATCTTATTGAAAATGCTTGCTTGCTTGGATTCTTATTTGCATGGATATTTCTATTCAAATCGTCAAATCAGGTATGTGGTTATGCCTATGAATATCCCAAATTAAACTGTTGGATGCATTTAATTCTTGCAAATTATAATGTGAATATGACTATCACCTAAGATATGTGCCTACTAGCTCAGATCCTAGTCCCCTCTGTAGCTTCATAGATTGACCTAGTAAATGGCTACCAATCGGGTAGGTCCATCAGATCATTGAATGACTTACTAAATGGCTACCAATGGGGTAGGACCATCAAGTCATCGTGAGTCAGGTATTGGGCTACCTTTGGGTAGGGACATGCGACTCCATAACCCTAGGAATTGGCTACCTGTGTGGTAGGGACATGGGGGTAAGGATCTACCATATGAGAGAGGTAGTATCCATGTCCAGTGCAAGGAGAATATAGAGATAGGGGATAGACAAGGATTGAGTAGTATTTCTTAAAATGTAATTTTGGATGTTAAATGATATTTGGTTGACTACATTGTTAACATAGTTGCACATTTATTGTTTCCCCCACATACCAGCTTCTTGCTGACCGACATTTTGTTATTCGACGTTTTAGGTACAAATGAAAAGAACAAATAGTAAAGTGGCATATGTGGAACTAAATGAGAAATAACGTACACAGGAGCATTAGTTAGATTAGTATCTTCATGGATAGAAGTATAGAAATCCCAGTTTTTAAAAGGTAAGTAAAGTTTTTATTTTATACCGATTTTCAGTTTAGTAGTAGAATTTCATAATTATTATTGATTATTTTCGAACCTTTGATCATGTTAATTGAATAACGACTCTAACCTTCGGGTCTCCCTTAAATGGGGGTTACCGGGAGGCGGGGTCATTACAAAAGGCTTATCCTGAACTGTTTGTTTGTTTGCTTTGTGGAATTTTGAGGGCAAAATTCCTATAAGAGGGGAAGGATGTTACAACCCCAATTTTGGGTTCATTTGGTGAGAAATATAATTTCTCCTATTAAATATATTTGAACAACAAATGATATAAATGGAATTCATTTACAATAGCCTTGATGATTGTGTTGTGGGTTTTATTGGCTATTGGGCCCAAATAACAAGAAAATTCAATTAGTGAATGAATAATTGAATATTTGAGAAAAGAAAAATGTGGAAACCTTTAGAAGGCAAATACAAATAGGGATTTTGTGCCTCTTGGGTTCCTTGGGTTCCAAGGAGTCCAACATTGCATAAAGAGTGCAATAAGAAAAGAAAAGATCAATTAAGTATTTCTTTATTAAGAAAGAAATTGAAAATATTGATGAAATATGGAAAATAAGTGAAAAGAGGCATAATTGAGTAATCCTTGGTGGAATTTCGTATCCCAAGGATTCCTAATGATAAAAGGAATACCAATGAGGAAATTAAAAGAGGAATAAAGAGAAATCCTCAAAAAGAGGTATTTTAATATGAATAAAACATAATAATGAGAAATAATGCATATAAATGCATCTAGAAGGATAATAAGTATCCTTATGAAGGAATTTTGAGATCTTGGAATTTCTTGGGGTCCAAGGAGCCCCAATGAAGAAAGAGAAAAGGAGAAAATACCAATAAAGCAAAATAAGAGGGTAATATAATACATTATTACTATTTTTTGGTGGCATTAAAAAAGGAAAGTAATTTCTATTAAAAAGGGAAAGCATAATTTTGTGCCAATACATTAAAAGGCAAGTACAAAGAATATGAAGGAAGTTATTTTCGAAATCATAATGTCTAAAGAATAACGGATACCAAGGAAGTTTGTTTAGAGAGAAAAGATTGCTTTTTCATGAAGGAATATAACTTCCTAGTAGGAAAGGGATTTGGCAACTCGAGGATAACCATCATAAGGCTTCATCACCCCCTCTATAAAAGGAGGGAGAGATCTGGGCCGAGTCTAGGAGGGAGAGATCCCACATACACTCCTTTCTTCCTTTTCTTCTTCATGATCTTGGCAACCAAACCCTAACTAAAAGGTATGGCGTGAACCTGAAGCAGGAGGCGACAAGGTGGAGTTGCAGAGAGGAGCCTGATGCCCCACAGAACCAGAGCATAGCTCCACCATCAGGGCAAGCCTTGACTTGTGCGCAACTACAACATCATGGCAGCAATGGCAGCCCCACATGACAGGTCAAGTGCCCTGGGCGATGCCCTAGGTGCGTCAGAGGTAGAGGAGCCCGGGCGGCCCTCAGCGGCGGTCCATGGGTCCTAGGATGGAGAAGGCGGATCCCCGAAGTGCAGCAGGGTGGCACACAAGCGGGGTTTGTGCAAGCTTGAAGACGATGCGGCCGTTGGACGATTCTGCCCTCCACGGGAAATAGCAACGAACAACTTAACCAGGGGTATAACCATAATTCGGTTATGTTTCCAAAATCGATCGCGAGATCATTGCATGGCAAGGGTGACGTGGTGCTCCCGGATTGGTACAAGTAAGTCAAATTTGCTAAATTCATAACTAATTAACAGTAGCTCGGATAGATGCGCATTATACATGTATTTTGCTCAGAAAAACGAGAGGAATCCATTAAAATTATATTTGAAGCCTAATTCCTTTTGAAATTCGAAAAGTACTAGAAGATATCAACTTTAATGTATTAATGTTTAAAGAACCCTATTTTGAGATGAATAATATATTTATAAGGGTTTAATAGATGATTAAAGTTGATATTAGCTTGTTAATGATTAAAAGGAACATTAGGAAGAAAAAGGTTGAACTTTGCATATAATTAGTTAATTTAGAGTTTTGTATGCATGAATATACTTTAATGTGCCTTGAAACCCTAATGTTGACTAATTCGACTATTAATGGCTTTAATTGATTAATTTCATGATTAAAGTTGGAATATGCTGAATCTAAGCTATTTCGAGCATTAAAGTTCCTAATTTGTGGATAAATACCCTAAATGTAGTAATTAGGGTTTTCTCATGAATAAAAGGTGGAATTAATAGAAAATCGAGTTCATATGTGATTTAGACCATAATGAACTATGAATTGATGATAAATGTGTATAATGATCTTGTCATGGATTAAAGGGATAAAAATGGTAACTTTAATGAAAAGAGGTTTAAGGGGCTTAATTAATGTATAATTATGCCTTAAATACATAATTGAGGATTAGATTTTGAAATAATTAGGATTGGTGATTAATTGCGTTAAATTAGGGTTTGAAATAGTAAAAGATGAAGGGAAACCCTAACTGCAATGGAAACCTTAAAACTGGACTAGAAACCCTAGGAAGCGAGCTAGATTTAATATATCTTAATGACATGAGTGATAAAAGGAAATTGTATAATTGTTTCAGGATCTTATTCAATGCTTGCTTTCCTATTGGTTGATTGGAATATTTCGGTCTCACATCAACTTGACAGGTATGTGGTTACACCTATGAATATCCTGAATTAGTTTCTCGAGGATTTTTGAGGTTTTGTCGATGACTTAAATTAAACTGTTGGTTGCATTTAATTCATGCAAATTATAATGTGAATATGACTATCATATAAGAGATGTGCCTACTAGCTCAGATCCTAGTCCCCTCTATAGCTTTATAGATTGACCTAGTAAATTGCTACCAATGGGGTAGGTCCATCAGGTCATTAAATGACTTAGTAAATGGCTACCAATGGGGTAGGACCATCAAGTCATCATGAGTCAGGGATTGGGATACCTTTGGGTAGGGTCATGTGACTCCATAACCCTAAGAATTGGCTACCTATGTGGTAGGGCCATGGGGGTAAGGATCTACCACATGAGAGAGGTAGTATCCATGTCCACTGCAGGGACATCACAAAGATAGGGGATAGGAAAGGATTGAGTAGTATTGCTTAAAATGTAATCATGGATGTTAAATGATATTTGGTTTATTACATTGTTAACATAGTTGCACAATTATTTTTTCCAACACATACCAGCTTCTTACTGACCGATGTTTTGTTTGTCTGCATTTTAGGTACAAACGAAAAGAACAAACAGTAACGTGGCATATGTGGATCTAAATGAGAAATAATGTACACAGGAGGATTAGTTAGATTAGTATCTTCATGGATAGAAGTTTAGAAATCCCAGCTTTTAAAAGGTAAGTAAAGTTTTTATTTTATACCAGTTTTTAGTTTAGTAGTAGAATTTCATAATTATTATTGATTATTTGTCGAACCTTTGATCCTGGTTATTAGATAACGGCTCTAGTCTCTTAGTCTCCCTTAAGTGGGGGTTACCGGGAGACGGGGTCGTTACAAGAATGGTACTTAGAGGGAGTTTCCCTAGTTGTCTTGGGAACTTTAGACATAGATATCATAGATGATAATGAATTTCTAGGTGTTTCATAGGTTGAAATCCTTGAGGATAGGGAAGACCTAGGAGTATCAAAACCCCTGGTGTAACTAGTGGAAGGTCTAGAGTCAAGAGTAATTCTTCTACTTGATGATAGAAAATGGATTTCTACATCACCATTTGAACATTCTATGACTTCTTCAACATTTTGATTCTATAAAGGGGTAGAATGATTAGCTTGGACTAGACTCCAACATTCTGGTAGTTTAATATCATCCCATTTTTTAGATTTTGGGGTGACTACATTATTTCTAACATTTGTGAGAAAGAGTGTTGTTGTGCCTTTTTCAAGACGGATGACTGACTGTGGTGTAACTGTCTTCATGGCCTTGAAGCATACCCTTTAACAAATAACAACATCCTTAAATGATGCTTCCATGTGAAACCTTGAGGTTTGGATATTTAATGTAAAAGCTTTAAATAAGCTTGGATCACTTAAGGATACTGAGAAATTAGGGATACCATGGAAGTAGACTGGTCCATCTGATAGGCTAGATTCAACTAACACTAGTGGAGAGTCAGTAAACTTTAGATGTCTACAATCTCTTAAGCATGATAATATTGTGGATTTTATTCCTTTCCTAGTTAGTGCTTTGGCTAAAACTTGAACCAACCCTAAGTGTAGATTGTTGTACTTTGTATTATTTTTTAGATTTTCTATATCCTTTTTAGGGAGGAGTTCTAGGTTTTCCAAAGACGAGTTTACAAAGATGGTTTTATCTATTGTTTTTATATAATTGTTAGAGATGAGTTTAAAACTTCCTTTGGTGTAAATGTGTTTTATTGTTATTTTAGGCATTTCACAATTTTGGATTGATTGTTCTCTATTTTCAAAAGTTTATTTGTTCAATATTCTTAACAGACTTCGTTCTGACGATAGAATTAGATGGAAGTGCAAAATCTTCGCAAGATAGGAGGTTAAACAACTTTGACATCCTTAACAAGAACTAACTAGTGTCCTATCAATAGTGAATACAGCTCCACCTCATTAAACCCTGGGGATCACACTACGACAAGGAGGCCTCAGACCTAGTCAACTCATATCAAAGAAATCAAGGATGATTAAACACTTCTCTTGTTCTTCTTTAAAAGCAGTCTAGTGAGTTCTAAATGAGCTTTCCTCCTTTGGATTCGGAGTTCCTAGTGTCCTTTCAATAGTATCAGCATGCTCAAAACCCTAACACCTATCCATGGAAACACAGGAACCCACAGTACCACTACGACGAGGAGGTTCCAGACCTAAGAAACTCCCCCCCCCAAGAAAGAAGGAAACAAGAGGAACTCAACTAAGCACAGAGAACAAGTACTTCTCAGAAACCTTTTCTGTCACTGGCTCTGATACTAGATTGGAATTGGGAAACTAAGAAGGAATCTAGAACTTGTGTTTTCTCTTTTATCTCATCTGGGAATTTGTTAGAAAATTCAATTACTCATGGAATAGGATGAATGGTTCATATCCAATTTTATACTCAAGGAATTGGATTCTTGTTTGGAAAAGTTTTATCTTTTTTACTGATACCACTAGGACGTTATATTTTATTATATTATAAAATATGTTTAGGTGTTTTTAGTGTTGATCACAATCTAATATCAGAGCCTATGAAAGGAAAGATTTTTTAGAAGTATCCGTTCTCCACGCTTAGTTGAGTTCCTATTGTGTCCTTCTTTCTTGGGGGGAAGGGTTCTTAGGTCTGAGGCCTTCTTGTCATAGTGGTAATGTAGGTGCCCGTGTTGTCATAGATAAGCATTAGGGTTTTGAGTGTGCTGATACTATTGACAAGTCACTAGGAACTCTGAATCTAAAGAAAGAAAGCTCATTTAGAACTCATTAGACTACTTTTGAAGAAGAACAAGAGAAGTGTTTAATCATCCCAGATCTCTTTGATACAATTTGACTAGGTCTGAGGCCACCTTTTTGTAGTGGGATCCCCGTGGTTTAACGAGGCAGAGTTGTATTCACTATAAACAAACCACTAGTTAGTTCTTATTAAGGATGTCAAAGTTGTTTAACCTCCTATCTGCAATTTCGACTAAATCTATCATTAGAACGATGTCTTCTAAGAACGATGTCTATCATTAGAACGATGTCTTCTAAGAATAGTGAACAAATAAACTTTGAAAATATAGAACAATCAATCCAAAATTGGGAAATACCATCAGTCCCCATAAAAGACATTTACACCAAAGGAAATAGACTTGACATCTCTAACTATTATATAAAAACAATAGAGAAAACCATATCAATAAACTCATCCTTAGAAAGCATAGAACTCATCTCTAGAAAGGATATGGAAAATATTAAGAATACAAAGTATAACTACCTACACTTAGGGTTACCTAAAGTGCTAACTAAAGAAGAAATAAATTCACTCATATACTTAAGAGATTGTAGGCTTACTAACTCTCTATTGGGTTTAGTCAAACCTAGCCTGTCAGATGGGCCAATCTTCTTTAATGATCTTGATGTATCCTTAACTATTTTAAAACCTCTAAAAACTTTAAATATTCAAACCTCTAGTGTTTCAACCACAAACTCAGTATCATCAAGGGTATATACCTCTAAGGTTCCCAAGACTACTAGAAAAACTCCTTTTGAGGATCAGTATGTTATCCTCCCTAAGAATAAAGATAATATAGATATTGCACTCAAGTCTACATGGTCAACATACCCAATCTATGAAACAACATGTTTTAGCCATGATCCATCAGAAGAAAAAGATACTATAAATTCCCTTATAGAACAAGAATTTGAAATAGATAAAGACTTTCTAAAAAAGGACTTTTGCTCTAAAGAAAATCAAGCAAAAGTTGATTGGTTCTTTAATCACTATAATAATCAAGAAATAACACTCATTAGAGAACAACATTATGAGCACATGAAGGATATCAAGAGAAACATTATATTCTTTGAATAGTTTGAAGAAACCCACATCACGGCATTTCTAAAAACAAGAAAAGGTATGTCTATTACAAAAGCCTCAATAACGGAGAAGTTAGGTCTAAAAATAAAGAAGTAGAATCAATACATCCTCCTTTTCAACCCATAGAGGTGTTTAAGGAAGAGATCCCATCCACACCCATTCTAACTACAAAAATCATGCTTGAATCTTCTCGATAAGAAAAAATTAATGACATCATGCAACAAAACAACTATACCAATTATGGCCTTCAAACAAATGCAAAACAAACTGATACGATAGAATCCATACTCAAGGAAGTCAAATTCACCATTTCCTGTAATGAAAATGACCTTAGTAATAATCATATAAATATGGAAACCACTCTCGCTACAGATACAAAACCTCTAATAAGATATGATAGAAACCCAGAAGATATAACTAATGAAATTAAAAACCAACTAGAACAATTAAAAATAAATGTTTTAACACAAGATTGCTCTTCAAAAGATGAAACTAATAATTTGATCCATGAAAAAGTTCCACATAAGCAAAACCAAACATACATGGAAGGAAATGAAAATTGACAAGATAGAAAGATTCATTGTAAACAAAGAGCCTCTACAAATGATGACTTGAGAAGAGAGTGAAACAACACAAAAAAAAAGAAATAAGTAGATACAAATCCATAATAAGAAAAGACATCTACAACAATCCTTTTAACCATATGATTAAAAGAACACGGAAAGGAAAAATTACTATAAACATAAAGCCTAATTTTACCCTAAATGGAGTTGTCCTTTTTTATTCAGGGGCATACATCAACTGCATTCGAGAAGGACTTGTCCCTACAAGATATTTTGAGAAAACTACTAACAATGTTAGCTCAGGTACTAATGATCGCCTTCAAATAGAATACAAAATTGCATAAAGAAAGCATGTATGCAAAAACTTTTCTTTCTTGTTAAAAATATAAATGAAGATATCATAATAGGAATCCCTTTTATAAATAAGATTTACCTTTAGTTGTTAGCCGAAAAGGAGTGCATGCTAAAATAAATGATAAAATAGTAACCTTCACCTTTGAAGAACATTCTAAACATAGTTATTGGAAAAACATTCAATCTACCATCTATTACAAAGAAAATTTTGTTAAAGAACTTACTAATGAAATACATAACAATGATTTATTTAGGAGAATATAGAATGGTGAATTCCAAACCAAAATAAAAAATCTACAAGATAAAATTGAAAAGAACATTTTTTCTAATCTACCTTCAGCATTCTGGCATTGAAAGAAACATGAAGTTACTCTACCCTATATAAAGGACTTCAATGAAGAAAACATTCCTACTAAATGTAGACCAATTAATATGAATCAATGTATGCTAGACATATGCAAAAAGGAAATAAATGAATTAAGATAAAAAGGCCTCATTAGATCTAGCTTATCTCCTTGGAGTTGTGCTACCTTTTATGTAGAAAATGTTGTAGAACTAGAACAAGGAGCACCCAGGTTAGTAATTAACTATAAGCCACTAAACAAAGTTCTTCAATACATATGATATCCTATCCCTAAAAACATGACATAATCAAAAGAATCCATGGGGCAAGTATATTCTCTAAATTTGATATGAAGTCTGGTTTTTGGCAAATCCAAATAAAGGAAGAAGATAGATACAAGACCACCTTCACAGTACATTTTAGACACTTTGAATGGAATGCAATGTCTTTCGGATTAAAAAATGCACCTTTAGAATTCCAAAAAATAATGAATGAAATCTTTAACCCTTACACTGAGTTCAACATCATATACACAGCTGATGTACTAATATTTTCAATAGATTGTGATCAACACTGGAAACACCTAAACATATTATATAATATAATAAAACATAACAGCTTAGTGGTATCAACAAAAAAGATAAAACTTTTCCAAACAAGAATCCAATTCCTTGGATATAAAATTGAATATGGAACCATTCATCCTATTCCATGAGTAATTGCATTTGCTAACAAATTCCCAGATGAGATAGAAGAGAAAACACAACTACAAAGATTCTTAGGATTCCTAAACTATGTTGGTGACTTCTACAAAAATGAAGCAATAGACAGCAAGATACTTTCCAACAAACTTAAAAAGAACCCTCTTGAATGGACTAAAGAACACACAGAGGCAATCAAGAGAATAAAAGAAAAAGTGAAAATTCTACCTTGTCTAAATAATTTCGACCCCGATGCTCCTAAGATTGTCGAGACATATGCCTTTGAAACAGGATATGGTGGAATCCTCAAGCAAAGAACTAATCATGAAGTGAAACTTATTAGATACACCTCATGATCATGGAATGATACACGAAAAGATTACTCTATAGTAAAAAAGGAAATTTTGGCCATTGTCCTAGTAATTATAAAATTACAAGAAGATCTTTTAAACCAAAAATTCCTCCTGAGAGTAGATTGTAAATATGCTAAATTCATCTTAAAAAATATGTAAATAATCTAGCACCAAAATAAATATTTTCTAGATGGCAAGCAATATTAGCTATATTTGATTTTGAAATAGAATATAAAAAAGGGGAAGAAAATTCCCTTCCTGATTTTTTATCTAGAGAATTTTTATAGGAAAATCGAATCCCAGGGTGATAGAAGAAAAACCATCATGGATGCATCATCATCATCATAAAATTTAGGTTCGTTCTTTATCCCTATAACCTCACCAATGAGGACACAAAATTTTATAAAAGACTGCAATGAAGTCGCACATCCATTATATACCCTTCGGTCTCTAGACCATTTCATGATACTAGAAGGTGAAGATCTCAAAAGAGTTAAATTCACTATTCTCAAAAAATATATACAACGAGGTTATCACTATATACCATTAAGTATGGGTCAAACTCAACTATATTATGAAAGAATCCTTCAAGAAACAGATAGTGCAAAAATACAACACTACTACAAGGGTATGACTTCAAGACAAAACATATCTTATTATACCTTGAATATTGAAAATATCATTGCTATCAAAGAATGGAACAAGGAAGAAAATATAGATGTTCCTCAAAAATTTCGATCACAAATAAATCCACAATACTACAACTACTGGGACAATCAACAAGCTTGGGAGAATGTTCTCTATGTACAAAATGAACATATGAGGCATTCTTGGTTCATCTGATTCACTTATTCAGTAAAAGTCCCAAATTGGTGGACACTCAGAATTTGGGAAAAATTTGGAGAGATCATATCTATATTTCAAAAAAAAATTAAGTTTAGCTACCCCATTGGGATAAAATCAAGTCGAAGACGATTTAAGAATTCCCCATTGTTGCTCAGTCTAAGGAGTCCCTTGGATAATAAAATGGAATTGGATTTATAATGAAAGAAGATTACCTTGCTTTCTAACAAGAAGGGTTGGACTAAGTTGGCCGAATAAGTACAATCCATACAATGCAATTAGAGGAATCATACTACCCTATTCACCAAAGAAAAGGTCAAATAAGAATGGGAATTTTGAAAATTTAAAGACGTAATTATCTAAGAGATTAAGAATCCAATACCCTCTTTCTAGTGAAGAGGAATTAAAACTTAAATTATTCAATCAGTTAAGAAAAGATATAAGGACACAAGAAGAAGTAAAGAAAGAAGAAGATGAATATTTTGTGGATCTAAATGGAGATTATTGTTATGGATTAGTTCCATATCCAAAATAAATCCTTAGAGAAATATTAAACATACCATTTAAGAAGAAAAATCTCCCATCTTGGTAGAAAAAATGAAGTAAGGACCTTGCATCAAAAGAAAGACAAGAAAAGAAAAAAGGATCAACAATTCAAAGGAATCTCCACTATTTAAGAAAGAAGACACAAGACCAACTATTCAAAGGAATCTATACTATAGAAGTGCTCATTACTATTCACAAAGCACTAATAATCCTTCCTATTTTAAAAGCAAAAGATATGTCAACTATTTGATGAAGTGACCTTTACTATTTACAAAGAAGAAACAAAAGAATCTTTACTATTCCAAAAAGAAGGAAAAAACTAAAGTCTATGGCAAAGGAATCTCAACTATTGAAGTGTAATGGAGGAAAATGTGGACCCACACCAAGAGGCCTCTTCTAAGCCCAAAATGCTATAAATACCCTCCAAGGCAACAAGGGAAGGCAAGATAGTTTGAGCAATTTCATGCATACACTACTTGAGCCTTGTATTTCCCATCTACCACCTCGTCTAGCTCTCCCATCTTCCTTAGTAGTTACTTGCAGTAGGCTACCTCCCTTGTAAACTCTTCTTGCATGTGTTCTTCCCTCGTGTAACCCCCCTTCTTCCATATATTATAATCACCATCCATCATCAAAGATATAATACTTTTTTGCGCATAGTTACTTGAGCCTGTGCTCTGCTATGTTCCATCGTGTTCCACTATGCTCCTCCATGATCCACCGTACTCCATCATACCTCTGTTGTGCTCCGTGCAACATTGAATGTAGGATTGAATCCTCATGCTATAGTTCTTTTGTGCTTCCCCAAAATGCTCTCCACTCTCTGTAAGCTTTCTTTATTTCTAGTTTCCCTTGTAGTATATATGTTATGCTATGTGTATCCTTATCAGATGGTTTATTGACTCTCCGCAAGGGTTAGTTGAATCTAGCCTATTAGATGGACCAATCTACTTCAATGGTATCCCTAATATCTCAGCATCCTTATGTGATCCAAAGTACCACTATCTAGATTCCTTCTTAGTTTCTGAGTTCCAATCTAGTATCAGAGCTAGTGAAGGGAAATGTTTTTGAGAAGTATCTTGTTATGACCCACATTTCGTTTTACCAGTAAGTACCTTGGTTAGTGCATAATTGAACTAGTTATGTTGAGATGAGTACTTGCTTTTGTTAATAGTGTTTTGAGCTTTGAGCTAGTGTTATTGTATCATTAGCTTATTTTCTTGTCCTGAGGTTGAGGACAAGTTTGTGCTTAATCCGTTGCCGAAGAAATCATGCGAAACCGACCTACAAGTAAAACGATATAAGCTTTTTAGTATGCAGGGACCTATGTGTAATTTTGGAAAGTTTCTGGGCAATTTACACCCGGCCCCCTGGGCGCCCTTCCTTATCCTTTCCTTCAGTTTTCCTTTTTAACTCTATTAACCGACTTTGGAATGAACGATAGTTCATTTCCTTCGGTTGCCGCTGGGGAAGAACAGAGAAGGAGAAAGGGAGAGAGAGCAAGCTAGAGGAGAAGCTAGGCAACTAAGCTCCATCCTTCTCCGTTCTTCTTCGATTTCTTCATCTTCTCCAGCCAAACCAACCGGCTGCATCATCTTCTTCTTCCTCACCTTCTTCTTCCTCCTGCAGCCATGAAGAAGATGACCATGGAGATGGTCTAGGGAGCGAACGGTGCTTCCCCCTCCGTTCTTTCTTCTTGCCAAGTGCTTGCTAGGTCAATCCGAAGCTATAGGAGTGATTCGGGTAAGAATCGTCCACCGAATCGACCCCAATCGTCTCTTTTATTTCTGCAATTTCCGCCCCTGTGCAGGTTGCACGGCGTGCAAATCCATTTTGCACGGCGTGCAACTTTGCAGTTAGCTGATATAGGGAAATTCCATTTATGTGCAGGTGCACGGCGTGCAAAGTCAGTTTGCACGGCGTGCAAAGTTACAGATAGCGGAACGAGTTTCAGCCCAGGTGCACGGCGTGCAAATCAGTTTGCACGGCGTGCAAGTCAGTTTGCACGGCGTGCAAATCAGTTTGCACGGCGTGTAAAGGTGCAAAAAAGTAGAACAGAAGTGCACTGAAGGTGCACGGCGTGCAGTCTAGGTGCACGGCGTGCACGTTGCTGTAAAGGGAAGAATTAGGCGTGTTTGTGGATGTTTTTCGGTGTATACGAACACACCGAAGTGGGTGAGTAGCAGTTCATTTAGAAATCATTATTTAACTCATTTTAAATGCTTATTTGCTTCAGTATCAGTTGATATGACTCCTGAACAGTGTAACATGTACTTTAGTATGATAAGTTCATTGGAACTTGAATTGCGTGATGTAAATGATGAAAAAGAGGAAATTCTATGTCTTACAGTTGCTATATGATATTTTTGTTTAAATGTTTATTTGTTAGTTTATTAATAGACCTAAGTGCCCTAACACCGTAGAACCCCTAAAGGAAGGTCTGTTGCTTAGGGGTGAAACTCGTGTCCAACATCAACCGGTTGAGTAATTCTGGTGGCACGAGGATAGAAAGAGAGGCAGTGTCTAACAACAATCATGTGTGTGTCACGATGGCACTGGGGAAAAGAAAAAGAAAACTTGGTTATCTAACATCATTCGTGTGTGTGTCACGAAGGTAACCCTGTGACCCTCCGCCGGTGTACTCCGGTTAAAGGAGGAGTCGGGTGCACTCAGAGTAGTGCTTTGAGGCCGTAGAGCCTATGTTTCTGGCCGGAGAGCCAGGGGTCCTGTAGCAGAGCAGGGCTGGCGTCAGACTTAGCATTTCCCGGGTGTGTCGCTAAGTCTTGTACGGTGGGACCGTAGCATGAACTTGTTGCGGATCTTTATATGCAGAGTAAACTGCATATATTTAGGGCATAATAATAAAATGGATAAATAATCGAGTAGGTTCACAGTAAATTTATATAACTGTTTATTTACCTGAAATACCTGTTAATGCTTAGAAGTGTGGTTATTATCTGTATATTTGCTATGCTAATAGAACTGCCCTGGTTGAACTGTATATTTGTTTATTTCAGTTTATAAACCTGATGAGTTGTTCAATGATAGCTAAGTGAAATGTTATTCACTGAGCGAGTAGGCTCATACCTCTACTCAAAACATTTTCAGGTCAACATCAACATCAGGAATCAGAAGGATCATTTCACCCTAACGCTTAGTCGATAGAAGGTTTGTTGTTAGTCTAGATAGAGGTCTCTTAGTCCATTCCCCTCGATCCTCGGGACAAGGTGTGAGTGAGAGAGAGAATGTGTACACAGATGTAAATTAATGTCATGCTTTCTTTATGGTAATCAATGTATTATGCCGTAAACCTTGCTTGTATCTCTATCAGTTTAACTGAGAAGTTTCTGCAGTTTGTTTAGTTCTTGTTTACAGCTTAAACTTGATTGTCAATTAAATGCCTTGAATTGTTTTAAAAAGTGATGAATAGTTGGTTATGTGTTAATCCCACCTGTCGTGCCTTAATCTCGTGGTCTGTGTTTAATGTGAGATTGGGGCGCGACAACTCTTGGTATCAGAGCTTAGGTTGAGTACATAGTTACTCAGAGTCCAAGTCAGGGGACGATAAGAGACCAATAGGATTAAGGTTTAGGTGTCTTTCTTCTATCTGTAGTTTTCTAACAGGAAATATTCTGTTATATCATTGCAGATGGCAGGAAGAGGTTTTGATCGTGATGATCAGGCTGAGAGCCATGTTGGCCCTGATCCTTTGTACTTGGGTCCAGGTGGTGATGACCACGTGGATGAAGCATCCCGGATGTACAGGATGTTTCTGGAAACCAAAGAAAAGTACAAGGCTGATAGGCGAGAATCTTCTTCTACCAGCAGTAAAGATCTGATGCGATCTTATGAGCTTGTGAAGAAGCTTGGTGGCACAGAGTTCAGTGGCACCACAGATCCCGCCGAAGCTGATGAGTGGTTTAGACAGATAGAGAAGGTCTTTCGTCTGATGGGGCTTCTAGAAGATAAGAAGATTAATCATGCAGTCTATCTTTTGACAGGCGATGCAGAGTTGTGGTGGCGTGGTGTGGAAGAAAAGAGGAGAGGTACAGAGCTTTCCTGGCAGGATTTCTCTGAGGAGTTTCATCTCAAATTCTATCCACCCACTTTTCTTAATGAGAAGATCAGGCAGTTACAGAATATTAAGCAGGGGAACATGACAGTTACAGAGTATGAAGCGCTTTTCACACGGTTAGCGAATTTTTGTCCGCAGCTTGTTCCCGACAACATAGAGAGATGTAGAAGGTTTCAGGAAGGACTAAGGCCAGAGATTCGGCATACAGTTTCTGCTACTAGTAGGAGGAACAGAGAGAACTTTGGTGAGTTTGTCGAAGCTGCTAGACAGGTTGAAGAATCGGTGAATGCTGACAAGGTGCCTGAGTCTAAGAAGAGATCTGCAGACTTCAGTAGAGGGCAATCCAGTAGTGGATACAGAGGTGGAGGCAGAGGTTTCTTTTCTAAACTTGGGCGTGGTTTTGGTTGTTTCAGCAGGCAAAGATCTGAGGATGTCACTACTTCTAGAGGCAGAGGAGGATACAACCCAGGAAGATGGGGCAGTGCCGATAGTAGACAGTCTTCTGGGTCGTCAATGTCAGTGACAGGTCCTCAGAGGCAAGAGATACCACCATGTGACAAATGCGGAAGGCCACATACTGGTCAGTGTTGGGGTGCAAATTCTCGAGGTTGTTTTATCTGTGGACAAGTAGGACATTTCAAAAAGGAGTGTCCTCAGCTTCGACAAACAACATCATAAGCTTTCCAACCTCAATACCATGATGTTCCAAGTTCTTCTGTGGCTTCTGGATCTAGAGGTGGTGGAGTGTCTAGTGGCAGGAGTGGTCAGAGAGGACAGCGTGGCAGAGGGAGAGCTTCAGCATGTTTCTTCTCTTTGACACCTTAGGAAGGTATAATTTCTTCACAAGTTGTTACAGGAGAGATGCTTTTGTTTAATAGTATACCAGTTTCAGTTTTGATAGATCCGGGTGCTACTCATTCTTTTATACGACGTTCTTTAGTTGATGAACTTAATCTGTTAACTCAAGAGTTGGCAGATGAGTTAGTGTTGAGGGTTCCACTAGGTAGACCAACAGTTTTATCTGAGTTCTGTCCCGGATGCTTGTTATCTTTTGGAGGTTACACCTTTGTTGCTAATCTCATACCCCTGAATGTAAATACTTTTCAAGTCATCTTGGGTATGGATTGTCTTGAAACATATCGAGTGCAACTCGATTGTTGGAAGAAGGAAGCAAACTTTCAACTAGGGGAATTTTCTTGTATCTTTACTGGAGACAGGAAAGTTCTGCCTACGTGCATAATATCAGCTGCAGTAGCTGATAAGATGTTACAGAAGGGATGTGAAGCATTCCTTGCTCATGTGGTTGACACCAGAGCAGAGAAGAGCACCACCAGTGTTTATGATGTGCCCGTGGTTTGTGAGTTTTCTGATGTTTTTCCAGAAGATTTGCCAGGCCTACCTCCTGTCAGAGACTTGGATTTTGAAATTCAGATATATCCAGGTAGTCATCCAGTAGCACTGCCAGCCTACAGAATGGCACCTGCAGAGTTGAAAGAACTTAAGGTGCAGTTGCAGGAGTTACTAGATAAGGGTTTCATTAGACCCAGTTCTTCACCGTGGGGTGCTCCAGTCCTATTTGTTAAGAAAAAGGACGGTACCATGCGTCTCTGTATAGATTACAGACAACTGAACAAGATCACTATTAAGAATAAGTGTCCTTTGCCGAGAATAGATGATCTGTTTGATCAGTTGCGTGGAGCGACGATCTTCTCTAAAATAGATTTGAGATCTGGATATCATCAGCTCAGAATAAAGGCTTCTGATATTCCTAAAACAGCTTTCAGAACCAGGTATGGGCATTATGAGTTTTTGGTCATGTCGTTTGGACTGACCAATGCCCCAGCAGCCTTTATGGATATGATGAACCGGATTTTCAAACCGTTCCTAGATCAGTTTATTGTAGTCTTTATAGATGATATTCTGATCTATTCTAGAGACGATGAACAGCACAAGCAACACCTGAGAGTAGTGTTGCAGTTGTTGAGACAACACCAGTTGTTTGCTAAATTCAGCAAATGCGAGTTATGGTTGGCTGAGGTAGCATTTCTTGGACATGTTATCTCGAGAGGTGGAGTTAGTGTTGACCCTAAGAAAGTTGATTATGTACTTCAGTGGGAACAGCCTAAGACTCCTACTGAGATCAGAAGTTTCTTGGGTTTAGCAGGCTATTACAGAAGGTTCATACAGAACTTCAGTGCGTTAGCATCACCTTTGACACGCTTGACGAGGAAGGATGCACCGTTTGTTTGGTCTGATAACTGCGAGAAGAGTTTTCAGATTTTGAAAAGGAAGTTGACCACAGCGCCAGTGTTAGTGTTGCCTGAGGCAGATAAGGGTTATACAGTGTTCTGTGATGCTTCCAGGAGAGGTTTGGGCTGTGTACTAATGCAAGAAGGCAAAGTTGTGGCTTACGCATCTAGACAGCTTAAGAAGAATGAAGAGAATTACCCTGTTCATGATTTGGAATTAGCTGCTATAGTTCATGCTCTTAAGACATGGCGTCACTATCTGTATGGTGAGACATGTCAGGTGTTTACAGACCATAAGAGCCTGAAATATATCTTCACTCAGAGAGACTTGAATTTGAGACAGCACAGATGGCTTGAGCTGATTAAAGACTATGATGTGACAATCGATTACCATCCGGGTAAGGCAAATGTTGTAGCTGATGCCTTGAGTAGAAAGTCAAGTTCAACAGTTAATGCATTTTCTATGGCATGTTTCAAGAGAGACTTGCTTGTAGATATGCGAAGGTTGAACTTAGACTTGGATGTGACTGGACAAAGTGGGTTGATTGCTCAGATGCAAGTCAGACCTACTTTTTATAATCAGATTAAGGAATTACAACAGAGTAATGATGAGTTGTGGCAAATCATGCAGGATATGTCAGAAGGTAAGAGAACAGAGTTCAGGTTTTCTGATGAAGGCATGTTGTATCTTCATGATAGGTTATGTGTACCTGGAAACAGTGAGTTGAAAGAGCAGATTCTTGAGGAAGCACATACTTCTATGTATGCTATGCATCCAGGTAACACAAAGATGTACAGGAACCTCAAAGAGTTGTACTGGTGGTCTGGTATGAAAAAGGATGTGGCTGAATACGTGGCTAGGTGCGGGGTGTGTCAGCAGGTTAAGGCTGAGCATCAGAAACCTGCTGGTACTTTGCAGTCGCTTCCTATACCAGAATGGAAATGGGAACACATCACGATGGACTTTGTAATAGGATTACCCAGGACGCCTAAGGGTTCAGACTCGATATGGGTGATTGTGGATAGACTAACTAAGTCTGCTCACTTTCTTCCTGTCAAGTCAACCTTTGACGTTTCAAAGTTGGCTAAAGTCTATGTGAAGGAAGTAGTCAGGTTGCATGGGATTCCAGTTTCCATTATTTCTGACAGAGATCCAAAGATCACATCTAGATTCTGGAATCAGTTACATCATGCGTTGGGCACAAGGCTGAAGTTCAGTACGGTGTTTCACCCACAGACAGATGGTCAATCTGAGAGGACCATTCAGACCCTAGAAGACATGCTGAGAGCATGCGTGCTGCAGTTTAGAGGCAACTGGGAAGAACATTTAAGCCTAATGGAGTTTGCATATAATAACAGTTACCATTCTAGTCTTGGAATGGCTCCATATGAAGCTCTTTATGGCAGGAAGTGTAGATCGCCAGTTTGTTGGTACGAGGTGGGTGAAAAAGAAATTCTTGGACCTGAGCTAGTTGATGTAACTACAGAAAATATATCTATGATCAGGGATCAGTTAAAAGCTGCTCATGATAGATAGAAAAGTTATGCAGAAAGACGACGTCGACCTCTTGAGTTTGAGGTTGGTGACGAGGTTTATCTGAAAGTTTCACCGTGGAAGGGAGTGCTAAGGTTTGGCAAGAGGGGTAAGTTGACCCCTAGGTATATGGGTCCATATCCTATTGTTGAGAGGATTGGACCTGTAGCTTACAGGTTGGATTTGCCGTCTGAGTTGGCAAATCTTCATGATGTCTTCCACGTGTCTATGCTGAAAAAGTGTCATCCCGATACAGAAAAGATTGTAGATCCAGAACCGACGCAGCTTAGAACAGATGTGTCCTATGTAGAAGGACCAGTGCAGATAGTTGACCACCGGATCAAAAAGCTTAAGAACCGGGAGATACCTTTAGTGAAGGTTTTGTGGAGGAATCACAATATAGAGGAAGCTACGTGGGAGCTTGAATCAGAAATGCGTAACAAGTTTCCTTTTCTCTTTTAGGAATTTCAGGACGAAATTCTTATAAGGAAGGGAGATTGTTATGACCCACATTTCGTTTTACCAGTAAGTACCTTGGTTAGTGCATAATTGAACTAGTTATGTTGAGATGAGTACTTGCTTTTGTTAATAGTGTTTTGAGCTTTGAGCTAGTGTTATTGTATCATTAGCTTGTTTTCTTGTCTTGAGGTTGAGGACAAGTTTGTGCTCAATCCGTTTCCGAAGAAATCATGCGAAACCGACCTACGAGTAAAAAGATATAAGCTTTTTAGTGTGCAGGGACCTATGTGTAATTTTGGAAAGTTTCTGGGAAATTTACACCCGGCCCCCTGGGCGCCCTTCCTTATCCTTTCCTTCAGTTTTTCCTTTTTAACTCTATTAACCGACTTTGGAATGAACGATAGTTCATTTCCTTCGGTTGCCGCTTGGGAAGAACAGAGAAGGAGAAAGGGAGAGAGAGCAAGCTAGAGGAGAAGCTAGGCAACTAAGCTCCATCCTTCTCCGTTCTTCTTCGATTTCTTCATCTTCTCCAGCCAAACCAACCGACTGCATCATCTTCTTCTTCCTCACCTTCTTCTTCCTCCTGCAGCCATGAAGAAGATGACCATGGAGATGGTCTAGGGAGCGAACGGTGCTTCCCCCTCCGTTCTTTCTTCTTGCCAAGTGCTTGATAGGTCAATCCGAAGCTATAGGAGTGATTCGGGTAAGAATCGTCCACCGAATCGACCCCAATCGTCTCTTTTATTTCTGCAATTTCCGCCCCTGCGCAGGTTGCATGGCGTACAAATCCGTTTTGCACGGCGTGCAACATTGCAGATAGCAGATATAGGGAAATTCCGTTTCTGCGCAGTCGCACAGCGTGCAAAGTCAGTTTGCACGGCGTGCAAAGTTACAAATAGCGGAATGAGTTTCAGCCCAGGTGCACGGCGTGCAAATCAGTTTGCACGGCGTGCAAGTCAGTTTGCACGACGTGCAAAGGTGCAGAAAAGTAGAACAGAAGTGCACTGAAGGTGCACGGCGTGCAGTCTAGGTGCACGGCGTTCACGTTGCTGTAAAGGGCAGAATTAGGCGTGTTTGTGGACGTTTTTCGGTGTATATGAAGACACCGAAGTGGGTGAGTAGCAGTTCATTTAGAAATCATTATTTAACTCATTTTAAATGCTTATATGCTTCAGTATCAGTTGATATGACTCCTGAACAGTGTAACATGTACTTTAGTATGATAAGTTCATTGGAACTTCAATTGCGTGATGTAAATGATGAAAAAGAGGAAATTCTATGTCTTACAGTTGCTATATGATATTTCTGTTTAAATGTTTATTTGTTAGTTTATTAATAGACCTAAGTGCCCTAACACCGTAGAACCCCTAAAGGAAGGTCTGTTGCTTAGGGGTGAAACTCGTGTCCAACATCAACCGGTTGAGTAATTCTGGTGGCACGAGGATAGAAAGAGAGGCAGTGTCTAACAACAATCGTGCATGTGTCACGATGGCACTGGGGAAAAGAAAAAGAAAACTTGGTTATCTAACATCATTCGTGCGTGTGTCACAAAGGTAACCCTGTGACCCTCCGCCGGTGTACTCCGGTTAAAGGAGGAGTCGGGTGCACTCAGAGTAGTGCTTTGAGGCCGTAGAGCCTATGTTTCTGGCCGGAGAGCCAGGGGTCCTGTAGCAGAGCAGGGCTGGCGTCAGACTTAGCATTTCCCGGGTGTGTCGCTAAGTCTTGTACGGTGGGACCGTAGCATGAACTTGCTGCAGATCTTTATATGTAGAGTACACTGCATATATTTAGGGCATAATAATAAAATGGATAAATAATCAAGTAGGTTCACAGTAAATTTATATAACTGTTTATTTACCTGAAATACCTATTAATGCTTAGAAGTGTGGTTATTGTCTGTATATTTGCTATGCTAATAGAACTGCCATGCTTGAACTGTATATTTGTTTATTTCAGTTTATAAACCTGACGAGTTGTTTAATGATAGCTAAGTGAAATGTTATTCACTGAGCGAGTAGGCTCATACCTCTACTCAAAACATTTTCAGGTCAGCATCAGCATCAGGAATCAGAAGGATCGTTTCACCCTAACGCTTAGTCGATAGAAGGTTTGTTGTTAGTCTAGATAGAGGTCTCTTAGTCCATTCCCCTCGATCCTCGGGACAAGGTGTGAGTGAGAGAGAGAATGTGTACACAAATGTAAATTAATGTCATGCTTTCTTTATGGTAGTCAATGTATTATGCCGTAAACCTTGCTTGTATCTCTATCAGTTTAACTGAAAAGTTTCTGCAGTTTGTTTAGTTCTTGTTTACAGCTTAAACTTGATTGTCAATTAAATGCCTTGAATTGTTTTAAAAAGTGATGAATAGTTGGTTATGTGTTAATCCCACCTGTCGTGCCTTAATCTCGTGGTCTGTGTTTAATGTGAGATTGGGGCGCGACATATCTGTTCTCCGTGCTCAGTTGAATTCCTCTTGTGTCCTTCTTTCTTGGGGGGGAAGGGTTCTTAGGTCTGAGGCCTCTTTGTCATAGTGGTACTGTAGGTTCCCATGTTGCCGTGGATATGCGTTAGGGTTTTGAGTGTGCTGATACTATTGACAGGACACTAGGAACTCTGAATCTAAAGAAAGAATGCTCATTTAGAACTCATTAGACTACTTTTAAATAAGAACAAGAGAAGTGTTTAATCATCCTATATCTCTTTGATATGAGTTGACTAGGTCTAAGGCCTCCTTGACATAGTGGGCTACCCATGGTTTAACGAGGTAGAACTGTGTTCACTATTGACAGTCCACTAGTTAGTTCTTATTAAGGATGTTGAATTTGTTTTACCTCCTATCTTGTGAAGCTTATGCACTTCCTTCTAATTCTTTTGTTAGAAAGATGTCTGTTAAGAATATTGAACACATAAAATTTGAAAATATAGAACAAACAATCCTAAATTGGCAAATGCCTAAAGTACCTATAAAAGACATTTACACCAAAGGAAGTTTTAAACTCATCTCTGACTATTATTTAAAAACAATAGAGAAAACCATTTCTATAAACTCATTTTTGGAAAACCTAGAACTCCTCTCTAAAAAGGATATAGAAAATCTAAAAAATAATACAAAGTACCACTATCTACACCTAGGGTTGGCTCAAGTTTCAGCCAAAGCACTAACTAGGAAAGGAATAAACTCCTCAATATTATTATGTTTAAGAGAATGTAGACATCTAAAGTTTACTGACTCTCTGCTAGGGTTAGTCAAATCTAGCCTATGAGATGGACCAATCTAATTTAATGCTATCCCTAATTTCTCAGTATCCTTAAGTGATCCAGGCTTATTAAAAGCTTTAATATTAAATATCCAAACCTTAGGGTTTCACATGGAAGCATCATCTGAGAATGTTTCCATTTTTTATAGGGTATGCTTCAATCCCATGTACATAGTTACACCACAGTTAGTCATATGTCCCAAAAAAGGCACAAGAACACTCTTTCTCACAAACTTTAGAAATAACATAGTCATCCCAAAATCTTTAAAATTTTGATGATATTAAACTACCATAATGCTAAAGTCTAGCCGAAGCTAATCATTCTACACCTTTAAAAAATGAAAATGTTGAAGAAGTCGTAGAACATCCAAATGGTGATGTAGAAATCAATTTTCTATCATCAGGTAGAAGAATCACTCTTGAATCTAGACCTTCCACTAGTTACTCTAGGGGTTTTGATACTCCTAGGTCTTCCCTATCCTCAAGGATTGCAACCTCTGCAACACCTAGAAATTCATTATCATCTAGGATATTTGCATCTGAAGTTCCCAAGACAACTAGGGAAACTCTTGCTGAGTACCATTCTGTTATACTCCCTACAAAAAAGATAGTGACAAATTTGGAAAAGATAAGATAGATCCCACACTTAGGCCTACATGCTTAACCTATCCAATCTATGAAACATCATGTTCTAACTATGAACCATCAGAAGAAGAATTTACTATAAACGCTCTTATAGAACAAGAATTCGAAATAGATAAAGATTTGTTGAGAAGATACTTTCTCTATAAAGAGAATAAAGAAAATGATGATTGGTTTTTTTATCATTACAGTGATCAAGCAATAAATCACATTAGAAAAAATGGTATAAACACATGAAGGATGTCATTAGAAATGTCCTATTCTTTGAATGGTTTGAAGAGAACCACATTACACCATTTCTAAAGACCCCAAAACTATGGCTATCACAAAAGCCTATGTTACATAGAAATTAGGTCTTAAAGATGAAGAAGTAAAATCAATTCATCCTCCTTTTGAACCCATAAAAGTCTTAAAAGAAGAAATACCAACCACACCAATTCTCATGATAGAAATTAGACATGAGCCCACTACACAAGAGCAAATTGCTGGAATAATGCAACAAAAAATTATTCCAATTCTTGTATTCAAACTATTGCAAAACAAATTGATAGGATAGAATCCATCCTGAAGGATGTCAAATCCACCATTACCTATAAAAAATTATCTAAAAAATAGTCTTATAATTATTCCAACTACACTCTAAACATGTGTCAGATTAGGTAAGAAAGCCCCAATCAGATTTGATAAAAATCTAGAAGACATAACTAATGAAATCACAAATCGATTATGAGAATTCAATGTAAGAAAAACAAGTATAAACATCTTAACCCAAGATGAATCAACCGAAGATGAACCTATACATATATCTCCTGAAGATGTTCTTTCCTTTGAAAATAACCTAGATACCTCTATAAATAAAATTGGATCCTCCAAACCAAGTTATTCTAAAACAAAAAATTACTATAGCAGGCCAACATTGGTCGACCTACAATTTGAAGAAACTCCTAATCTTCCCTTAGTTCATAATGATGGATATTTCCTTGTAGAATGGAATATAGATGGCTTATCTGAATATCAAACCATGCAAACATGCAGCCAAATGATTATCTATGTCAGTGCATGTAATGCCCATAAAAATCAAAACATTCTATCGCAAACATAATTGTTTCATCTCTCACTGGACAATTAAAAGGATTGTGGAGTAACTATCTCAATGAAGCTCAAAGACTTGAAATATTATATGTCACTAAAAGAGATGAAAATCGGAATCAAATAAAAATTGAAACCAATGAAATTATTTTCGATTCAATTTATACATTGATTGTTAACATATTACAACAATTTACAAGACATACTAGTGACGAATGCATATTAATCATGGTATTAAATTATCACTTTAGAACAAACTCAACTCTATATATAATATTTCATTCATTTAAATATCAATATGAGTCATAATGTGCAAAACTAGTTAGTTGATTCGATCATCAAAATTTTAACTAAATATTGTTCATTTAATGCAGGTTTTGACAAAACTGAACAAGTAGTCAGGGTCCACCTTCATCTCTGGCTCTGATCAAGAAATCTAACCAAGCATTTCTACCCATTTGGTCTCAAGACCGTTTGAGCCCATGCGATCTCAAGACCATTTGAGCCCATGCGGCCTCAAGACCGTTTGATCCCATGCGGTCTCAAGACCATTTGAGCCCATGCAGTCTCAAGACCGTATGACTAGTAGAGATCGATTGGAGGCATAATCGAACCACAAGGGATCGAGCAGTGCATGGATTCAGGACCTTGAAGCAGAGTCTTAACCATGGCCGTGGTGGTCCAAAACGGCTATGGTCTACTTTCATCACCACGATTGTGTGGTGCGGCCACAACCGTGGTAGATCAACCTCAACGCCTTATCTTTCACTCACCACGACCGTGGTCGATGAGCCACGACCGTGGCACCCTACTTGCATCGACCCCCTCTCACTCGCCACGCCCGTGCGAGGCAGCACGACCGTGTGGCAGCCACCTCACCACGACCGTGGCTCAATGTCGTCAGGGCCAAATTTCTCACTGACCACGCCTGTGCTAGGTGGCACGGCCGTGGGGCAGTGGCATCGCCACGCCCGTGGTGCCACACCATGACCGTGGCATGTCGTTATCTATCTATGAACCTCTGTCGAGCAGCACATTTCTTCCTAGACTCTGGCAACGTCTCACTCTTAGAAGCTCCGCTTTGTTAAAAGGCAGCTCCGACTCCACCACACCTATTGCTGCAGTAGTCGTCGTGCCTTCCACCCTACCTACATCGTCCTCATATCCACCTAAATCTACCCTCCGCCATGATTGAGCTCCCAGTGCTGATCAAGCAGACCGAATGGCGCTGCCAAACGGTCTCAAACTGGCTGCGTGAAGACCGGATGGACGGATTCAAAATCGTTTGGGCATCTGCTGAGTTTCTAGACCGTTTTCTGCTGCTGAAGATCGTTTGCCCCTTTTTCAAGACCATTTGGGGGAGAGCAAACGGTATGTGAGACCGTTTAGTCTCATGCGTTTTCTCAAACCGTGAGAGCCAAGATCGTTTGAGTAGCTGGAGCATTGAATGAAGCAACGACTGTTTGCTAGCAAATAGTTTACTAACTGTTTGCCTCTGCCTGAGATGGTTTTCCCAACTTTGATAGCAAACGGTCTACAGACCGTTTGGGGGCCAAATAAAACAAACTGCATGAAAAAGTCAAAGCAGCAAAGACCGTTTGGAAAAGATATTTTTTTGGCCAGACCGTTTTCCCATAACATCAATAAACCATTTGAGAAAGAAAAGATCTCAAGATCCAAAACTGTTTAAGGGTCTGTCCTGTCCTATAAATAGGACCCCAAGGGTCCTCACTTGGACATTGGTTCTGGGATGCCGACAGGCTGCTTGTACACAGGTTCGATCCAAATCCAGTCCAGTTCGCACTAGTTTCATTCCACCTACTGCCTGTGCTGTGACCAAGGAGGTTGAGGAGAGAAGAAAGACGGACCGAGGGAGACTGTCTAGTCTGTCTTGGCACCTCCCGTTCACATCCAGATCTGCTCCGACATGACGTAGCAGGCCACATCTTCTTCACCGATCTGCGACTACCTTCTGCACCGAGTTCATGGCAGATTTCTCTCTCATTCTCATTCTTCTTGTTTCTCACATCATGAGCGAGTAGTACCTTTTCGCTGGGGTGCGGGGACTCGCCCCGCTCCCCATGCAAATCATGTTATTTTGTTAAACTCTCCATGGCAATGTATATAACTTTCCTTTTCTTGCAATTAGTCTAATTAACCTCAAATCAACCAATCGTTCTAAATATTAGTTTTACTTGAGAAAGATTTGTTTGATAAAGATCCTTACAAATGTTGTCCTTTGGGTTCATTCCATAACTATATTGCGATAAGACTCGTCCACTTGTGGGTGGTATTATTGCACTTTGGTTTTGGTAAAAACTCGGGGATTTCAACCCCGAGTGAGTTTGTTAGTGCGTTCAAAATACCACGTCAAATTCTAGCGCCGTTGCCGGGGACAACGAAATCAGTTAGTCAAATCTAGTTCTTTTAAGACTAATCTAGGATTTTGCTTTTTCTTTTGAAACAATCAATTATCTACTTGAATTTGACTTTACTCCGTGGTTCTCACTTTCAAAATCTTTCTATTTTTAGGTACAATCCAAGGCATAGTGTATGCACCGTTCGCATAGCCCCAGACTCACATCGAGCTTTGATCCCGAGATAGACAAAACTTTACATTGTCAAATCTAATAAAATCAAGCAAGGATGGCTCAAGAAGAAGAGGTAGCCCGAAGGGTGGCTCAAGCCATCAATGCACAAAGAGAGAGGCTCATGCAAGAAGCCAGGGCTACGGTTTAGCAGGAAATCCTAGCAGCACAAGCAACAACGCAAGAAACTGAACTAAAAAAGGATCTTAGAGAGTTCTCAATCCCGAAAGCTGTGAATGTTCATCATCCAGTACAACCCCCTCCTATCAATGCTCCTAATTTCGAGATAAGAGTGCATTGGATCACCCTGCTTCAGAATAACCCTTTCTATGGCAAGCAAGGAGAAGATAGCCAAGAACATCTTCTGAGATTTATTGATCTATGTGCCATGATGAAACAAAATGGAGTCACAGATGATGCCATTCAACTCCGTCTCTTCAAGTACTCCCTTGCCGATAGAGCCATAAGTTGGTACATTTCATTGCAAAGTGAAATAGCCATCACCATCTGGGAACAACTCCAAAATGTGTTTCTAGAAAAGTTCAACCCTCCATCACTTACCTATGAAATTAGAGAGTGGATAACAAATTTCACTCAAGTTCATGGAGAAACCCTTGATGAAGCTTGGGATAGATACAAAGAGCTTCTACGCAAGTGTCCACACCATGGAATTCCCAAGAACCAACTCATTGAGATTTTGTATAGGGGTGTGGATGATGATATTAAGAGATTCCTAGATTCCTCATATGGAGGAAACTTCATGCGAAAAAGTTATGACAGCGCATGGAGAGTCATCACCCTGGGAGCAGAAAATCAAGCGAATTGGGGTAGATCTATAGGTAAAGGAGTTATGAAAGTACCCATGGCCGAAGCCACTCCCGAGTACAAGTCTATTGCTGAAACCTTGAAGCTCTTAGTTGCCAAGAAAGACCATATTGAATCATCTCTTGCTGCTTTTGGAAGAGGACGTTCACCCACTCAACAACCGGATCAGGTCAAGTCTACTTCCCTATTCTATGAAGCATGTAAGAGCACCGATCATTCCACTTTATCATGCAATGTTCTCTATGAGGTTGTTCTGAGAAATGTATGTGGCCAAGGAAATAATAGTCAGATGGAAAATCTTAATGTTATCAACACCATTCCTGGTCAAAGTTATTACAATCCAAATCAGAATAGGAATCATCCCAGTTTTCAATACGGAAACCCCTCTGGAGCAGTAAACTCACACCAATTTTCTTCAAACAATCAACCAAGAGGCCCACCAAGATTCCAATATAATCAACAACAGAATTTTGGGAATCAAGGAAATTTCAAGGGGAATTTTCAGAATAGGAATTACAATAATTTTCAAAACAACTCTCAGTATCAGAATCTTAATCAACAGCAACGACAGCAAGGAGGACCCGTATCTTCTAATGACAAGCTATCAGCCATTGAAAAAATGTTACAAACTCAACAAACTACGATAGCCAACCAACAAGCTCAGTAGAAGGCTATTGAATCTCAACTAGCTCAAGTCGCAGCTAGCATAAAGCCACCTGTTGGAGTCTTTGCTGGCCAACCCGAGAACAATCCTAAGCATCATGAACAATTGAAGGCAGTTATCACTAGGTCAGGGAAAGATTATTCAAACCCCTCTGAAACGACACTTTTGGTTATTACAAATGAGGATGAACCTGTGATTGCCCAAGACTCAACAACTCAAGAGACTCAATTAAAAGATGATAAGTCAGAAAAGGGAAATTTTGAGAAGACTGCTCAAGAAGATGAAGAAACTGAGACTCTAGAACCTGATATCCCTGTGTATAAACCACGTATACCTTTTCCAGCTCATCTAAGGCAAACAAAGCTAGATACCAGATTCAATAAGTTTAAAGAGTCTATGAAGAAACTTTGTGTAGATATACCCTTTTTGGATGCTCTGACCGAGATACCGGCATGGACAAAATACTTAAAGTCACTCCTCACCAGGAAGTATATAAATGAAGAGTATGAGATAGTAAAACTGGCTACAAATGCATCTGATATCATATTGAGCAAGATACCCAAGAAACAAAAATACCCGAGATCCTTTGGAATTTCATGTCACATTGGCGACTCATCATGTAAGAAAGGTTTGGAAGATCTCAGCGCAAGCATCTCTATTATGCCACTTAGCCTGTGCAAGAGACTAGGGTTCACAGAATTGCTACCCACTGGCATGACTATATAGCTTGTAGACAATTTGATAAAATGTCTATTAGGAATTCTTGAAGATGTCCCGGTCAAGGTAGGCAAGGATACATATGTTCCATGCGACTTTATCATGATGGATATAAAGGAAGACGCCAGATATCCTCTCATCTTTGGTCGTCCATTCCTCGCCAGGGTAAGAGCCCTGATCGATGTTGAAGCTGGTATCTTACTGCTCAGATTAGGTAAAGAAACTCTCGAATTTAAAGTTTTTGAATGTATGAGAAGACCAAGTATGCAAGAAGAAGTCTATCTGATTGACTGCATTGAGAAAATGTCACTTCTGACCCAAGAGCATCATGAATCTGACGATCCTTTAGAAGTTACTCTAACTAACCCATCAGTTGATGAACCAATTCACAAACAAGTAAAGGATTGCATTGAATCTCTCGACTCTGCTAAAGAAGAAGTTGAAGCCACTAGTTAAGAACTCAAAGATATGGAAACTGCAGAAGAAACACGCGAGAAACCCGAGGCTCCTGAAATGAAGCCCCTGCCTGAAGGACTGAAGTACATGTTTTAGATGATCTCAAGGTTTGCCCAGTTATTATAAATTCCGATCTAATAGCTGAACAAGAAGAGAAACTCCAAAAAGGAATTAAGGGAAAGGAAGAAAGCCATCGGTTATAAAATGAGTGACCTCACTGGGGTCAGTCAAGCGTTGTGTATGCACAAAATCCCTATGATGGAAGATCACAAGCCTACTATTGAGCATCAATGAAAGTTAAATCCAAATATGAAGGAAGTGGTCTGTCGTGAGGTCATTAAACTTCTCACAGCTGGAATAATTTATCTGATCTCAGATTCACCATGGGTGAGTCATGTGCATGTTGTCCCGAAGAAAGGTGGAACAACTGTTATAAAGAATGAAAACAATGAACTCATCCCCACCTGAATAGTCATAGGGTGGAGGATGTGAATAGATTATAGAAAATTGAACAAGGAAACTCGAAAAGATCATTTTCCAATGCCCTTCCTTGATCAAGTCCTAGAAAGGTTGGCTCACCAAGAATATTTCTGTTATCTTTATGGTTACTTTGGATTCTATCAAATACCCATACATCCATATGACCAAGAGAAAACAACCTTTACCTGCCCATTCGACACATACACATTTAAAAGAATGCCATTTGGTCTCTGTAATGCACCCACAACTTTCCAATGTTGCATGGCTTCCATATTAGCTGGTCTTATTGAAACAATTATGGAAGTTTTCATGGATGATTTTTCTGTATACGGAGATTCATTTGATTCATGTCTAAAGCACCTCTCCCTGGTCCTCAAATGATTATAAGAAGCACATCTTGTGCTCAACTGGGAAGGCATTGTCCTCAGCCATAGGGTCAGTAATAGAGGAATTGAAGTAGATAAAGCCAAGATTGAAGTGATGTCTAAACTGGCTATCCCAACAAATGTAAAAGAAGTTTGTGCTTTCCTAGGTCATGTAGGATTTTACAGAAGATTCATTAAGGACTTTTCCAAGATAACGAAACCAATGACGAACCTATTACTAAAGGATACTGATTTCAATTTCAATGGAGAATGTGTCAAAAGCTTCAACACACTGAAGCAGGCCCTTACAACCACCCCCATCATTAGAGCTCCAGACTGGGACCATCCTTGTGAAATTATGTGCAATGCCAGTGACTACGCTGTGGGTGCAATTTTAGGGCAATGTATAGAGAAGAAACACTATGTGATCTATTATGCATCAAAAACTCTCGATGAAGCTCAGAGGAATTATGAAACTACAGAGAAAGAACTTCTAGTAGTTGCGTATGCCTTTGACAAGTTTAGATCCTACCTAATTGGTTCGAAGGTCATTGTCTACACAGACCACGCTACCATTCGTTACCTTCTGGCAAAGAAAGATGCAAAACCCAAGTTGATTAGATGGATCCTCCAATTACAAGAATTTGATTTAGAGATAAGAGATAAAAAGGGTACAAAGAATGTTGTAGCAGACCACCTCAGTCGCATCCACGCTATGGATACTGAGAAAATTCTGATCAATGATTCCCTGCCAGATGATCAAATAATGAAGGTCTCAGAAGTTGTACCATGGTACTCAGATTTTGTAAACTACCTTGCTGCAGGGGTTATCCATCCCCAATGCATCGGGAATGCACTGAAGAAGTTCATGCATGATCTGAAGAAATATCACTGGGATGAGCCATATCTCTTTAAACTATGTGTTGATGGTCCGTATAGATGATGTATCACTGAAGAAGAAGCTCAACTTATCTTGGAACAATGTCATTCAGGACCAGTGGGAGGACATATGAGCTGTAAAAAGACTACCTTGAAGGTTTTGCAAAGTGGATTCTTCTGGCCGACCATATCCAAGGATTCCTAGGACTTTGTCCTATCATGTGACAAATGTCAAAGAACATGTAATATAACAAAGAGAGATGAGATGTTGTTGAATCTATGGCAAGAAGTAGAGATATTCGATGTTTGGGGGGTGGACTACATGGGTCCATTCCCATCTTCTCGTGGATTCCCATACATCCTAGTGGCGGTGGACTACGTCTCAAAATGGGTTGAAGCAATACCAACCATCACTAGTGATTCCAAACCCATTATCAAATTATTCAAGGATATTATTTTCCCCCATTTTGGAGTACCACGAACCATGATATCTGACAGAGGGTTCCACTTCCTTGAAAGAAGCTTTGAAGCTTTACTAAGAAAATACGGTGTAACACACAAGGTTGCCTAGCCTTACCATCCACAAACAAGTGGACAGGTAGAGGTCTCTAACCGTCAAATAAAGGCTATTTTGGAAAAATCTGTAGGATGCAATCGAAAGGATTGGTCAACGAAAATCAATGACGCCTTATGGGCCTATCGAACTGCTTATAAAACTCCCATTGGGACTACACCTTTTCGATTCATATATGGAAAAGCTTTCCACCTGGCAGTCGACTGGAACACAAGGCATGGTGGGCAATTAAACAACTGAACTTTAATATGAAAGAAGCAGACCAAGCCAGGATTCTGCAACTCTAAGAGCTGGATGAACTCAAGATGACAACTTATGAGAATGCATGAATCTACAAAGAACGTACAAAACTTTGGCACAATGGACATCTGAAAAGAAAAGACATACAAGTGGGAGACCAAGTTCTGTTATTCAACTCAAGATTGAAGTTATTCCCAAGAAAACTCCGCTCACACTGGTCTGGACCATACATTGTCAAGAGCATCCCTCCACATGGTGCCTTCTCATTATGGAGTGAAAAGTTAGGTGAATTTGTAACAAATGGTTACCGCTTAAAGAGATATTTCACCTCAACTGAAATAGGCACTAAAGCAATGCTGAAACTCACCAATCCAAAGGATCCACCGTGAAGATGAAGGATTCCGTCGAGCCATCGACATAAAACAAAGGCGCTTATTGGGAGGAAACCCGATCAATAATTTTGTTTTCAAATTAGAATATTTTCTTGAATTTTGTTTTTACATTATAGTTAATTTTTCATTAAATAAATTCACATCGCAAGATGCTGTTTTAAGATCTAATTGCTCTTTACCTTTGAGATTTTCAGATAAGAGGATGCACGTTGATCGGAACGCAACCACACCTGGTGGTCATTCTGGCATGAAGTTTCCCCTCGATCTTGGATTTAGGTTTTTCTTGGGATGAGAAAATCTCTAAGTTCGGGGTGGAGGGTGGGTGGTACGTACCTCATTTTCCACCTACACCCATCCTTTTCATACTCAAATTTTCACTATCACATTCTTGATAAAATTTTCAAAATTTTCAATTTTTTTTAAAGTTTTTGAAAGAAATGAACAGATACTTGATGAATTTTCGACACTTCATGTTTTATTAAAAAACCACTCTCTAACCTTCTATGCATTTTGAATCTTTATATCCTCCTTATTTGAAGTAAATCCTCAAAAGGACCTTTTTTTGAAACAAGACTTTTGATTGAAATCATATTGTGAAGCTTATGATTCCTAACATCATGATACTTTTGCAAAATTGATAAGTGTCTGTCAAACTGATAGGGATCAAACACATCGTGCTTCCTAACTGACTAGTGGAACAATAACATGGAATCCCCATGGGATCCTCATCAAGCCATTATTTGAGCAAAGTACGATAAAGAGAACAACCTCGTGCACTGAATTGTAAATCAAGTCGCATTCTAATTTGAACTCTCTTCTACACCTCTTCCATCATCTTCGTATCCCTCCATTCACAAAAAAGAAACAAAAATAGCTAAAATGATGCCAAACCCTAAGTTCGGGGTGGCACACCACTTCCCTCTATATCTGCTTCTTCCATACTCCTCACAAATTAATAAGGGGGTACCACCAAAAATGCAATCTCGAGTCGAATAGAGGAGAGATTTGCACACAAAAAGATGCCAAAGAGCACACAAAAAGAAATGCAATCTCGAGTCGAATATAGGAGAGATTCGCACAAAAAATGCAATAAATAAAATTGCAAAGACAATAAAAAGAAAATCTCAAGTCGAATAGAGGAGAGATTTACTTCTTCCTTCCATACCACCATTCACTCTATTTTCTACCTAATTGCTCAATGCATGCCCCTACTACCCTAAAAAACACCAGTGTCAGATCAGATGCACACTTGTTGTTCTGCGGGTATCTCTAGACTCTTACAAAATTCTTTGACACGCTTGTTGTTGGAAAAAGTGAGGAGGAAGTGACATTGGAAAGCAAACTCAGGAACGAAGATATGGTAAGATGTGTTTTGTGGTCTCAGGAGGTTGATATACTAAGTCATATTGAGCAGAAAGAAAACTTTCGTGATGAGAAGATGAAGCAACCACACGAGTTGAAAGTATTTATTTGGTGACCGTTTCAGATTTTGTGTTACTCGAGGACGAGCAATGTTTAAAGTTTGGGGTATTTTGATGAATGCATATTCATCATGGTATTCAATTACCACTGTAGAGCAAACTCAACTCTATATATACTATTTCACTCATTTAAATATCAATATGAATCATAATGTGCAAAACTACTTAGTTGATTCGATCATCAAAATTTTAACTAAATATTATTCAATTAATGCAGGTTTTGACAAAACTGAACAAGTAGTTAGGTTCCACCTTCATCTCTAGCTCTGATCAAGAAATCTAACCAAGCATTTATACCCATTCAATCTCAAGATCATTTGAGCCCATGCGGTCTCAAGACCATATGACTAGTAGAGATCGATTGGAGGCATCATCCAGCCGCAAGGGATCGAGCAGTGCATGGATTCATGACCTCGAAGCAGAGTCTTAACCACGGCCGTGGTGGTCCAAAATGGCCGTGGTCTACTGTCATCACCACGACCGTGTGGTGCAGCCACGACCGTGGTAGATCAACCTCAATGCCTGAGCTTTCACTCGCCACGACCGTGGTCGACGAGCCACGACCGTGGTACCCAACCTGCATCGACCCCCTCTCACTCGCCACGCCTGTGCGAGGTAGCACGGCTGTAGGCAGCCACCTCACCACGATCGTGGCTCAACACCGTCAGAGCCAAATTTCTCACCCAACCACGCCCATACTAGGAAGCACGAACGTGGGGCAGTGGTGCATCATTGTCTACCTTTGAACCTCCGCCGAGCAGCACATTTCTTCCTCGATTATGGCAACGTCTTGCTCCTAGAAGTTCCGCTTTGTCAAGAGGTGGCTCTGACTCCATCACACCTGCTTCTATAGTAGCCGCCACACCTTCCACCCTACATGCATCGTCCTTAGACTAAATCTACCCTCCGCCATGATTGAGCTCTCAGTCCTTATCAAGCAGACCGATTGGCGTTGCCAAATGGTCTCAAACTAGCTGTGTGAAGACCGCATGGACGGATTTGAAATCGTTTGGGCATTTGTTGAGTTTCCAGACCATATGCTGCTGCTGAAGATTGTTTGCCCCTTTTCAAGACCGTTTGGGGGAGAGCAAACAGTCTGTGAGACCGTTTAGTCTCACACATTTTCTCAAATTGTGAGTGTCAAGATTGTTTGAGTAGCTTGAGAATTGACTGAAGCAACGACCGTTTGCTAGAAAATGGTTTACAAACTGTTTGCCTCTGCCCGAGATCATTTGCCCAACTTTGATAGCTAATGGTCTGCAGACCGTTTGGGGGCCAAATAAAGCAAACTGCATGAAAAAGTCAAAGCAGCAAAGACCGTTTGGAAAAGATATTTTTTGGCCAGATCATTTGCCCATAACAACAGTAAACCATTTGAGAAAGAAAAGATCTCAAGATCCAAGACCGTTTAAGGGTTTATACTATCCTATAAATAGGACCCCAAGGGTCCTCACTTGGACATCAGTTCTGAGACATCGACAGGCTGCTTGTGCATAGGTATGATCCAAATCCAGTCCAATTCGCACCTATTTCATTCCACCTACTGCTCGTGTTGTGACCAAGGAGGCTGAGGAGTGAAGGAAGACGAAGCAAGGGAGACTATCCGATCTGTCTTGGAACCTCCCCTTCACATCCAGATCTGCTCTGATATGACGTAGGAGGCCACATCTTCTTCACTGAGCTGCGACTACCTTCTACACCAAGTTCATGACGGATTTCACTCTCTTTCTCATTCTTCTTGTTTCTCGCATCATGAGTGAGTAGTACCTTTTCACTAGGGTGTGGGGACTAGCCCTGTTGCCCATGTAAATCATTTTGTTTTGTTAAACTCTCCATAGCAATGTATATAACTTTCCTTTTCATTGTTAGTTGGTATGTTTGTAGTCTATTATCTACTTGCTTTCATCTTGTTCCTTCCTATATTGTGAAATCTTCTATATGTGGAACGGAATGGCAGTTTACAAAGTTTGACTCTTTGACGAGAACTTCTGATAAGATTCCTTGAGGTCGTAAGTGTATGATCCGTTAGGGGACAAGACATCTAGCCTACGGTGACGCTTATGTGATCTAAACATCCCTCGGGGAGGACCACAGACTTAGTTGGATTTTGTATCGTCGATGTTAGTTTGTAGATCTATCACCTGCTTGCTTATCAATTAATACAGTTGACTCCCAAACTGGAAATAGAATGGGATTTTCTTCGGAGCTGTAAGAAAGTGATCCGGTTGGTGATGAGACATCTGATGCCTAAGGTGATGCTTATGTGAACCTAACGCCCTAACGGGGGGTTCTGCAGCTGCTCCATTTGGATTGATATATCTTGCCTGGTTTGTTTGTGACTGAATGTGTTTGCATGTGTAGTGATAGTGAAACTCGATATCATCCCAGCGATTCCATATCATTGATCTAAATTCAACTTTAATTCAACTTTTACTTTCTTGCAATTAGTCTAATTAACCTCAAATCAACCAATCATTCTAAATATTAGTTTTCCTTGAGCAAGATTTGATTGACAAGGACTCTTAAAAATTTTGTCCTTTGGGTTCAATCCTTAACTATACTGCGATAAGACTCGTCCGCTTGCGGGTGGTATTATTGCACTTTGGTTTTCATAAAAACTCAAGGATTTCAACCCCGAGCGAGTTTCTTAGTGTGTTCAAAATACCACGTCAACTAGTACTATAACTCAAAAAACAAGGGAACAACATATGAATCTCAGTTTTCCTTCTTTGTCAGACTTCAAATGGTACAAGGATGTTTTTCTAACAAAAGTCCTCATTTTCTCAGACTGTAGCAATGCAGTTTGGGAGGAAAAGTTTATTTCAGGTCTCCCTACTCTATTTCCTTCACCATATATTCTTATTTAGTTACACACTAATGTTGATGTGATGAAGAGTTGCATGACATATGACTTTGTTTAGAGAAATGATAAAGTAACAACAATGCATATACACCCCATTCAAACATAGAGGCACACTTATTTTTGCATGAATGTATGTGTAACAGCTAGTCCCACTACCCAAGGATCTAGTATAGTTTTAAGAATGATGACTGACCCATAGGCCACCACTAGCCTTAACTATGTGCTTTGTCTTCACTCACGCACAAGCCAGGATAAACTTTCTAACTGGTCACCCATCCTAGTATACTACTGACTAATCACGCTTAACCATAAAGTTCTTTAGTCAGGGGATCCCTGAAAAAATAGGTGCACCTTGGTGATATGGATAGTCCAATCATTCCATTTAAGATCATTTATCAGAGGCCTCAAATCTTGGGATGTTGCAATCTCCACCACTTAGTTTCTTGATTTCCTCATCAAGGCTCAACTATATGGTCTCATTATATTTCCCCATTTCATTGCAAACCCATAATAGCCCATGGACACCCAACTCCTGATCACGGAATACCAATACTGGGGTGGCTATATCACCATGGACAACCCATTCCAACATTCCTGGTCCGCATGGCTCAAGGCTGGCATGCCACACATCCATGTGAGCCTCACCTACTGGAGTGGTTTTGGCTCTGATACCATTTTTATCACTCGGGCCCACGGCTCAAGGCTCTAGTAGAGTTTTAGGAATGGCGACTGGCCCCACAGACCACCACTAGCCCTAACTACACACTTTTTCCTCACTCACATACTATCTATGATAAACTTCCTGATTGTCACCCATTCTAGTACTACTCTTTGTTGAGCACACTCAACCACAATGTTCTTGAGTGATGGGCTCCCTGAAAAGGAGGTATACCTTGGTGATATGGGTAGTTCAATCATTCCTTTTAAGATCATTTATCCAAGGCCTCAAATCTTAGAAAATTACAATATTTTTTTCTAATGCCTAATAGAATCTAGGTTGGTATGGTTGTAGCTCATTGCAAACAACAACCAGTAAATAAATGTATAACATTTGTTTGACATTGTTATATCTAAAATATCACATAATGAGTGTACTATATTGAATTTTAGTGAAGATTATTTATCTGTCTATAAATTGTAAGTTCAACAATATATATTCTTAAGTTATAATTTTGTGTTTCATCTTTTGTCCCCATTTTGAATTTCTTGAATGCAGAACACATAGATGAACTTCAATTTTTTTCAATCCAATTAAATTTTGAATTAATATTAATAGTTTCTAAAAGCTCTGTTAAATTATTATATGTTTTCTTTTGAATCGATAACAAAAATTATTAACAAAGGGGAACTGGGTTAACAAATATTGTCATTATATTCCAAAATCAATCGACATCACGATTTGCCTCTAAAAAATATTTTTAGTTGGAACTACTGTGTAACCTATAGAAAATTTATGTTTCATTCAATAATTCTAGTTGTTTACCATTGATTGATCATCCAATAGTGAGACAATTTAACTATGGACCTTGCACGTTCCTAGTCATCTTGTCCATCACAAGTGATAGTTATAAAAAACTTTCAAGTAATTTCTAGCAGTCCCGAAACTGAATCCACCTACACCATAACCTTTGCCTCCTTCATCAAAATCCTAATCTTTCTAGCCTAACACCTATACCCACTTGATCAACTCATCTTAACCTCTGCCAAGTTTGATTTCCATCTTATAATCCATCACCTTATAATCGCCCCCAATAGCTTTCCCACATATCCACATACCTCCTCCACCAATAAGTTGGACAAAAATTAGCCTCATTCGTTGGAATCCTTTCCACCTCCATTTCTAGTAATTTACTCATCAAGGATGAGATTCTCACTCCCTTCAACAACATCATGACACTAATCCTCCTCCTAGCAAAAAAACATGTGCAAAGTAACTTATCCACTTCATCTTGAACTCTCATATTTAATATTTCAAGTTATTTCCATCCCCATCAGTTCTTTAGTGGAGATTTACAAGTTCAGCACATCATCTTGATCACAACCAATTGCCTCCCTCACATTCATATGCACCTAAGGGAATATTGATGACCACCTCCAAGGATATGTCATGCACTTCTAGACTAGAAACCCATAAAGAGATCTCCTACTTTGATGACAAGGTAAGTTTTGCATCCTCCTCCTCCTCTAATACGGAAACAAATAAGTTATAATAGGAAACAAAATTAGATAAATGATAAATATCAGTCACCTAAAAAAGTATGTTAATTGAAACCTATATGAAAACATTTCATTTAATCTCACTTTTTATCTTAAATTAGATGTTAAATCATAAATTTCATAAAAATAGAATAATTTTGGTGGTGACGTGAGATTTTATCGCACTAACAAACTCACTCGGGGTTGAAATCCCCGAGATTTTACCAAAACTAAAGTGCAATAATACCACCCACAAGTGGACGAGTCTTACCGCGGTATAGTTAAGGATCAAACCCAAAGGACAACATTTTTAAGAATCTTTGTGAGTCTAGGCTAGCTCGAGTTAAGACTAATATTTAAAATGATCGATTGATTTGAGGTTACTTAAACTAATTGCAAGAAATTAAAAGCTGAATTAAAGTTGGGTTTAGAACAATGATATGGAATCACTAGGATGGTATCGGGTTTCACCACTGCTATGCATGCAAACACATTCCAATGCAAACCATCCAGGAAAGATATGTCAATCCAAATAGAGATGCTGTAAAACCCCCCATACGGGTGTTAGGTTCGCGTAAACATCACCTTAGGAATCAGATGTCTCATCACCAACCAGATCACTTACTTATGGCTCTGAAGATACAAAAATCCAACAAAGGTTGTGATCCCCTTATATAGGAATTAGGCACAGAGAAGCATCACCAAAAGCTAGATGGCTCGTCCCCTCGTGGATCATACACTTACGACCTCGAAGAAGTCCCATTCTATTTCTAGTTTGGGAGTCAACCACATTAAACGATAAGCAAGCAGGTGATAGATCTACAAACTAAAATCGATGATAAACAAAGATGATACAAAATCCAACTAAGGTTGTGGTCCTCCCTGAGGGATGTTTAGACCACAGAAGCGTCACCGTAGGCTAGATGGCTCGTCCCCTCACGAACCATACACTTACGACCTCAAGGAATCTTATTAGAAATTCTCGTCAAAGAGTCAAACTTTGTAAACCGCCATTCCATCCCACATATGGAAGATTTCACAATATAGGAAAGAACAAGATGAAAGCAAGGAGATAATCAACTATGAACATACCAATTAACGACAAAATGGAAAGTTATATACATTGCCATGGAGAGTTTAACAAAAGAACATGATTTGCATGGGCAGCGGGGCTAGTCCTTGCACCCCATCAAAAAGGTACTACTCACTCATGATGCGAGAAATAAGAAGAATAAGAAAGAGAGAGAAATCCACCGTGAACTCAGTGCAGAAGGTAGTCGTAGCTCGGTGAAGAAGATACATCCTTCTACGTCATTTCAGTGTAGATCTGGACGTGAACGGGAAAGGCCAAGATAGACCAGACAGTCTCCCTCGCTCCGTCTTCCTTCTCTCCTCAGCCTCCTTGGTTGTAACATGGGGAATAGGTGGAATGAAACTGGTGTGGACGACACTAGATTAGGATCAGACCTGTGTAGAGGCAGCCTGTCGGCATCCTGGAACCGATTCCCTAAATGAGGACCCTAGTGGTCCTATTTATAGGCATGAGACATGTCTTCACGTTTTTGGCACGTTTCATGTCAAATGGTTTTGCAGATATTTTTTCTAAAATGGTCTTGTCAAATTTTGACCAAACGGTCTTGAGAATAGAAGGGCAAACGGTCTTGCATCGTTAAGACCAAACAGTTTCACAGACAATTTACCTTCCTCCAAACGGTCCTGTTCAAAAAGGGGCAAACAGTTTGCAAACCGTTCGATATCAAACGGTCTTACATTTAGTGAACGCCTCAGACAAACAGTCTTCACCCTTGCTGATCAAACAGTCTAAGGTCTGAAAGGGGCCAAACGATGTTGCATCCAGCAGCTTCAAATGGTTTGCAAACCATTTACTGTCAAACAGTCCTGGACAAGTCCGTTCGGTCTCTACCGACAACAAACCTCCAAACGGTCTGGCCATTCTGTGTAAGCAAGAGACCAAACGGTCTTGCTCACGTAGCTGCGATCCTTCCAAATGGTCTGAGACCGTGCAGCAGTGCCATGGCAGAGGTGCTGATTGCTGAGTGTCCGGCACTGAGGCAGGTAGCTAAGGAGCCGGTGGGTGTGCGGTGGCTATAGTAGTAGATGTGGAAGAGTCGGGGATGCTGCTCGATAGGGCGGAGGTCCAGGACCGTGGCACCACCAGAATCGGCCGCATTTGAAGTAAAGAAGTGCTGCTTGGCGGAGGTGCTGAGGTAGGAGACGACGCACCATAGTCGTGGCGAGGCATCACAGTCGTGGTGATGTTGCTGACCCACGGTCATGCTGCCTTGCACGGGCGTGGTGGGAGACAAATTGGGCTCTGATGGCGTTGAGACATGGCCGTGGCATGACACCATGGTCATGGTAAGGCTACTGCCCCATGGCCGTGTTGCCTCATACGGGCGTCGTAGGTGAGAGAGAGTCGATGCTGGTGGTGTGCCACGGCCATGGCGCAACAACACGATTGTGGCGATGTCAGTAGACCATGGCCGTGGTGGTTCAAAACGACCATGGTCTAGACTCTGCTTCAAGGTTTTACACTACTCGATCCCTCACAGCTAGGTTATGCCTCCAATCAGCCTTTTCTAGTCAAACGGTCTTGAGACTGAATGGGCTCAAATGGTATGGATGGAGTGCTAAGTTAGATCAATTGGTCAGAACCAAGGGTGAGTGAGGATGGGCCCCAGCGGATTGTTCAGGTTTATTAAGACCTACATTAAATCAACATAAATTCAATTAAAACCTTAATAATCGAATCAATTAAGTAATTTTTGCATATTATGATGCATTTTGATATTTAATGAGTGAAATCAAATGTATTGAGTTGAATTTGTCCAAAAATGATAATTGATTTCCCTGGTGAATATGCATTCATCAAAACACCCCGAACTTAATTGTTTCTCATCCTCGAGTAACACAAAATCTAAAACAGTCGCTAAATGAATACTTTCAATTCATGTGATTTCTTAATCTTCACATCACGAATATTTTCTTTCTACTCAAAATGACCCAATATCTCAACCTCCTGAGACCACTAAACACATCTTACCATATCTTCGTTCCTGATTTCATTTTCCAAAATCACTTCCTCCTCACTTTTTCAAACAAAAAGCATGTCAAAGAGTTTTGTAAGAGTCCAGAGACACTCGTAGAACAACAAGTTTGCATTTGATCTGACGTTGGTGTTTTCAGGATGGGGTAGAAATTCATTCTGCCATAAGGTAGAAAATGGAGTGAATGGTGGTATTGAAGGAAGAAATAAATATCTCCTCTATTCGACTCGAGATTTTTATTTTATGATTTGCAATTTCATTTATTGCATTTTTTGTGTGCGCTTTGGCATCTTTTTGTTTGCAAATCTCGACCCTATTCGACTCGAGATTGCATTTTTGGTGGTACGCCCCTATTTATTTTCGAGGGGTATGGAAGAAGCAGATATAGAGGGAAGTGGCGTGCCACCCCGAACTTAGGTTTTGGCACTATTTTGGCTATTTTGTTTCTTTTTGATGGATGGAGGGTTACGAAGATGATAGAAGTGTAGAAGAGAGTTCATATCAGAATACAACTTGATTTACAATTCAGTGCACCGGGTTGCTCTCTTAATTGTACTATGCTCAAATAATGACTTGATGAGGATCCGATGGAGATTCCATGTTATTGTTCCACTAGCCAGTTAGGAAACACGATGTGTTTGATCGCTATCAGTTCGATAGACACTTATCAATTTTGCAAAAGTATCATGATGTTAGGAATCATAAGCTTCACAAGATGATTTCAATCAAAAGGCTTGTTTAAAAAAAAGTCCTTTTGAGGATTTACTTCGAATATAGGGGATATAATGACTTAAAATGCATAGTAGGTTATTTAGTGACTTTTAATGAAAAAATAAGTGTACAAAATTCATCAAGTATTTATTCAATTTCTTTTGAAAAACATTACAGAATTTTGAAAATTTTGAAATTTTTTATCAAGAATGTGATAGTGAAAACTTAAGTATCATATTTGGAATATTGTTTTAAATAATTGGATCCAGCATAGATGTCTTCTTCGCTAGGGTTTTCCCATGGCGGCGGTGCATCCCGTGGCCGTGGAGGACGAGGAAGCAGCAGAGGTGGCCGTGGGCATGGTACACCAGAGGCTGAGGACAACCACCATGACCAACCTCTCACTGCTGTCGAGGAAAACACAACCACCACTGAGGAAGTCTCCCCAAGGCCAATCACCCGTAGCTTCAAGGATGCTATGATCGGGAAGAAAGTTTTTGATGCCGTCCCGCAAGTCTCTCCGGACACATTAAAGATCGTGGATATTTCTATACATAAGAGTGGTGCTCTACCTGCCATCACAATCTACCATGCCTCTCTTCCACCGCTGCTTGAGCCGTGGAAACATGCTGTCATAGTCAAACTTCTAGGCGGCAATATTGGCTTCCATTCCCTAGTCAACCGGTTATCTATGCTCTGGTCGCCAACAAATACCTTCCTGGCCATAGATCTCGAGAAAGGATACTACATCATACAACTCAGCAACCAAGTAAATTTCATCAAGGCTATGACGGAAGGACCCTGGGTAATCTTTGGAAACTATCTCTCGGTACAGTCTTGGTCGCCGAACTTCCGCTCCTCCAATCTGATCCCGGTTGTGGGTAGTAGATCTACCAGTCTTCCTCTATCAAAACCAACTTCTTACAAGTATAGGCAATCTTATTGGCAAAACCATAAAGATCGATACAACTACTACAACAGGCGACCGAGGGAAATTTTCCCGATTAGCTGTGGAAGTCGATATCATGGTACCACTGCTGCCAGCGATCTTCCTGAATGGTGAATATTACCGTCTTGAATATGAAAACCTACCGTCCATCTGTATGCGATGCGGCAGACTTGGTCACGTGGAGGCGGATTATACGTTCGTCAAGCCTTTTGTTCCCCAGGAACCTTTGGCATCCACAGCTGTACCCAATACACCCGTCACCAATACTGAAGCAATACACGCACCAAAGCCCATATGGCGCACACAGGCTAAGAAAGACGTACCCCCACCTGCTAAGAACTCCTCAACTACCAAGCAGGGTAAACCAACGGGAGAGGCAGATAACAAAACCGAAAAGTCTACCCCTTCCACCGATGTTGTAGGAGATGACTTAGACTGGGAGACAGTCGTGAGCCATAAGAACAAAAAAAAGAGCCAAGCAACCAAAAAGAATACGTCAAATACCAATAACAATGCGCAAATGTCCTTTGTGACCCTGTACGATAACCAAATCTCTGAAGGTAGACAGGCTGTCCCTAATAATTGAGATATCTTCTATTTCCAGGGTGCCCAAATGCCTGCAAATCCTAATCATCCTCCTGAAAGCTTCCAGTGGGGAAGCAACGAGGTAGGACATGGTGTAATCCTACGTAATAGAAGGATTATCTACCAAAATGTCATGGTTATCCTGGGTATAGAAAGGAAAAAAGGAGAATTGGCTCAACTAGTTGGGAACCTGGACACTTCTCAATCCAAGAAGCACCTGACCTTTGATGATGGAAATGAAGTCATGGAGGACATAGCCGACAACCAGACCACAGCCACTGCAGAACCAGATGGTAGCGGTCAGGCATTGGGTCTCTGTGTGGCTATCCATTAAAGAAACCTGCACCCTTATTCTATTTATCAGTATAATATGGTGAACATCTTATGCTGGAATGTCCAAGGAGCTCGCTCCAAGGACAAAACTCATCTTCTTTTTTAATATAAGTGACTCCACAAACTCCATATCCTAGTGTTGATTGAAACTAGTTGTAGTGGAACCTCTTCCGAAAACATAATAAAAAAGCTCGACTACTCTGCCTCCCATAGGGTCGAGGCCCTCAGTTTCTCGGGGGGCATATGGATTCTATGGAACGACAATAGTTTCTCTGTTGACATCATCCTTAACCATCGACAGTTCATTCACTGCAAAATCAACAATTCTTGGCATATAACCTTCATCTATGGTAGCCCCAACCCTACTAAGCGTCAATTCCTATGGAAGAGACTGCTGGAGATCGCCCCCACAGTCCTAAATGCCTGGGCACTAGTAGGATATTTTAATACTATGCTTGATACTTCTGAGAAGAAAGGTGGCAAACATTTCAACCACTGCAATAGCACCTTATTTAAAGACTTCCTAATTAAATCTGGGCTATCTGAAGTCCGCATGGATGGACAATTTTACACTTTCAAGTGGCTCAATCTCCTGGAGAAGCTGGATAGAGTCATTTCTAATGATGATTGGCTATCAACTGACGGTGGGTACAAATCCATTGTGCTGCCCCGTATGTACTTGGATCATAATCCAATCCTTTTGTCGTGCTCAAATCCTCAGAAAAGAAAGATGGTGGTTTTCAAAACTAAAGCCAGTTGGGCTTCCAACAAAGATTTTTGTAAGAAGATTCTTCCACACTGGGATGACACGTTACCATTCACTGAGGCTCTACCCCTATTCCAAAACGCTGCCATCAAGTGGGAGAAATCAAACACTAAAACAATGCATAAAGAGAAATCACAGCTTCTGGCCTGGCTCAACCAATGCCAGGTAAACAATACTTTCAATCCCTGTATTGCTAACGACCTACTTTCCATATCCCTACAAGAACAATATGGCCAGCTGCTCCTCCGCGAAGAACAAGACTGGCACCAGAAATCTCATATCCAGTGGTTACAATCTGGCGATGCAAATACCAAAATTTTCCAATCTTATATCAAGGCTCGGCGACATTTCACAAAGATCAACAAGTTGCGAGACAACAACAACGAGTGGGTGGACGACCCAGTCACACTCCAACATCTTGTTCGTGACTTCTTCATCGACCTCATAACCACTGATGGCGCACCGTCTGGCACATCAGACGCAACCAAGGACTATATTGGCAATTTTTACCGCATCCAGCCTCAAAGTCTGAACTTCATTGCCCGGACACCAAGCCCAAAAAAAATATTCGACACGGTGCATCTAATGCCGCCGTCCAAAGCACCGGGACCTGACAGTGTCTATAACGACTTTCTACAAACTCACTGGAGCAAAGTAGGTAAATCTGTTGTCAAGATTGTGCAACATTTCTTTAACATTGGTCACATTGATATCAAACTTGCAGACTCCTACATGGTTCTCATCCCAAAGACAAGGCAGCCTCAGCGCTGCTCTGACTTGTGACCAATTTCCCTCAGTAATAACTTCTTTAAACTAATGTCGAAAATTATTATTGAGCACCTCAAACCATACCTTAACAAATGGGTATCTGTCACGTAGACCAGCTTTATACCAGGCAGGAGGATCAGTGACAACATCCTTCTTGTCCAAGAGGTCATTCATTCTATGAAGCAGAAATCGGGGCGGAAAAAATGGGTTTGCATCAAATTGGACTTAGCCAAAGCTTTTGATAGGATGCGATGGTCTTTTATCCAGGACACCCTATTCAGACTGGGACTGCCAGAGCTAACTATCAAGATGATTATGATAATCATAACGAGTGGAAGCACCTCCATCCTCTGTGAAGGAATCCCTCTCAATGCCTTCAAGCCCAACCAAGGTGTAAGGCAAGGAGACCCACTAAGCCCTTATCTTTTCGTCCTATGCATGGAACGACTCTCACAGGCCATTAGTCAAGCAATGTAAGGAACAAAATGGAAGCCCGTCGTGCTTACCCGCAAAGGTCTGCCACTCTCTCACATTATGTTCGTGGATGACATCCTCCTCATGGCAGAGGTGGATGTTACTCAAGCTGATGTCATCTCAAAAATTTTAAGTGACTTTGTCGCTGTCTCCGAGAAAATTATTTCAAATTCCAAGTCCAGATGCTTCTTCTCAGCCAACACCATGAGAACTGAAAAGTGAAATTTCTATAGACGCCTAGGCATTGATCATACTGATAACCTGTGCTGCTACCTCGGAGTGCCAATCCTCCATCATCGTATCAACAAAGCTACCCATCAACAAATCACCACGACCATCAAAGATCGCATGACAAGTTGGTCCACCCGTCATCTCTTGCTCGCAAGAAGGATACCACTTGCCAAGTCTACACTACAAGCAATTCCCTACTATGCCATGCAGATAGTGCATTTATCGCCCTCGCTCTGCGATGATATCAACAGACATATAAAGAACTTCATCTGGTCGGGAGGAAAAGAAAAACATAAGCTATCCCTAGTGTCCTGGAAGAAGATCACAACACCTAAGGAGAATGGAGTGTTGGGAATAAGGGATGCTCGAGACCATAATACCACCCTAATGTTGAAGAATGTTTGGTCCTTTATCAATCGGGATTCTGCCCTTTGGATCCAGGTAATGAGGGACAAGTATATGTCTGGGGACAGAATCAGCAAAAAGCCTTATTCATCTGCATGGGCCTTCATTAAAAGGAACATTCAAAGTCTCACCGAGTCATGCAGCAGGATTATTCAGTCTGGCTCTAACACCAATGTGTGGACAGACAAATGGATTCTTGGTAAATCGATTCTTGAATGTGACCCCTCCTGGTCGATACCAGCTGAGCTCACTGACCTCAAAGTCAGCTCTATGAGACTTGATGATGGTGAATTGGATATGAGCTTCATACATTCCTACTTACCCCCCATGGTGTGGCATCTCATCCAGTTCATACCTGCTCCTGACACCTCAACTACACTGGATATGTGGGCCTGGCTGCACGAAGGTAATGGAAACTTCTCAGTTAAATCATCCTATGCTCTTCATCGCGATGGCAAATCAATACTTGTTCCAGGCGAGTGGTCCAGAATCTGGAGTTTGCGGCTCCCTGAATGCATCAACATTTTTCTTTGGTTACTTCAGCACCGCACTCTTCTCACCAATGCTGAAAAGCTGTGTCGTCATGTGAATGTAGACATTGAATGCCCTTTATGCAACAATGGCCCAGAAACCCTACTGCACTGTCTCCGGGACTGCCCGCATGTCAGTGTAATATGGAACGGGCTCACTGTCTCTGCTCGTTTCAACGACCTAGATGAGGATGAGTGGATTCAAACTATCATCCAGGCTTGCAGCAGCCCCATGAATGATATTCATCTGGCGATCACATGCTGGCACATATGGCACTTACGTAATGACAAGGTGCATAACAATTTCTGGCCCAATGTACAATCGAGCATTGCTTTCATCAAAGAAAGAACAAAGTCAATCAGGAAACTCACAACTACAGAGACTCGAAGCAAGCAAAAAATCCAACCGGACTACTGCATGATCAACAATCACGAAGTGGTTATCTTCATAGATGCCTCATTCAATGTCGCTTCCCGCAGAGCAGCCGTTGGCATCCATATAGTAGACAGCTCGGGACACTATCTCCATGGAGAAGGAATCCCACGTCATGTTGTTTCAGTACTCGAGGCTGAGACACAAGCACTGCTCGCTGCATGCAAATTGGCTAAGGACATGAAACTAAATAATGTGCTTCTTCTATCTGACTCCAAACATGCGGTCGAACTTCTAAACAATGAATCTTCTGCTCTGACACTACTCCTTCCCCACTGGAGAAAATTTCAACACCTCAGACCCACAAGAAATCAGCTCCTTGTACTCTACGTAGCTAGGAATCTAAACCTTGTGGTTGATGGTATAGCAAAACACACCATTTGCAACTTTATTCCCTATATTTTTGCTTCAAATAAACCTAGCTGGCTTAGTATGGAAGTCAATGTAAAACTTGACCTCATTTGGCCTGCACTAGAGAGCGGGATGAATTAAAATTTCTCTAGTCCTACAAAAAAAAACTTAAGTATGAAAAGGATGGGTGTAGGTGGAAAGTGAGTTATGTACCACCCACCCTCCACCCCGAACTTAGAAATTTTCTCGTCCTGAGCAAACCCTAAATCCAATATGGAGGGGAAAATTCTTACCATATTGACCACCAGATGTGGTAGCATTCCAGGCAACACGTATCCTCTTATCTGGAAATCTCAAAGGTAAAGAGCAATTAGATCTTAAAATAGAATCTTGCGATGTGAATTTTATTTAATGAAAAATTAACTAAAAGGTAAAAACAAAATTGAAGAAATATTCTGATTTGAAAATAAAAGTAAAACAAATTTATTGATCAGGTTGCCTCCCGACAAGCACCTTTGTTTTATGTCGATGGCTTGACTGAATCCTTCAGCTTCATAGTGGATCCTTTGGATTGGTGAGTTCTAGTGTTGCTTCAGTGCCTATGTCAGTTGAGGTGAAATATCTCTTTAAGAAGTGACCATTTTTTACAAATTCACCTGACTTTTCACTCCATAATGAAAAGGCAGCATGTGGGGAGATGCTCTTGACGATGTATGGTCCAGACCATCATGAGCGGCATTTTTCTGGGAATAACTTCAACCTTGATTTGGATAGCAGAACTTGGTCTCGCACTTGTATGTCTTTTCTTTTCAGATGTCCATCGTGCCAAAGTTTTGTGCGTTCTTTTAGATTCGTGCATTTTCATAAGCTATCGTCCTGAGTTCATCCAGCTCTTGGAGTTGCAGAATCCTGGCTTGGCCTGCTTCTTTCATATCAAAGTTCAGTTGTTTAATTGCCCACCATGCCTTGTGTTCCAGTTCGACTAGCAGGTGGAAAGCCTTTCCATATATTAATCGAAAAGGTGTAGTCTCGAGAGGAGTTTTATAAGCAGTTCGACAGGACCATGATGCGTCATTGATTTTCACCAACCAATCTTTCCGATTGTGGCCTATTGACTTTTCTAGGATACTCTTGAGTTGACGATAAGAAACCTCCACCTATCCACTTGTCTGAGGATGGTAAGGTGAGGCTACCTTGTGAGTAACGCCATACTTTCTTAGCAATGCTTCAAAGCTTCTTTCAAGAAAATGGGAACCTCCGTCGGATATCACTCTGTGTGGGACACCAAAACGGGAAAAAATAATATCCTTGAATAATTTGATGACTGGTTTGGAATCATTAGTGACGGTTGGTATGTCTTCAACCCATTTTGAGATGTATTCCACCGCAACTAGGATGTATGAAAATCCATGAGAAGATGGGAATGGACCCATGTAGTCCACCCCCCAAACATCGAATATCTCTACTTCTTGCCATAGATTCAACGACATATCATCTCTCTTTGTTATATTGCTTGATCTTTGACATTTGTCACATTATAGGACAAAGTCGTAGAAATCTTTGGATATGGTTAGCCAGAAGAATCCACATTGCAAAACCTTCAAGGCAGACTTTTTATAGCTCATATGTCCTCCCACTGGTCCTGAGTGACATTGTTCTAAAATAAATTGTGCTTCTTCTTCGGCAATACATCATCTATATAGACCATCAACACAGTTTGAAAAGGTATGACTCATCCCAGTGGTACCGTTTCACATCATGCAAAAATTTCTTCAGTGTATTTCCAGTGCATTGAGGATGAATAACCCCAGCAGCGAGGTAGTTCACAAAATCTGAGTACCACGGTATAACTTCTGAGACCTTCATTAGTTCATCATACAGAAGGGAATCATTAATCGAAATCTTCCAGATATCCAGAGTGTGGATGCGACTAAGGTGATCTACTACCACATTTTCTTTACCCTTTTTATCTCTTATCTCTAAATCAAATTCTTGCAATAGGAGAATCCATCTAATTAACCTGGGTTTTGCATCTTTCTTTGCCAGAAGGTAACAAATGGTAGCGTGGTCTATGTAGACAATGACCTTCGAACCGATTATGTAGGATCTGAACTTTTCAAAGGCATACACGACTTCTAGAAGTTCTTTCTTGGTAGTTGCATAATTCATTTGAGCTTCATCGAGAGTTTTTGATGCAGAATAGATCACATAGTGTTTCTTCTCTATATATTGCCCTAAAACATCGTTGTTACAACCCCAATATTTTGGGTTCATTTGGTGAGAAATATAATTTCTCCTATTAAAGATATTTGAACAACAAATGATATAAATGGAATTCATTTACAATAGCCTTGATGATTGTGTTGTGGGCTTTATTGTCTATTGGGCCCAAATAACAAGAAAATTCAATTAGTGAATGAATAATTGAATATTTGAGAAAAGAAGAATGTGGAAACCTCTAGAAGGCAAATCCAAAGAGGGATTTCGTGCCTCTTGGGTTCCTTGGGTTCCAAGGAGTCCAAAGTTGCATAAACAGAGCAATAAGAAAAGAAAAGATTAATAAAGTATTTCTTTTAAGAAAGAAATTGAAAATAATGATAAAATGTGGAAAATAAGTGAAAAGAGGTATAATTGAGTTATCCTTTGTGGAAATTCGTATCCTAAGTATTTCTAATGTTGAAGGGAATACCAATGAGGAAAATAAAAGAGAAATAAAGAAACATTCTCAAAAAGAGAATTATTTTTACCAGAAATAAACAAGATAATGGGAAATAATGAAAAATGATGCATTTAGATGCATCTAGAAGGATAATGAGTGTCCAATAAAAAGGATTTCGAAATAATAGAGTGCCTTGGGATCAAAGGAGTCCCAATGAAGAAAGAGGAAAGAGATATACCAAAATTTCAAAATAAAAGGATAATGTGAGACATTCTTAATGAATTTTGTGAATTTGATAAAAAGAAAGTATTTTCCTATTAAATGAAAATAGAATTTCGTGCCATTAGAATAAAGGGAAAGTTTTAAGAGAATGAAAGAAGTAATTTTCAAAATCCAAATATTTAAAGGAAAAGGAATATCTAAGAGATAATGAAGAGAGAGGAGGTTGCTTTTATAATAGGAAAATGAGTTTCCATGTTGGAAAATGACTTGGTTGCTTCATGGACAAGTAGTCTGGGGCGGGGATACCCTCCCCTATAAAAGGGGTAGAGCCCAGGGTCAAGTTCCAGAGAGATCCCACGTCTCCCACTTTCTTCCTCATCTTCATGCTTCCCTACGTTCAAAACCCTAGAAGAGAGGAGCAACTGATCATGGGGCAGTAAGGAGTCCAGGTAGGGGTTTCGATGGAGGCTGGGGATGCCAAGAAGTCAGAACAAGGTCCAGCTAGCATCGCCGTAACTACACGACGTGCCATGGCAGCGATACGGTTGCACTTGCAGTTGTAAGTTGCAGGTGTTCCCCGACCAACCCAGCTATTCTGACCAAGATATTGGGGTGCCCCAGGTGCTCCAGAGAGAGGCGGAGACGGAGAAGCAGTTTCCAGTGCAGTTAGGGTCTGGATCTGGGAGGGAGAGACGTGCCAAGGGCCATCCTCGGCGGCTGCTGCTGCTGATCCAAGGTTGAAGACAACCTAGCGACTAGTGGAAAAATATACCCCTCCGGGGTATGAAGGGCAGGCACTTACACAAGGGGCATATGAGTAATTTCGTTATGTTCCAAATCACGAGAGCAATGTTGCAAGTTAAAGGCTACGTGGCGCCTCCCCATTGGCTCAAGTAAGTGTATTAATGCAAAAATCATAACTCCTAATTGGTAGCTCCGATGAGAACATATAATACATGAATTTTGGTCAGAAAAATGAGGGGAATCTAATAAAAATAAAATTGAAGCTTGATTCGGATTGGAATTCAAAAAGTATATAAAGATGCTATCTTTAATAGTTTAATCAATGAAAAACCCTAACATTTGATGATTAACGAATTAGAAAGGGTTAAATGAGTATATAAAGTTGATATTAACATGTTAATGATGAAAAGGATCATTAAGATCGAAAAAGATGAACTTTGCATATAATTACTTTAATTTAGAGTTGATATGCATAAATAGGCTTTAATGGGACTTGAAACCCTAATGTGGGTAATTAGTATTACTAATGGCTTTAATTATTCGATTTCATGTATAAAACTGAGTTTTCATGATTATAAGCTATTTCAAGTATTAAAGATCCTAATTTGTGGATAAATACCCTAAATGTAGTAATTAGGGTTTTCTTATGAATAAATGGTGGAATTAAAGACAAATCGAGTTCATATTTGAATTGGACCATAATGAACTATGAATTGATGATAAATGTGTATAATGATCTTGTCATGGATTAAATGGATAAAAATAATAGGTTTAATGTAAAAGAGGCTTAATGAACTTAATTAATGGTTAACTATGCCTTTAATATGAATTTGAGGGTTAGATGTGGAAACAATTAGGGTTGGTAATCAATTACATTAAATTAGGGTTTAAAATAGTAAAAGATTAAGGAAAACCCTAATTGCAATAGAAACCCTAAAAGTGAATTATAAACCCTAGGAAGCGAGCTAGGTTTAATGGATCTTGAAGACATGAATAATAAAAAGAGGATTACATGATTATTTTAGGATCTAGTTGAAAATGCTTGCTTGCTTGGATTCTTATTTGCATGGATATTTCTATTCAAATCGTCAGATCAGGTATGTGGTTAATTATGAATAACCGCCTTAGTTTCCCGAGGATTATTCAGATGGTTAATCACATTGAATGTAAATTATCAGTTTGGATGTTCATACTTGCAAACTATAAAATCACTATGATTATCACATTAATAATAGAAGTATGGATTCTCGCACCTACATGCCACCCTAATGGATGATGCCAAAGATCAGGCCCAGATGGGTAGACCAATGGGCACCATGAGTGGTGACCCCAGGCACCAAGCTCGGGAATAAGAAGGTGGCCTATGATATTTCATGGCTAGAGTACACCATGAGCGGTGACCCCAGACACCAAGCTCGGGATTGAGAAGGTGGCCTTAAGTCATTAGCAAGGGAAACCCTAAGGTGGGAATGCCAGGGTTAGGGCAAAAGTGGTGGAGAATGTCATGCAGGAAAATGTAAATTGGTTGGTTAATTAACTTGATTGTGATAATTAGATTGTTATCCTTATGTGCAAACTTTTGGTTGTCCCCACATACCAGTATATTTTGATATACTGACCGATGTTTTGTTTTCCGGCGTTTTAGGTACAACCCTGAAATGAACAAACGGTAAAGTGACACATTGTGAAAATAAAACATAAGGTGCAAGGAGGATATATAGAGTTGATTCAAGCTCTAGATAGATAGATTCCCAAAAATTTTCAAAGGTAAGTAAAGTTTTAATTTTATACCGAATTCCAGTTAGTTAGTAGTAGAATTTCATAATTATTATTGATTATTTGTTGAACCTTTGATCATGTTAATTGAATAACGGCTCTGACCTTCGGGTCTCCCTTAATTTGGGGTCATCGGGAGGCGGGGTCGTTACAATAACCCACATCATAGTCACTGGCATCACACATAATTTTAAATGGATGGTACCAGTCGGGATCTCTAATGATGGGGGTGGTTGTAAGGGCCTGCTTCACTGTGTTAAAGCTTTTGACACATTCTTTGTTGAAATTGAAATTAGTATCCTTTAGTAATAGATTCGTCATTGGCTTCGTTATCTTGGAAAAGTCTTTTATGAATCTTCTATAAAATCCTGCATGACCTAGGAAGGCACGAACTTCTTTTATATTTTTTGGAATAGCCAGTTTAGAAATCACTTCAATCTTGGTTGTATCGACTTCAATTTCTCAATTGCTGACCCTATGGCTGAGGAAAATGCCTTCCTTTACCATAAAATGACATTTTTCCCAATTCAGCACAAGATGTGCTTCTTCACATCGTTTGAGGACTAGGTAGAGGTTCTTTAGACATGAATCGAATGAATATATATATACAGAAAAATCATCCATGAAAACCTCCATAACTGTTTTAGTAAGACCAGTGAATATGGCAGCCATGCAATGTTGGAAAGTTGCAGGTGCATTACAGAGACCAAACGACATTCTTTTAAATGTGAATGGGCAGGTAAAAGTAGTTTTCTCTTAGTCATCTATATGTATGGGTATATGATAGAATCCAGAGTAACCGTCAAGATAACAGAAATATTTTTGGTGAGCCAACCTTTCTAAGACTTGATCAGGGAAAGGCATTGGAAAATGATCTTTTCGAGTTGCCTTGTTTAATTTTCTATAATCTATGCACATTCTCCACCCTGTTACTGTTCGAGTGGGGATGAGTTCATTGTTTTTATTCCATATAAAAATTGTTCCACCTTTCTTCGGGACTACATGCACTGGGCTCACCCATGGTGAATCTGATATCAGATAGATTATTCCAACTGTGAGCAGTTTCATGACCTCACGACGAACTACTTCCTTCATATTTGGATTCAATTTCCATTGATGATCAATAGTTGGCCTATGATCTTCCATCATCATGATCTTGTACATACACATCGCTTGACTGACCCCAGTGAGGTCACTCATTTTATAACCGATGGCTTTCTTTCTTTCCCTTAATTCATTCAGGAGTTTATCTTCTTGTTCATCTGTTAGATTGGAATTTATAATAAATGGGCAAACTTTGAGATCATCTAAAAATACGTACTTCAGTCCTTTGGGTAGAGGCTTCATTTTGGGAGCCTCTGGTTTTTCGCATGTTTCTTTGGTTGTATCCATAGCTTTGAGTTCTTCACTAGTGGCTTCAACATCTTCTTTAGCATAGTCGAGGGATTTGATGCAATCCTTTACTTGTTTGTCAATTGGTTCATCAACTGATGGGTTTGTTAGAGCAACTTCTAAAGGATCATCTGATTCATGATGCTCTTGAGTCAGAAGTGACATTTTCTCAATGCAGTCAATCAGATAGACTTCTTCTTACATACTTGGTCTTCTCATACTTTCAAAAACTTTAAATTCGAGAGTTTTTTGCCTAATATGAGCAGTAAGGTACCAACTTCAACATCAATTAGGGCTCTTGCAATGGTGAGGAATGGATAACAAAAGATGAGAGGATATCTGGCATCTTCTTTAATGTCCATGATGACAAAATCACACAGGACATAAGTGTCCTTGCCCACTTTGACTGGGACATCTTCGATGATTCCCATGGGAAGAATTACCGAATTATCTGCAAGTTGTATGGTCATTCTCGTTGGAAGCATTTATGCAAACCCTAGTCTTTTGCACAGGCAAAGTGGAATAATAGAGATGCTTGCGTCGAGATCTGCCAATCCTTTCTTGCATGATGAGTCGCCAATGTGACATGAAATTCCAAAGGATCCCGGGTCTTTTTATTTCTTGGGCATCTTGTTCAAAATGATATCACATGTAGTTGTCGCCAGTTTTACTATCTCATACTCTTCAGTTATATACTTCCTTGTGATAAGTGACTTTAAGTACTTAGTCCAGGCTGGTATCTCAACTAGAGCATCGAGAAAAGGGATATCAACATGAAGCTTCTTCATAGCTTCATTGCACTTATTGAAATGAGTATCCAACTTTGTTTGCCTTATACGAGCTGGGAAAGGTATACAAGGCTTATATATAGGAATATCAGGTTTCGGTGTTTCAGTTTCTTCATCAGTAGGTTTCACAGGATTTCCCTTATTTGTCTTATCAACTTGAGATTCTAGTGTTGTTGAGTCTTGTGCAATGAAATGTTCATCCTCGTCTGTAATAACCACATGCGTCTTTACATGGGGATCCGAATAGTCTCTTCCAGACCTGGTGGTGACTGCCTTCAACTGTTCTGGATGCTTGGGATTATTCTCTGGTTGGTCAGAAAAGACTCCAACATGTGACTTTATGCTAGCTGCAAGCTGAGCTAGTTGAGATTCAATAGCCTTCTGCTGAGCTTGTTGGTTGGCTATTGCCACACTTTTTACGTGCGTAGAAACGCAAGTGTACGCATCAATGTAATATAGGCCTTTGTGAGGCCCGAGTCGAACTCAGGGACATGTGAATTATCAGAGACTATGACTAACTACTCGCAATTAGCTAGACCGGTTAAAAAGTTGGGGGTTGTTGTAAAATTAAAAGAAAATAAAATAAACAAAGTAGAGCAATGATTAAATATTTAGTTTAATCAATTCAAGTGGGAATCTTTAGGATTGTGGTTTCACCGCGGGTTTTCATTGTATTAAATTCTATGTAGTCATTCAGATTTATCTCTCTATCCGGGTAGTGGCCTGAAATCAGAATTGCCCACTGTCATGGTACAACTCACTACCTTTGTTTAGGTCGGTTCCACCGTCGTAGTAACCTATACCCTAAACTAGGTGCATTAAAAATGACCTCTCAGTATCCACCATTAACCTTACACCACCTTGTTCAAGGGATTTGTCAATTAATTTAAATTTCGTCTCTTTTCAACCATTAATTCTTCTTTCAAAGTAATTAAGGGCATTAGATTATTATTATGGTGATCAAGCATAACAATATAATTGAGAAAATGAAATTATACCACGGATTTAAGAGATAAAAGATGAATTACTATGATAAAATTGTAATACAACAAATTCCCAAGCTACTCCTGGTCCTAAAGACAAAGGGGATTAGCCCCGCATGTCCATCTCAAAGAAAAACTTGGTAGAGAAAAAGGGAAACATGGAGAAAAATGTGATTGAGTGGTGAAATACCTGAACGGAGAAGATCCAAGTGCTCCTTGGCGTAGAATACGCGTTCTCCCACCTTTCGGTGGTGGAAATCGTCTTCTTCGGCGTCCGGATTGGCTGGGGCGTGCTTCTGGGCTCCGTTCTTCACTCCACACCTTCTCGGGATGTGTGCAGCGGCTAATGACGTGATAGATCGCTCTTGGCCGTCGTCATTAGGTATAATCACCGAGTTAGGTCACCCAAAATATCACATCCGTCAGATTTAGATCGATCTGAAGCAAACTTGTATCTGACGGTGTCAATACCATCGACGCGAGTCGATGGTATCGACCCTGCACGGTATCGGTTGGTCTTCTTTTCTTTTCTTTGTCATGACGGATGCCAACTCGATACCATCGACAAGGGTCGATGGTATCGACATTCATAGGTGTCGATTTTATCCTTTTACGTCGTTGTAGCTCCACTCGTCGATGGTATCGACTTTGACATAGAAAATGATCATAGACCAAAGTAGATGAATTATGCAATATTAACCACCAAAATGACCAATAACTGCATAAAACAAAAATAAAACAAGTCTATAAATGCGACTCAAAATCATCACATCAAACTCCCCTAAGCTTGAACATTGCTCGCCCTCAAGCAATTAAACCTTAGAATAGAATTGCTAGAGTCAACTAAAGAACAAAGCATCAGAACAAACATCCCATATGATCCCCACCGAACATTCACATTCCGGCCCTCACTAACCACAGATTGATAACTACCCTAAAGGCGACAATAATCGTCCATAAAAGATATCTACCTCAAAAATGAAGAACACTATCACATAAGGCAGTTAACATAATAAAATTCGGCAGTCCAGACTCGATGCATCTTGTGATCTCCTATACTACGTTGCCCCTAACTACCATCTAAATGGAAGCAACTCTCCTGATATTCACAAGCGAGGAGAAAATCACGGTGGCCTACCAATTCGAGCAACGGGTGGATGGAATGGGTGGCTAAAGGAAGAGACAGAAGCATTATACGGTTTCAACATGCATAAAACAAAAATGCCCTAAATGATGCATTTGCACATGAAAATTTCCCTAATGCCCAAGATTGGGTGGAATGATGCATGCACTAACATCCCGTGTCAAGATGAGATGGATATCTAACTGAGCTACATCATGTACTTACTCATCTTAAGATGCATGTGAGATTATGTTCCTTTCTCCCTCTTATTCTACTGCTTCTTAATAACTTTCTTTTTCTTTTTCATTTTTTTTAAATTTTTTTCTCTTTTTTTTATTATATTCTTTCTGTCAGGCCCTTTTATCCACAAATGACAATGAATAATTTGTTGGGCTCACTTTTTATGCATAGCTCAAATATTTGAGTTATTTAGAAGGTATGGAACAAGTTAATCACCTTTAAAGAAGAAATAAGATACATGATGTACTCTATGCATAAAAATTATGAATGCAGCTAAATGAAATGCACCTAAGAATAATGTGCATGTATAACTATTCTAATTTTTTATTTTCATGCAAAACATGTGAAAGTGTTTGCAATGCCAGACCTATCTACATGAGATGCAATCAAAAAGATTAAAACCGTAATGTGCTTCCAATTTTTATGGTGGATTGTGAAAAACAATGAAGTGGAAAGATCACAAGACTAATTAACTGAACCTTTGAAAATTATTATGTGTCCCTCCTTACTGACTTGTGTAGTAGTTAAGAGGTTTCTCTCGCTTACTTCAAATTAGAGTATCATTATCATTTGGTCAGTTTAGGCTCACACAACCAAATCCGTCCACTTTTCATAAATCATTAGGAATGTACAATTGTGATTTTTTGTTTTAGATTTGACAAAACCAATCATTTTGTTAAGTTATGTGCTCAAGGTTGAGCAACACAAGCTTGCGAACACTCAATTTTTTTCCCTTAATTCCCGTGTACAGGAAGTGAGATGACACATGACTTAAGACATCCACAATTACACTAGATAGAATGTGGATCCTACAAACAAACTAAGATTGTAAGAAATAAATGACAAGAAATAACAAAATAAAATGAAAAACTGAGAAAATGAAAGATGGAGTTGTTCAAACCCCCCCCAAGCTTGAATTTGACTATGGCCTCATAGTCAAAAACAATCTTAAAGGTTGGAACAGAGATACCGATTTATTCTTCTGGCGGAGGCGGGTACTGTGGGGCCATGGGGTCCCAGGATGGGTACTGCCCATGAAAGCTCGGATCAAACTGGGGCATAGGTGGAGGTTGTGGATACCCCCCAAAGTAGTTCTGACTCCAGTAGTGATCATAAAAGGGATGTTGCTGCATCTCCATCCTATGCAACCAGTCATGAATCTGTTATTGGTTGTCGAGGAGGAGGTGCTCATTCTCGAAGATTGCCCCCTGATTGTCAAGTAACCAGTTTGTTGTCTCCTGAACACCCGTGTACACTACTGTATGCTGCTGCTGCGTTTGCTGTATATCCGGCAGCATGGCATACATTCCTTGCATCGAATAAACATCCTCGCTTGGTTGCGATGGAGGTGGTGGTGGCGGAGGTTGGTAAGAAGAAGATGCACCCAGATGCATGTGAGGACGCTTCCTAGGTGCCACCCATGCACGAAGAGGAGTGAAGGCCTCCTCTTCCTCTTTGGCCTCATCACCGTCATTGTCGTTGTCATCGCCGTCGTCTTCATCGGAGTCCGCAATGGCTATGATCGGCCATCGGAAATGTTGACCACCCTCAATATGGAAGACGGGGTCTGAAGTGAGCATTCCTGATATGCTTGATTGACGTGGCAGTGTGCATATGCCAGGCCATCATGAAGAAGGATAAGATTGGAACAGTGCAGATGTTGCAGGTTCACCTTGCTCCTGTTGGAGAGAGGAGTCAGCTGGGAGAAATTCAACCCAAGGTAGGAGGTCAGCGGAGTGATGAGTCCTCCAAAGTGACTTGGAGCCTTTGGCGTACTCCACTTTACCGCCAACACTCGCTGCAGAAAGAAAGCTCCCCAGTTGCATTCTTGGCGCTTGAGTAGCTTGTACAAGAAGAATAGGTCCGCCTCCTGGAATTTGCTAAGAGACATATCACCCCTAGAAAATAGGGTGGAACACAACATCCGATGAAGAATCTGCATGAACGGATGCTCGAAATTTTCTACCGCTGCGTTGTGGTAGCTCACAGATTTTCCCGGCGGTATCGTCACAAGCTCAACGAAGATGCCGTCGTAGTCGGTCCGGTTGTCTGGCCGCCGGTAATCAGTCCGCCCATGATTCCAGTTGTAGATCTCATTGAACTGGTAGAGTGTGAGATTGTAGTCAATGTTGTACAGCTAGAAAGACACACGGCCCTTGATCCACTCATGGTCCCTGGCGATGATGTCGTTTGGCACGACACAGACGTCCATCGATGCCATGAATTCTTCCACCAGCTCCTTGTAAGTAGGCCATTCATTGAAGAACGGCTGGCCATCAGCATGGTATTCCAGCTCATCGGGCATCCTGCTCGTGTGTCTCGCCTGCCCTTTTAGAACGTAGGCCAGATTTGCATCGAACCCCAAGTTGTGTATCGTCTCCCACTCAACATAGCGGGTCGGCTCGATTTTCCTCTTCATGATCTCCTCGTAGATCTTCTTGACCTCCGCAGATGGATGAACAATCCACGGGCATGGAATCGATGCAGTCGGTGGAGGCACGAACTCCGGGATGTCCATCGGGTTGGCACGTGAAGAAGATGCACCGGGAACATGCACCATGGTTGCGGCAGAAGGAGAAGTAGAGAAAGAGCTTGGTGAAGATCAGAGAAGGAAATCTCCGCTCGATGAAGAACGTGCTCCTGGATGCTCGTCGTCGGGCTCGGATTGCTCTGGAATACGCTTGGCACAGGTGGAGAAGAATTGCTTTGGAGTTGTGACGTCATATGATGGAAATCATTCTCATATATAGTTGTAGCCGGCGCTGCTGTATGCTCGTCGATACCATTGACGCGGGTCGATGGTATCGACACGCGTAGCACAATCTGTACTGCCGCTGGTATTGACGTCGTCGATGGCTGGATTCGCGGGGCCCGAATCGCTGATGTGTTGATACTATCAACATGTGTCGATGGTATTGACCCGTCCCCCAGATTGACTATCTAGTTGCAGCGATCGCCGTTGATCTCCTCTCACGGATCAGTGATGTGTCGCGTCGATACTATCGACGCAAGTCGATACTATCGACGCAAGTCGATAGTATCGACTTCTGATTAGGGAAACACCCTCCTGAGGCCGGCCGTCGCCTTCTGATTGTAACTGTGTCGATACCATCGACAGGCCCGTCGATGGTATCGACTTTACTGAGACGATTTCTTCTGAATATCTCCAGAGATCTCGCGAGTATCGACAACCATGTCGATACTAACGACCTCTGCTTGAGATCAACCTATTGGTATGTCGATACTATCGACGAGGCTGTCGATGGTATCGACGCAGTGTGATTTCTGTAGTTGCCAACATGTACCCCGATCAATACCATCGACACAAGGGTCGATGGTATCGACTCTACCTCAGTCCTACACAATGAGTAAACGATCACAGTATATTTTTTACACTAAAAACAAAGTCAAAATAAATCAAACTACGAATGTGAAAGAAACTAAACTAAAGTACTGATGGTTGGGTTGCCTCCCAACAAGTGCCCTTATTTAACGTCTTAGGGTGGATGACATTAAGCTCATCGTCAACGTAAAACTTTGGAGAGTGTTCCCAAGGGATCTTACGGCAGTTTGAACACAACTCGATCTTGGCCAATCCCCAAGGTCAATGTACCTCTCCCAATGGTAGTGACAACATCGGCTGTTGCTTGAAACGGTCTACCCAATAACATCTCACAACTTTGAAGTTGTGGCATGTCCATGATGACGAAGTCCACGGGAAAGTTGAACTTGTCTACCTTTACTAGCACATCCTCGCACACTCCGTATGGCTTCACAATGGACCCATTCGCCAACTCAATAGTTGCAGATGATTTCTTTATCTCCTTCAACCCAAGCTTTTGAAATGTGGACAGTGGCATAAGATTAATGATGGCACCCGAATCACACTGTTCTTGTGTAAAATGTCGATCACCTATACAGCATGGAATGTAGAAGCCTCCTGGGTCTTTCCTCTTCTGTGGTAAACTCCCATGGATAATTCAGCTCACCATCTCATTTACCCGGAAAACATCCGTGTCTTTAATATGCCTCTTCTTGTTGATGATTTCTTTGATGAACCTCCCATAGGCGGGAATCTTGTCTATCATTTCCACTAACAGGATATTGACATGGAGTTTTCTGAACATCTCCAAGAACTTCCTGTAATGTAGATGCTCCTTCTTCGACCTCGAGCTATCCGCACTAGGCACAACTTCCGCATGTGGAAGCTTATGAGGTGAAACATATGGGCTTTTTGGGGAAGTCTCCCCCAAGCTTGCTTCAATGTCACCCCCTGGCGTAGACTTTGGCACATTTCTCTCAACAGTTGTGACTTGTGGCGGCTCTTCTCTCAAAGTGGATGTATCTACACCTTGACACATGGCCTTCACCTGCTCTTCTTGCATAGGTGCAGGCGTGATCGAGATGGGCGCTTGGCGGGCTTTTATGACTGGACAATACCCGCCTGGTAGTCCATAATGACTGCGAGGATACGGTATTTTCGGTATAGCCTCCGTATCAAAAATCATTTTACCTTTGTCCTGGACCTCTACCACCGGGGGTTCTGCCTTAGTAATCACAGATATGTATTTTACTTGATGATGTGCTTGAGCAACTTCTGCATTCCCTGCGTGTCTCTGTTGATTTGCATGCTTTATGGTTGCCACTTCATTAGAAATTTGGGTCACGATCATCTCCAGTGCCCTCATTTGTGCTCCATGACTTTGCAGTGTTTGTCCAAACTTGGTCAAAATATCACCCTAAGACTGCAAGTGCTTACTAAACATGCTCATCATCTCCTGATTTTGCTGCACCACTTGACTAAGCAACTCGGTGCTTTTATCTTCGGCTCTTGGTTGCGGCTTCACATCTGGATCTTGGAGGAAGTTGTTCGGATCCTTCCATGAGAACTTCTTGTCCCTCCTCCAAGCATAATCATTATTTCTATAGCCCTGTTGTTGCATAAATTTGACCTGGGCTCCCTCATCAGATGATGCATCTTCTTTGGCAAGCAATTTCTTAGCTAGAAGATCTAGCTTGTCATTCAGCTCCTTGATGGCCCTGGACTCACCTGCAACTTTGACTTGTTCTGGTGCATCCCTATCGCCCCAAGACTATTTCTTTGCCATGTTTTTTAGTATCTCCCAGCACCTTGTATCTGTGTTGTTTAAGAAAAACCCTGAACCTGCCAAATCTAGGTTACTTCTATCATGCTCGGAAAGAGCAAAATAGAAGATTTTAACCTATTTTTCCATATCCAGACCATGGTGTGGGCACCTCTTTAGCATAATCTGAAAGCGTTCCCACATCTCCGAGTAGGTCTCTCCTGCCTTCAGAGTGAAATTGTGAATTTTTCTGATCAGATCGTTGGTCTTCTCAGGCGGAAAGAATCTTTCGAAGAACACTTCGACCATGTGGTTCCACGATTCCACATATTCTTCGTCAAGATTGTGCAACCATTCTCGTGCATTTCCTGCCAGAGAACTCGGAAACAACTTTAGGTATAGTGCATCTTGTGGGAACCTGTCAATTTTAATCATGTCACAATTCTACACGAATTGGCTTATATGAGTCACTGGGTATTCATTCTTGAGCCCATGGAAAGCATTCGATTTGACCAAGTTGATTAACGTATGTAGTGGCCTGAAATCAGAATTGCCCACTGTCGTGGTACAATTCACTACCTATGTTTAGGTCGGTTCCACCATCGTAGTAACCTATACCCTAAACTAGGTGCATTAAAAATGACCTCTCGGTATCCACCATTAACCTTACACCACCTTGTTCAAGGGATTTGTCAATTAATGTAAATTTCGTCTCTTTTCAACCATTAATTCTTCTTCCAAAGTAATTAAGGGCATTTGATTATTATTATGGTGATCAAGCATAAAAATATAATTGAGAAAATGAAATTATACCACGGATTTAAGAGATAAAAGATGAATTACTATGATAAAATTGTCATACAACGAATTCCCGGGCTACTCCCGATCCTAAAGACAAAGGAGATTAGCCCCGCATGTTCGTCTCAAAGCAAAACATGGTAGAGAAAAAGGGAAACATGGAGAAAAACATGATTGAGTGGTGAAACCCCTGAACAGAGAAGATCCAAGTGCTCCTTGGTGTAGAATACACGTTCTCCCACCTTTCGGTGGTGGAAATCGTCTTTTTCGGCATCCGGATCGGCTGGAGCGTGCTTCTGGGCTCTGTTCTTCTCTCCACACCTTCTCGAGATGTGTGCAGCGGCTAATGACGTGATAGATCGCTCTTGGCCACCGTCATTAGGTATAATCACCGAGTTAGGTCACCCAAAATATCATATCCGTCAGATTTAGATCGATCTGAAGCAAACTTGTATCTGACGGTGTCGATACCATAGACGTGATTCGATGGTATCGACCCCGCACAGTATCAGCTGGTCTTCTTTTCTTTTCTTTGTCATGACTGATGCCAACTCGATACCATCGACAAGGGTCGATGGTATCGACATTCATAGGCATCAGTTTTGTCCTTTTACGTCGTTGTAGCTCCACTCATCGATGGTATCGACTTTTGTGTCGATAGTATCGACTCTCTTTTCTGAAGCAACCTGATGGTATCTCGATACGATCGACTCTCCTGTCGATAGTATCGAGATTTTGCTGCTCCTTGCGGTTGGCTGCCTGTGGTCCGGTCGATGGTATCGACCACTGTCGATGGTATCGATAGCAGCAGATACTTGTTTTTCTTGAAATTTCAACATTAAACCACATAAGCGGAAACAAAACATATTCTTGTAATAATTTATACTCAAAATACTGAAATAAGGGAGATTTGACATAGAAAATGATCATAGACCAAAGTAGATTAATTATGCAATATTAACCACCAAAATGACCAATAACTGCATAAAACACAAATAAAACAAGTCTATAAATGCGACTCAAAATCATCGCATCAGCTATCATAGTTTGTTGAGTTTGCATCATCTTTTCAATGGCTGTTAATTTGTCCTCAGAAGAGACAGGTCCTTCTTGCTATCCTTGATGTTGATTAAGATTCTAGTACTGAGAGTTGTTTTGATAATTATTGTAGTTCCTATTCTAAAAGTTCCCCTTGAAATTTCCTTGATTCCCAAAATTCTATTGTCGATTATACTCGAATATTGGTGGGCCTCTTGGTTGATTGCTTGAACCAAATTGATGTGAGTTTACAGCTGCTGAGGGGTTTCCATATTGAAAACCTGGATGATTCCTATTCTGATTCAGATTGTAATAACTTTGACAAGAGATGGTATTAACAATGCTATGATTTTCCATTTGGCCATTATCTCTTTGGCCACATACGTTGCTCAGAAGAACATCATAAAGAACATTGCATGATAAGGTGGAATGATCAGTTCCTTTACATGCTTCACAAAATAGGGAAGCATACTTGACTTATTCTAGTTGTTGAGTGGGTGAACGTCCTCTTCCAATGGCAGCAAGAGATGATTCAATATGGTCTTGCTTGGCAACAAAGAGTTTTAAGGTTTCAGTGATAGATTTGTACTCGGGAGTAACTTCGGCCATAGCTACTTTCAAAACTCCTTTACCTATAGATCTACCCCAATTGGCTTGATTTTCTACTCCCAGGTTGATGACTCTCCATGCGCTGTCATAACTTTGACGCATGAAGTTTCCTCCAGACGAGGAATCTAGGAATCTCTTAATATCATCATCCACACCCCTATATAAAATCTCGATGAGTTGATTCTTGGGAATTTTGTGGTGTGGACACTTGTGTAGAAGCTCTTTGTATCTATCCCAAGCTTCAACAAGAGTTTCTCCAGGGACTTGAGTGAAATTTGTTATTCGCCCTCTAATTTCATAGGTGAGAGATGGAGGGTAGAAATTTTCTAGGAACACATTTTGGAGTTGTTCCCAAGTGGTGATGGGTATTTCACTTTCCAACGAATTGTACCAACTTATAGCTCTATCAGTGAGGGAATACTTGAAGAGACGGAGTTGAATGTCATCATCTATGACTCCATTTTGTTTTGTCATGGCACATAGATCAATAAATCTCAGAAGATGTTCTTGGCTATCTTCTCCTTGCTTGCCATAGAAAGGGTTATTCTAAAGAAGGGTGATCCAATGCGCTCTTATCTTGAAATTAGGAGCGTTGATGGGAGGAGGTTGCACTAGATGATGAACATTCACAACTTTTGGGATTGAGAACTCTCTCAGATCCTTTTGTAGTTCAGCTGCTTGCACTGTTAGGATTTCCAGTTGAACCGCAACCCTGGCTTCTTGCATGAGCCTTTCTCTTTGTGCATTGATGGCTTGAGCCACCCTTCGGGCTACTTCTTCGTCTTGATCCATCCTTGCTTGATTTTCTCTGATCTGACAATGAAAAGTTCTATCTATCTCGGGATCAAAGCTCGTTGTTAGTTCGGGGCTGTCCGAACGGTGCATGCACTATGCCTTGGATTGTACCTAAAAATAGAAATATTTTGAAAGTGAGAACTATAGAGTAGAGTCAAATTCAAGTAGATGATCGATTGTGTCAAAAGAAAAAGCAAAATTCAAAATTAGTCTTAAAAGATCTAGTTTTGACTAACTGATTTCATTGTCCCCGACAACGGCGCCAGAATTTGACGTGAGATTTTATCACACTAACAAACTCACTCGGGGTTGAAATCCCCGAGCTTTTACCCAAACCAAAGTGCAATAATACCACCCGCAAGTGGACGAGTCTTATCACAGTATAGTTAAGGATCAAACCCAAAGGACAACATTTTTAAGAATCTTTGTCAGTCTAGGATAGCTCGAGTTAAGACTAATATTTAAAATGATCGATTGATTTGAGGTTACTTAAACTAATTGCAAGAAAGTAAAAGCTGAATTAAAGTTGGGTTTCGATCAATGATATGAAATTGCTGGGATGGTATCGAGTTTCACCACTGCTACACACGCAAACACATTTTAACGCAAACCATCCAGGCAAGATATGACAATCCAAATAGAGCTGATGCAAAACCCCCCATACGGGCATTAGGTTCGCGTAAGCATCACCTTAGCAATCAGATGTCTCGTCACCAACCGTATCACTTACGACTCTGGAGATACAAAAATCCAACAAAGTTTGTGATCCCCCTATACAAGCGTTAGACAAACTGAAGCGTCACCGAAGGCTAGATGGATCGTACCCTCATAGATCATACACTTATGACCTCGAAGAAATCCCATTCTATTTCTAGTTTGGGAGACAACCACATTAATTGATAAGCAAGCATGTGATAGATCTACAAACTAACATCGACGATAAACAAAGACGATACAAAATCCAACTAAGGTTGTGGTCCTCCCTGAGGGATGTTTAGACCACAGAAGCATCACCGTAGGCTAGATGTCTCATCCCCTCACAGGTCATACACTTAAGACCTCAAGGAATCTTATCAAAAGTTCTCGTCAAAGAGTCGAACATTGTAAATCGCCATTCTATCCCACATATGGAAGATTTTGCAATATAGGAAAGAACAAGATGAAAGCAAGGAGATAATCAACTATGAACATACCAATTAACGATGAAATGGAAAGTTATATACATTACCATGGAGAGTTTAACAAAAGAACATGATTTGCATGGGCAGCGGGGCTAGTCCCCTCACCCCAATGAAAAGGTACTACTCACTCATGATGCAAGAAACAAGAAGAATAAGAAAGAGAGAGAAATCCACCATGAACTCGGTGCAGAAGGTAGTCACAGCTTGGTAAAGAAGATACGACCTTCTACGTCGTGTCGGAGCAGATCTGGACACGAACGGGAGATGCCAAGACAGACCAGACAGTCTCTCTCGCTCCAACTTCCTTCTCACCTCAGCCTCCTTGGTTGCAACACGGACAGTAGGTGGAATGAAACTGGTGTGGATGACACTGGATTTGGATTGGACCAGTGTACAGGCAGCCTATCGGCATCCTGGAACCGATTCCCCAAATTAGGACCCTAGTGGTCCTATTTATAGGCACGAGACAGGTCTTTACATTTTGCCACATTTCCAGTCAAACAATTTTGCAGATATTTTTGCTCCAACGGTCTTGTGAAATTTTGACCAAACGATCTTGAGAATAGAAGGGCAAACAGTTTTGCATCATTAAGACCAAACAGTTTCACAGACCATTTGCCTTCCTCCAAACGATCCTGTACAAAAATGGGCAAACGGTTTACAAACCGTTTGATATCAAACAGTCTTACATTCGGTCAACGCCTCAGCCAAATGGTCTTCGCCCTTACTGATCAAACAGTCTGAGGTTTGAAAGGGGCCAAACGGTCTTGCATCCAGCAACTTCAAATGGTTTGCAAACTATTTACAGTCAAACGGTCCTGGACAAGTCTGTTCGGTCTCTACTAGAAACAAACCTCCAAACGGTCTGGCCATTATGTGTAAGAAAGAGACCAAACGGTCTTGCTCACGTAGTTGTGACCCTTCCAAACGGTCTGAGACCATGCAGTACCACCATGTCGGAGGTGTTGATTGTTGAGTGTCCGACATTGAGGCAGGTAGCTAAGGAGCTGGTGGGTGCGCGGTGGTCGTAGTAGTAGATGTGGCAAAGTCGGGGCTGCTGCTCGATAGGGCGGAGGTCCAGGAACGTGGTGCCACCAGAATCGACCACATTTGAAGCAAAGAAGTGCTTCTTGGCGGAGTTGCAGAAGTAGGAGACGATGCATCACGACCGTGGCAAGGCACCACAATTGTGGTGATGCTGCTCCCCATGGTCGTGCTACCTTGCACGGGCGTGGTGTGTGACAAATTGGGATCTGATGGCGTTGAGACATGGTCGTGGCATGACACCACGGTCGTGGTGAGGATATTGCCCCACAACCGTGCTGCCTCATACGGGTGTGGCGGATGAGAGGGAGTCGATGCTGGTGGTGTGACACAGCCATGACACGACAACACGGTCAGGGCGATGTCAGTAGACCATGGCCGTGGTGGTTCAAAATGACCGTGGTCTAGAGTCTACTTAAAGGTTTTGCACTGCTCGATCCCTCACAGCTGGGTTATGCCTCCAATCGGCCTCCTCTAGTCAAACGGTCTTGAGACTGAATGGGCTCAAATGGTATGGATGGAGTCGCTTGGTTAGATTGATTGGTTAGAACCAAGGGTGAGTGAGGATGGGCCCCATCGGATTGTTTAACTTTATCAAGACCTGCATTAAATCAACATAAATTTGGTTAAAACCTTGATAATCGAATCAATTAAGTGATTTTTGCATATTATGATGCATTTTGATATTTAATGAGTGAAAGCAAATGTGTTGAGTTGAATTTGTGCAAAAATGATAATTGAATTCCCAAGTGAATATGCATTCATCAGGTGGAACACTAAATAAATATGTATAAATTGGAGGGAATTCATCAAGATTCTTAGTAATTAAAACTTACTATTTCAATTCATATTAAATTAGAAGACTATATCGACTACACTACTCATGTTAACTAATGTTTTAGACCTAATTTGTCAATGAAATTATAAAACAATTAACTGGTGCCTTAAGTTTTGAAGCTGGGAAACATGGAATAAATAACATGATTATGTACTTGAGATGTATCCTTAGTTTCTTCTACCTTTGTATCTCGGAAAATACATACTAATGATATAGAAAATACATCATATATATACATATATATGTATATATACATATATGTATATATATGTGTATGTATATATATGTATATATATATATATATATAGGGTGTTCATTGAATACCCGTGCGGGTAACCTGGAGTTTGCTACCGGGAAGCCAAAAAATTAACTCTTCTGGTCATAAAAGTAATCATGCTTTCAAAAAAGTAACTATTTTTATGAAGAAGTAACTATGCGACTAAAAAAGTAAATCTGTGAAAAATACACAGCAGATATGTATATAACCATGTTTTTGAATCTGTTGTTGCAAACCTAACTATCTATGCATGATGATTTACAGTTTGCAAGTTAAAGTAACCCTCTACATGACAAAAGTGAGAAACTAAAAAAAAGTAACCAAAATAGGGGGCAGGTAGCTACCCGCGCGGGTATTAAAGATGGACCCATATATATATATATATATATATATATATATATATATATATATATATATATATATATATATATATATATATATATATATATATATATATATATATATATATATATATATATATATATATATATATATAATTATATACATATATGTACTTATATTTGCATTTATATATTTATATATATAAGTATAAGAATTTTCACATGAGTTTGAATGTTACATATATGATCATATTTAGTGATGATTAGTCGGTATATTGGATGATAGTGTCATACTACTATTAATCCTAGCTAGTATTGTGATTATCATGGGGTATTGATACCTTGAGATTTATATTAGGGTCTACATGTCATAAGGGGGAAAAACCTTCTATGTAATTTCCAAGACAATATAATTCTAATAATATGGTGAAGTTCTTGTGCTAGATATAGAGATTTTCATTCCATTTGAATATTAAATTTTGATAAATATTGGAAACTTGTTTGTTAAGGTAATAGGTCTTATATTATCTGAACTGTATTATACTTGTAACATGAAAGTATGCATTATTCACTAAATTTAGTGAACCTTATATATTTTTAAGCATTATACTAACTCTTTCAAGTTCAACACTATATTTATAAATCTTTCATGTAATTCATAATTTGATATGGAACTGATTCTATTACCAAGAAAAGCTTTGGCTTCTTATTTAGGGTGTCATTGACCCCTACTTTGAGCAAAGGGTGGGTCTAGTTGTTCCCCATATTGACTAGAAAATAGTACGTAAATGAAGAATCTGAGAATAGATTATGTAACAAAAGTGTTATTTTGATATTTTATCATTTTTCTACTTTCCTATTTTACAAATATGCAATACTTTTATTACATTATTAACAACTAGATAGATAATGTCAACTTGAAATCCTCTTTTTTTATATTCCATTAAATATATCGTGCCCAATTTTATAATGAATATATTTTCTCTATTTTCATGCATACTTTAGTTATGACAATAAATGATTTAGTACTAGACATTGTTGACTCAGTTTTCTCTTTCGGTCCATTGTTGGTGGTTCCTTCCTTTAGGTTGTACATAGACAGAAGGACAAAATCATTTGTACTCTTCTAGTATTGAATTTTGAAGCATATATACTTGATAGAAATGGACAAAATGTCTAGTTAACCTTTGTTTATCTATCTTTATGTAGTTTCCTTTTATAGTCCCTTATGCAGACATTTCTATATTTGTTTGTTGCTAAAAAAATAATTATATTTGGTGAATGAAATATTGTATTACAAAATCACATATGTGTGAAAAAAATATTAACACATGAAATGGTATAAGAGCATCAAAAATCAACATTTATCAATTGCTTCAAATTTGGGTTTCCCTCAAAACTTCCATAACAATTCTTAGTCATTCTCATCATATAGGAGATACTGATGTTTCAGTTCGAGGAGTATGGGAACAAGAATAAAATGAAAGAGAACTGGTCCTCTGCACACAAAAAGAATTATCACAACCCATACCCTCATTCTCAATCAAAAAAACCTCCTTATCTTCTAAGGGATAATGCAACATTATAGTTGCAGCAACTCTAGACAATTCTTGGATCATCCATGGTTTCTTTCATCCATAGGTGCACTGGCCCCAAGGAACCAACAATACCAAATTTCCTCCAGATGTAGCCGCTTGAATTTATGGTTGAGATCAAATAATATATTATTAATTAAGTAGATAACTAGGTTCAATCTACCCAAGACAAACTCAAAAGTGTGAGTTTCCTCACACAACTCTATATGAAGTATGTTAGCTTCATCCCTACTATATCAATAAAGGAATGGTGGAAAAACATGCTTCATACCCATCATGGGGGTAATGCCTCCTTTGAGTTGAAAAAGTTGTTGGAGATCTTTTTCTAATAGCACATTCCTCAATCCATCACTAACAAAAATAATAATGAGTTCACCTCAACTCAACAAAGAAGGGATTTAGTGGCTAAATACCTCCTGCAATTCACTCTTTTGGAGGGGTATGAAACCAACCTCATTGAGGAGAGAGGGATACATGTCTTCCTAGATGGACTCAACAAGAATGTGTGTGACTATATGTTCCCTCAACTTCCTCTTTCCTTCAAGCAATTAGTGGACAAGGCTTAGTATATTGAAATTCATTAGAAAATGGCTAATTACTCTACACCAACACATTATAGAATACACAATCATAATCAAGATAATCACTACCAACAAACCACAACCAACACCACCACCACCAAAATAACAATAAGTGAAGGCATCCTCCATCTACTCATCAACCAGTGATGAATATTAACCCTTTTTCTCATAGTTATGAGAAGAAGCATTTAGGGAACTATTACCACCCTACATCCATATACTACAATTGTATCAAATAGGATGTTGCAATGTATATTTCCCTAAGCCTCAAAGGAAGAAAATACGTCACTTTGACTTGTGAACCCTCAATATTCAATTGAGTCAAAGAAATAACTGCAACAACCATTCTAGACTTGATCCTACTAAGAAGCCCATAGAGTAATTCTTAGGAATATTTAGACAAAAAGAATTGAGGAGGAATAGAATAGCAGAGAAGTAATTGAAGGTATGGTTATATAGCTTGCAAACTTGTGAAGGAACTTTTTTATTCTAGATCTATTGACATTGTATATAAACCGTTTGTATAGTCTTAAAATTTAGAAAAGATACATAGACTTCCTTGAATGTTAATACGCCTCATAATTGAATAGAAATTACATACCTAAGAAACACTCTTGTCCGCATCTTACTGGTCTGCAAATATTTTCATTATAGCCTCATCTTCCTCAACATGGTTGGCATTGACATAAATTTTGAGTTGAGTTAGAATTTAATAATAGTGATATGATAAAGTAGACATCTTTTTCTAGGGATATCGACACTCTTGCTCTTGAGACTGACCCAAATGTGGTGGACGGGAAGGTTGAAGCTTCTCTAGTGATTCTAAGAGAAGTAAACCTTGACAAACACTTATGGACGATAATAGAAGCCCCATAAGATCATGAGGAGAGAGAAAGATTGAAAGCGTGAGAGCTTGATAAGAAGAGTAAAAAATAATGTGAATGAGAAATAACAACTTCTACCATTTGAAGTAGTGAATTAACAATGTTTAAGATTTTTTAAACTAACTAAAGTAAGTGAAAACACATATTAAGTTTATGACTTAATGCACGCATGAAAAGATCATGTTTTTTTATCACTGAATTGATTGAATCATATACCTTGTAAAATTACTATTCCTATGCTATAAAAATGAAATCTGTCAATGGCCAAAGAATAAAATTATCCCTTCCCATGATAAATTCTGTGAAATATATGATGGTAGTGATAAATCTAAGTATATGAATTCATATTAACTTTGATAGTGACATAATTGTCCAACCCTGAGTATGGTACCTAAAAATAGTAAAAGGAAATGCTAAATTGTCTCTTTCATCTTCAAAGTGTTAATGAGATACTAAGAAATGGATACCACTTGGCAATGGTATGGAACATCCTTGCATTTTATGTTTTCCTAAATAAATTGTAGCTTACCTATTGGGGATAATTATGATGAGGCTAAGGCCCAACTAGTAGAGGAGGGATAAAATTATGAACTTTCAAATACTGCATGTTATATTAAAGGATAAAATTAGCCCTTCCCATGATAAATTTTGGGAAATATAAGAAGATAGTGATAAATCTAACTATATGAATTCATATTAACTTTGATAGAGACATAATTTTACAGCCCTAACTATGGCACCTAAAAATAGTAAAATGAAATGCTAAATTGTCTCTTTCATCTTCAATGTGTTAATGAGATACTAAGTGTAACATACTAGATCTCTAACCCTACCCTGGAAGTTGACATTTTAGACTTAACGAAACATGGTTGAAGGTTAGACCTAAATAAATGTTTAGTAAAACCCCAATGAGATAATGAATGTTTATGTCACCTTAATTTAACCTAATGTTCTAACATTAATCTTTAGTTTATAATGGATACATAAAATATGCCACATAACTCATTTTGGTGGTAATATGAAGATAAGAAACTTAATTGGATGAATAATTTCAATAATGGGTCGTTAATGGGCGATATGACATATCTCATAAAAAAAGTCTCAAAAGTAGAAACAAACTTCAAATTATAAATCTACATATCAAAATTAGCCTACATGTCAAATTTCATCTAATTTTGACAACCTTGAAATATTAAGATAAGTTTAGGAGAAAGAAAATGAGTAAAAGGCATAAGTAATGAATAATGTAATTATATAAATTAAAAATATAGAAATAATGGAAAATTCATATTCAACACATCAAAGATAACCTGTGGATAAAGTTTGGTCTAATTTGGATGTTGTTTGTGAAATTTATACAATTTTAAGTGCATTCTGGACTTTTCTGTAATTTACCCAATTGGGATTTTTTCTTTGCAAATTGTCACATGCATTATTATCCTTATATATTCCCTTACCATTTTCGAGTGTTTGAACCATAGGGCGCCTAGTTGCACCTTGGTTTGAAGGTGTTTCTTTATAAGGGCATTTTACGGATTACTCTCTTTATAAATGAGCTTATCAACCAATGGGGTTATTTCTTTGATTGGAGGTCAGTTGGGATGGCCTATAAGTGTCCATAAAATGACATTTGATATTCAAGAAGCCTCTATCCTCTGTCCTCTTGCATGGCCATGAAATCCCTAGGCTAAGGACACCTGGAAAGCTCCATGGACACCTCATGCTTGACTTCTTCCTTATCCATAAAGGTTTGCATGTCCAAGGCACCATTAGCATTGGACACATGGAAAGTAACTTGACACCTTGTGCTTGAATTCTTCCTTATCCATAAAGGCTTGCATGTCCATGGACACCCTTATACATGACACATGGAAAGTCTCATAGACACCTCATACTTGACCTCTTTCTTTATATAGCCATATGTTCCCCTTCCCAACTCCCAATTCAAAAACTCTTGCTCTCCTTTATTCCCTCTAGCTTAGAGAATCATTCCTACTATTTTTTTCCATGAAGATTTTGTCCCAAGGTAAAGTGAGGTGCCTACCTTGGTGAAGAAGGCTCTTAGGGTTCCAAATTTCTCTATTTAGGATTTCTTAAGCTCCTCCTTGGTGATTTTGACCAAAACTAGTAAGTATCCTCCTTTACTTCCCTATTTTCATGTTGTTAATCTTCCTTCCACCTTCTTCCAAGTCGGAACCATCACCTTCCATGGTGAAACCCCACCTACAACCCATTAACACCTCATCTCCATGTTCTTTTGTTAGGGTTGTTCACCTCTAAAGTGGAGAAGTTGCTTCTTGCTCGAGATAGGAGCTTTGGTGGAGAAACAAACCTCTCTAAGTTTGGGAACTTTACTTATTGGACCTATCCACCTTCCCTAGAGGTTCTTTGGATGCCTAGTATTGGATATAGGACTAACTTGGACTGTTTAGACTCTGAAGTTGAGGTATGATGTATCCCCTATTCTTCTATGTTGTGCAATTCACCTATGCTTATTCATTCTCTTTGTCCTATGGACATTAGCCTAAACACAATCTCTTTTCTTTTGAAAATCATGGTTCATGTGAAATACCTTATTTGATATTGATCATGTGATCATGGATATTCTTTTAAACTCTTATCTTATGCTTTGTTCATGATGGAACTCTAAAAGATGACATGTGATGTCTTTTACTCACTTAGGAGGTGGATGTATATGTTGGCCACTTATGTGGTGACTAGTATATATATTCTAACCATACTTTCTACTTGCCTCTACATTTTACATGTTATGTGATTCACTAGAACTAGAGTAGTGTAATTGCATTAGTTTTTATTGCAGATGTGTTATTTCCTATCGAGCAGATGTGATATTTCCTGCCCTTTTGGGATAGAAAGGAACCTCATACCCAGGGAAAGATGTGTAATTATTGGCCCATGTCTTATATATTTGGGAGATTGGCAGTATTTCTTTCTCTATCAGGTTTCAAGTTTATGAAACTTGTCCGCATTTGTGTTTATATTGTTCTAGGGCTATGTTTATCTCACATGCATGCAAGTTGTTGATATGGGGTGTGTACCCTAATTCTTTACATGTGCTTGTGTGGCACAATCTTTAAGTTTTATTAATGGCAGGTATTCTTTTGTTATCATATGATTTCAATTCCTTTTCTCTTGATACCCATATGGGTGGTCCTTATCCTTTCTATGGGAAGTCTTTTGTATTTGATGTCCTTTATTTCATATATTTCTCATTTTCCTATTTAGTATGCACATACCAGCCTTTGCTAATGTCATCTATTTTCTCTTCTTGCTGAGGTATGATTCCAACCTTACATGAAGGACTTGGATGATAAGGCATGAAGTTTTGGACTAGCTTACGGAGTTAATGCTTTGAGACAATGTTGTTATGGTTTAGATTTCCCACTAATTAGACCCTGATGTTGTATCATACATGTAAACCCTTATGGTATATTATGATGTACTTTTATAATCTTGTGAAAATTAATATAGTCATTATTTTTATTCTGCTGCTATACTTTGGTTGTTTTGAATACCATTATTGAAGTTTGAAAACTTTGCACCTATTCTAGCATACCTTTGAGTGTGTTTTGAATGGATGTTTTATTCTTCAAATGTCTAGTTAAGCATGTAAATAGGGAGTTCTCTAGAACCTGAGGACATGTTATTTTATTGAGTTGATACCATAATGGTATTTTCTTTTCTATGGTTCCAAATATTGTTTTCATAAGCTATGAAAAGAATAACACAATTTTGTCTAGTTGATCTTTTCACATGTGTAGGTCAAGTAGAATAAAATGTATAAATTGAGGAAATATAAAATTTCCTGCCGAGTTTATCGAGGTCGAGTGATATGTAATACCTTGTTCTTGCTTCATTCAATAGATTTGAAAAACCATAACTTGATTTATTAATTAAAATGTCAACAATTACCTTCTTCTCTACTTCTTTGCAAGTGAGCTCAAACATCCTAAATAAGGTTCCACTACGACTCAACTTGAACACCCCTTCGAGGTTCCCTATGGTGTTTTTTATAAATGACTTGTTACAAATTCCAAAAGTTAGATAAATAAGGGGAAAGAAAAAAATGTTACACACCTAGTTAAGTTAATGTTTTGTCGCACATATTTGGTCATTTATTAAAACATTATTTTTTATTGGAAACTATTTAGGCACATAAAAAATTTACAAAAATGCCTACACAGAAGCCCACATAATAAATTGGATTATCAGTCCTATCTCGATGGAAAAACTTATAGATCTGAATGCAAAATTATAAGAAAAAGATGAAGGTGGCTTAAGGTTCCTATTGGTGATGTGTTGAAGGCATCACAGAAGAGAGGTTGTATCATCAACAAATACTCCAACGATATCAAATGAAAAAGTCAAAAAATGATGGTGATTAGTCATGTAGGTTGCACCATGATTTTGTACCTTATGTGCAGCGGCATCATCAGGGCTCCATGTCGTCTAGGGCTCTAGAGACCACGGTGGAGATCTAGCCCCCCCCCCTCATGCGGTGCTCAAGCCTGGGGGAGGGGGTCAGGCGTCCTGCTGGACCGTCACCTTCTCCCCCCGGGCCTCCTCCTCAACTTGCCTCTCTTTCCGGTCTCCTTTTGCAGGTGCCTCTCCGAGCTCCTCATCTCCCCCCCTGGGCGGCGGCCGTGTGACCTGGTTGGGATCGGGTCTTCTTTTCGGCGTGTTGCTTGCAGGAGGTGGTGGCGCTCTTCTCCTGGAAGATTCTTTCTCAGATCTGCCTTGAGGCTGAAGCGGGTGGCTGGTGGGGGTGTCCTCGCTGGGGTTCTGGAGGAGGCGGGTTTCCCTCCTTTGTTTCTGCGTTTTTCGCTTGGGTGCTAGTTTCTGCTAATTTTTGGCAGGCTATCTGCCTTGTTCCGCCGTATATCGGTGTTGCTTGTTCCATTGAATAAGGATTGTTTCTCCTTCGTCTGTGAAGGCGGTGGTTTTTCTGGGTTTTTCCCCGGTAATTCAACCTTGGTTATGGCTAAATCTCACTCTGGATTGATCTTATTACTCAGTTGTATGGCTTCGTTTGAGTTGATATACGAGAAGAATACCGTCTTATTCCAGCCCCCCTACCACTACTTAACGCTCAAGTTGAAGGAATTCTTCAGGAAAAGCTTCTTAAGACAGCCTCAAGGAAGAAGAATCAATGTAGAAATGTCTCTCTCTCGTTCCAATATGAGTTGTAGTGCCCTTGGGGTTACTGAACGTGACGTTTGTATGTTTTGTTTGTATCTTTCTTCCCAATTGTAGATGTTGTATGGCTAAAAAGTAATGAATCGATCCATTTGCTCTAAAAAAAAACTAAGTCCTATCAAAACTTACATCGAGGTCTTGTATGACAATGATTAACAACATGATAACTGAAGGAATCAAGGTCTATAGTGTTGCAAAGTAGAGAAAATTCATCATCTGTGTAAAACTAAATCATAAGTCGATGATGAAGGATAGCTTGATACTAAATAGGTTACATGGAAAAACCAAACTTATCAATGGGAATTACAATTAGGAAGTCTTGTGCATGATCAATTTAAAAGAAGTGATGATATGTTATGCCTCAAAGACTCCTAGTCCTAATCTTAATCCTACATAGTGTTGCAGTCCTAATCCTAGTTTTGCCTTGGTTTGAGTCCAACCCATGTTCCTAATTTGATTTGGATTAGTATTCATATTTGGAGTTGGAAATGGAACTATCTACAACAACTTGGACTCCTATCATGTACTAGACTCCTATTAGGATTATCTATTCTTAGTTGAAGCCTATTGGCATGGAGCCTATAAAATTGTCTATTCTCATATTGAAAAGTACAAATGTATAAAATTGTAGAAAAGAGAGATCTCTTTCTTCTTTGGGTTTAATCTAATGAAGGTTTTGCTATTCTCTCTCTTTGATAGTATCTCTCCTTAGGAATCTTCTTTCAATAGTGAAATTCTGTCTCCTTCCGTGGAGTAGGTTGTCTAGAAAGAACCATGTAAATCCCTTGTTCAATGTTTGAGTGAATTATTATTCATCTTCTCACTGTGTATGTGTTGCTCATTGTTGTTTCTATTGTGCTGACTCAACAAATTGGTATTAGAGCCTGGTGATCAACAACAATGATGAGAACGTACAATATTGAGAAGTTTGATCACACAATCAACATCAAGTTATGGAAGATCAAGATGTGAGGCCTACTGGTGCAATAGGCGGTCACTAAAGCACTACTAGGTGTGAAAAATATGATAGCTTCTTTAACTGGTTAGCAAAAGTTAGATATGGACAAGAAAGCCCTACCTACCATCCAATTGTCACTTTCATAGATGGTTCTTGGTGCAGTCACTAAAGAGAATACCACTACATATTTGTGGTAGAAACTTGAATCTCTCTACATGACAAAGACTCTCCAAACAAAATTACATTATAAGAAATGTCTATATCTATTGCACTTGGATGAAGGAACATCTATTCGTGATCATGTTGATTAGTTCAACTTCATCATTATATATTTGGAAAATATTAACATCAAAGTGGAAGATGAAGATACAACCTTGGTTCTTTTATGCTCTCTTCCCCCTTCTTACAAGCAATTCCGTGAGACCACTATCTATAGCGAAGACTGTTGGTATGTATGCCCATAGATCCAATCATATGATGATTTGAGTGTGGCATTGGATACCTGAATTGAAAATAATAAAGGTAATTCCATATATTATGTTTGTCTCAGTCATGACATGATGACACATACATAGTAGATTTCTAAAGAATGATGCTACTTGATTACATATATCTTTAGATTGAGGACCTAAAAAATGAGATCATATGTATGATACTAGTACATACATTCTTGTTATGTCCCTAATTAGATATTAGTATGGAAGCAAAATAGACAACAAAAATAGATAAGACTAGAGTGTGCATTGACTGATGACAGAATTTCATTAGTCCATATATGTGATATCAAGTCAAACACATCGATACATGTTAGAGAACAGTGTATCAGGCTGACCCACCATGAGAATGATACATGGAGACCATGGAATGGTAGCCAAAATCATCTCTCATAGAGATAGTGGTTATTGTGGTTCTTAGACCTAAAGTCACTAAACCCATCATATGATGTTCATGTACTTTGACATCATCCAAAGTGATCTTGAATAAGGGTTGCCATAAAGGTGGTGCTTGAGTGCACTGTTACACATGGGGATAGACTGTGAGTGCTGTAGATGGGATCTGTCCATCCTACATGAGAATGATATCCATGGCCTCTTGATAAGTGATACTAAGAAATGTATTTCCATACTCATATGACTCAATATATGATATGTGAGCTCACATGCATCCCAGAGAGTCTTCTCTAGTTCAAGGAACATGGATTGAATGTTGATGAGGATGATGATTCCATGCCTCAAGTTCATCCGGTCATAAGAGACAAAGGAACTATACGATCATGGTAACACTGATCACAAATTGTAGGTTGAAGTTGTTTTCCAACTTTTTGAATTACTTGGGTAGAAATGATGTGTTGCTAGATACCACTCATTACTTATGATGTCATAATTGGTTACAAACATTCACTACCAATGTAATTATGGAGCTATATGGTCAGACACATAGGATACACTTACATTAAAGGAGCATATTCATGAATGATGTTTAGATTGATTACTAAAGGTGTTTAGTTAGTTCAGTCAAACAATTGAGGTTCAAAGTTGACTGACTAGACTCTGAACCAATCGGTTCAAGGGTAGACCCGATCGGTTGGAGTGTCAGCACAATTGGAATCCACATTGGCTGATCCATGATAGAACCAACATGTGAGATGGCCAGTTAACATAGTGAATCACCTTGTTCAATGGTCAATTCGATTGGATCAAGGATTGGTGTTGATGTCATGTTCTGCATTAATCGTACATTGAATACCAATGTGATTTAAAATAGGAAACTACACGAACCGATTGGTTCATAATGCAAACCGACTAGTTTGCACACAAATTAACTGGTTGGGCATGCAAACTGACCCGTTCACCATGAGCAGGTTCTGAAAATTCATGAATCTGACCCTTATGACTCCCGCATAGATTGCTAACCCTGACCCTGGCCTCTCATATAAATAGAGGGATATTGGGGGCTTCTCAGAACACAAGAATTATCTCAAAAAATTATTGTCCTCTCTAGTTGTGGTAACTAATAGAGAGCCTGAGAAAGTTCTACCTAACTAAGGGAGGGATAGCAAGGGAGAGATAATTTTGGGAGAGCGTATCAAATCTAGCAGGTTGACATTAAAAAAAAACAACTCCTTCCTGTTTCCTATGGTAGCACAATGTAGAGTTCCTGATGGTCCACATGGACTACTCTAGAGGAAGGGGGCCATTGTCTATTGCTAGGAGGACATCGTCAACCGTTGTCCATGGTGCTGCACCAGGAGGATGGAAAAGACAACTATTCAAGTGCTACTGCTAAAGAAGGAACGAGTTGCTTCCTGAAGAAGAAGAAGAAGCATGATGCTACTGCAAGGGTAATTTTGTTGGACTTGCTCCAGGACCAGGTATAACCTTATAATCTTTCCTTCCTAGATACACTATTGTTGACAGATTCTGCTAGTTAGGAAATCAAGCATTTAAATATTTTTATTTCTTCTTCTGTATCTGTCCCACCGATATGCCTACAATTATATCAGAGCCTTGTCAATTTACAATGTATCTAGATCTAAATTGATATGATTAGATTAATTTTTATTGCATATAATTTGAATATGAAATGTATATCTGATTAAATACCACTTACGATCCCAACTAACACATATATATATATATATATATATATATATATATATATATATATATATATATATATATATATATATATATATATATATATATATATATATATATATATATAAATATATATGGTATGATATTATATGTAATCCATACGTGTCACCCTAAAAATGTTTTGATGGTAGATGTTAGCATGGTTATCGCCAATAACCCTAATCTGTGTGTGCATGGTTGTGGTTATTTATTCCTATTGTTAATCGGTTTACAAACCAAGCCTCTCTCTTCCTTCTAAATGTAAATTAATGCTCTTCTTCATATTTCCCCTCGAATATAACTCGAGGTTTTCCCATTTACAATGTAAGAAATATGATGGTTTTAATTTATGTTTCAATGTGAGAAGATGTTCTGCACAAGGAAAAATGACTGGCTCATGAGACAGACCAATCAACTGGGGGACCGAGGAGGCAAGAAGACATGGCAGACCGATCGACTTATGGCCCAATCGATCGACATGTATATATATTTATATATAAAATCTTGCAATAAATATTAAGTCTAATATGATTTCCATAAGAAACACACATGAAAAGATTAATCGACCAATCATAGGTTACGCCAAAGCATGGTGCACTGTCTATCTTGTCAAAGTGTGATGGTAGATATGTAGATCTTCCAAAGTAGGATACATATTCTATCGTGTTTGCATTTGGGTCAGGCTTAACTAGGTGATCTTAATGGGATTAATCACCTAGAAGTATAAAGATGGTCAATGACAAAGAGTTGTGCACACCATATATGCAAGAGTTGCATGTGATGCAATTGGGAAATGTTGCCCACCTAAATAGTCAAGTTGTGAGCGATCAGCCAAAGCTGACTCATAATTTGATGAAATATGGATCTTGGCTCACTAGAAGATTGTACGCTATGATCTTCGGAGTTTATACATGAGGGTTATCAATTTGAACAATATAGTGGGAAAGATAATTAATTAAAAGCCTAATTAATATCACTAACTTATCAAATCAAACAAATAAAAAATGTTTTGAAACGTTGTAGAATTTCTTTTGTAGAGAAACACAAACACATTTTTATTGTTATTAGTTCTTGAGAAGGGTAAAAATAAATGGGATTAAATTCCACATATGGTCTAGGACTTTGAGAAAAAGTTCACACAAATGAGCAAAAGATCTATGTCCTTGTAGGACCAGAGTCAGAGAAACCTGCTCGAAATGTGCCTAAGGCTAAATGGATGCTTACTTGAAGCATGCCAATGATGTTGCAGACATCAAAAAACTTATGATATGCTATATGAACTATGATTTTCATGAACAACATGAAAACATGGACATTCTTGATATGGTAACACACCTTAAGAATCATGAAAAGTAGGTTAGGTATAATTTCTACGAAGCCTTGTTTGAGTGCAAACTGACAATTGGAGATCCAATAGAACCCCATGTGATGAATATAATTGGAATATGGAAAGACTGGGATTTGTTTTAGGTCAAGAGTTGACCACATATATGAATCTATCAATCGTTGCAAGAATCATACAACCATTTTATCAAGTGTTACTACTTGAGTAACTTGGCTAAACTACTATCAGAACTATTTGGCATGTTGATGCCAAAGTCAGAAGAAAGAAGGACAAATATGTGATGGTGATCAACAAAAGTGAGTCTAAGAGCAAAAGCAAGGCCAAGAAGAGGTTTGAGGCTAAGTTGAAGCTCAAGTCTTCTTCACTCAATATATGGAGAAGGGTAAGTGAAAGTGAAACTGTCCTTTCACTTAAAGGAACAAAGGAAGAAGAAAGAGATAGATATATCTACTTCAGGACCCAATACAAAGTAAGCTAGAACTATACAGAGCAAGAGTAGCTACCACAGCTTTAGGAATATGTCATTCATGGGCATGTAATATAATCAATGAATTGCTATTATATACTTGCCATTGATGAAAACATCATGTATCTTGTATGGACAAGAATCGATGATTCATTTTAAAAGATAAGATCTTGTAGGGTGATGCCCTATGTCTCACAATCTATACATGATAGTTGTAAAAACAAATGTGTATGGCCCATATACTGAATGACTTGATGACTCAAACAATGAATGCCTATAGCATTGTCATCTAAAGCACATAAATGAGAATTGCATTTCTAGAATCCATAATGATGGTATCTAGACTCTTTTGTTTATAGAACCAATAAATATATTCAAGTCTTATTTATTGGGCAATATGACAAGAGAATATTCACTAAATGTAGTGGGAGAGCGACTGTTCTATTAGGGCTCATACATACTGATGTATATAGACCTTTTAGAATAAATGCTAAGGGCAGTTACTAGTACCTCATTATATTTACCAATACTATCAGTAAATCTGATAATTGTATTTATTGAAATACAAGTACTAATCTCTTGAAATGTTCAAGGAGATCAAGAATGAAGTATGTAACTAACTCAATAAGAGTATTAAGACACCTCCATATGATCGATGTTAAAATATATTTAAACCAAGAGTTTGAGGACCTTATGGAGAGATCATGATAGTGTACAACAATGAACTTGATCTCAAACATAATCATGTGTCAAAAAGAAGGTATCACAACATGTTAATTCATGGTGCGATTATAAATAAAATCTAGTTGATTTTCAAATCTCTTTTGGGCACATGCTTAACACTAAATAATGTATCGTCTAAAATGGCTCAAAAAGACACCATATGAGATATGGTATGGGTGTTGTCCCTACGTCTTTTATATTGATTACGATTGAAAGTTTATATAAGAAAATAGTATCTTAAAATCTTTGTCATCCATAAATCACATAATGCTATTTTGTTGAAATATTATCCCAATCCAACAACAAAGGGGTTTGTTGCCCTGATGATTGTATTCTTAAAGAGGAACATAGTTCCAAAGGAATCAATGGAAGTAAAAGTCGAACTAAAAATATATGAGACAAACAGAAAACATTGAACCTAAAAGAGATACAGCAGGAACAATAGGAATCACAAGTTGTTGTGGAATCTCAAGTTCTTTATGTAACAAAAAACCTTATAGTTCAACTACAACATGCCTTGAGTTTGAAAGATCATGATATATTATAACTAATAAAGGAAATGAGTTGATCGTAGATGATGAGTCAAAAAACTACCTAGAAGCTATTTAGGGACCAGAGTCTGAGAAATGGCTTGAGGTCATAAGATCCAAGATGGAATCCATGTCAATGAAAAAGGTATCACCTTGGTGGAACCACTTGAAGGAGTTAAACCCATTGGGTGCATTTGGGTCTTCAATAAGAAGACCAACATGAAAGGGTAGATTTGTTGTAATGAGCTTCAAACAAGTTCTAGGTGTTGAACATGATAAAGTCTTTCACCAGTTACCATGGTTAAATCCATCAGGATCATGCTTGCAATTGTAGCTTAGTCTAACTATGAGATTTGGCATAAGGATGTTAAAACCACATTCCTTAACTAGAATAAATATTGGGATGTGTACGTGACACAACCTAAAGGTTTTATAAATCCAACATTGCAAATAAAGTCTATAAGATACGAAGGTCAATCTATGGATACATGATAGGTCAAAGATTTTTAGTTGAGTCAGAATGAAGAAGAAGTTTGTGATTACAAATTATTTAGTGGGAGAATACTTATATTCCACATAATTATAGGGAATGATATCCTTATCTTGCATATATAAAAACTTGGAAAGGAAAGTACCTTCTATATGAAGAGTTTAAGAAATTAATCCTATGTGATATGAATTAAGATATATAGAGATAGATCTAGAAAGCTTCTTGACCTAAGAAACAGAACATACTTTGACGATATGCTAATGGGGTTAAGCATGAAGGACTCATTAAGTGAAAACTTGTTCATATTATATGGAGTTAATCTTTCTAGAGTCTAGTGTTCCTAGTTCTTCATGAGTGAGATGCCATATGCATTTGCAATTGGATCTATCATGTATGTATGTACTCATCACGTTATCTCGTATGTATTGGACATGACGAAAGGATATATACCTATCTAGCAATCTCGTATGTATTGGACATGATGAATAGGTATCTATTAGATCCTAGTAATGGTCACAAGAATACCACAAGAACATCCTTAACTACTTGAGAAGTAAAAAATGATCAGTTCCTTGATGATGGTATAAGGAAGAGTTTGGTGTAAAGGGTTACACCGATGCAAATTTCCAAACTGACAAATAATAATCACAATCTAAAATTGTGGTTGACCTTAAAATGAGAACATTAAGTTGGAAAAGGTTTTGAGATAGAGACAGTTGTTTAAATTCATCAAATAGAAGTCGAGTATACTGGTGTTATGAGAACAATAGAGGATATTGTATGGATCTAGAAGTTCATATAGATTAACTTGATGGATGTTCCAACCATTGATGACACATTAGAATACTATGACAACAATGGAGCTATAGGTTAGGCAAGGAATACCTAATAGCATACTATGGGACTTCCGTCTCATGTGAAAAGTTGCACAAGGAAGAGATGTGAAACTTGCAAAATACCGACTTGAAGCAAACATTGCTATACCCTCTATAAAAGCTCTTGCGCAAAAGAAACATGATGGACATGTTAAAGATAACTTGGAATACGATTCGTGGGTGATTGTCTCTAAGTGAAAGTGGGAGTATGTTAGTATGTATGCCGAGAGAGACAATCAAATGATAATTAGAGTGTGGCATTGGATACTTGATTTGATAATAATAAAGGTAATGTCGTATGTTATGTTTGTCTCAATAGTAAGATGATGACACATACATAGTAGATGTCTAAAAAGTGATGTTACTCAATGAGGTTATATGTAAGATAAGATTACATACATTCTTGTTATGTTGCTAGTTAGATATTATAGTGCTATCCAAATAGACAAAAATAATACATAAGACTAGAGTGTGTGTTGACTGATGACAAAATCTCATTAGTAATGATATGTGATATCAAGTCAAGCACACAGATACATGTCAGAGAATAATGTATCATACAGACTCACCATGAGAATGATACATGGAGACCATATAATGGTAGTATGAATCATATCCGATAGTGATAGTGGTGTTGTGGTTCTTAGACCTAAAGTACTATACCCATCACATGTCATTCATGTACTTTGACTTCATCCAACATGCTCCTGGATATGGGTTGCCATAAAGGTGGTGCTCAGGTGGATTGTGACACATGGGGATAGAGTGTGAGTGATGTAGATGGGATTTGTCCCTCCTACAGGAGAAAGATATCCAATACCTCTTTATAAGAGAGACTGAGAAATGTATTGTCATAATCATGTGACTCGATATATGATGAGCATCTCAGACAATCTGATCTAGTTCAAGGAAAAAGGATTGAATTCAGCTGACCAGGGAAAGGATGAGGAGCTGGGGGCTGAACTGCGATGAGAGCTGTGTGTTGTGTGGTAAGGCTCCTGAAACACACTGCCATCTGTTTTTTGAGTGTGACTATGCCGCATACTTATGGAAGAGGGGAAGCCTGGAGTGTGGATGGGGCGGCCAACCGCCCATGGCGCTGCACGAGATTATCCCTTGGATAATTCATCTCACTGAATTCAGCCCGGGGAGCCGGTCCTTCGGGGGGTTGTTCTTAGCTTCCACCGTTTACCATGTGTGGGGTGAACGGAATGCTAGAACGCATGGGAAGGGACCGAGAGATAATCTACAACTTTTTGATGTAATTAGTCATAGTTTGTTTTGGTTTTTCAAAGCTAACCCCTTGTACATGGTTGGTGTGGATACCATGGTACTATAGAGATGGGACCTTGTTGGTCATGTATAGTATTTGGGGTTTTTGTTGTTATCCCCTATACTTTTTCCTTGGTTCTGATTAGTAATATTTTACCTTATCCAAAAAAAAAAGGATTGAATTTTGATGAGGATGACAATTCCATCCCTGAGTTAAATTCGGATATCAGACACAAAGGAACTATTCAATCACAATGACACTAATCATGGATTGTAGGTTGAAGTTGTTCTCCAACATTCTGAATTACTTGGGTACAAATGATATGTTTCTAAAACCACTCATTAGTTGTGATGTCATAATTGTTTATGGACATTCAGCTAATGTAACTTTGGACCTGTAGGGTCACATACATAGGATACACTTGGATTAAAGGAGTATTTTCATGAATAATGTTCAGATTGATTACTAAAGGTGTTTAGATATTCAATAAACAACTGAGGTTCATAGACTGATTGGACTCTAAACTGACTGGTTCAAGGGTTGAACCGATCGGTTGGAGTGTCATGACAATTGGAATCAACATTGGTTGATCAATGGTTGAACTAGATATTTAGTTTACATAGTGAACCGACCAGTTCATGGTCCCAACTGAAAAGTTCATGGGTTGAACCACCCAGTTTGATGGTCAATTCAATTCGACCAAGGATTGGTGTTGATGTCATGTTGTGCATTTATAGTACATTGAATTCTATTATGATTCAGAATAGGAAATTGCCCAAACTGACTGGTTCATAGTGTGAACTGACTAATTTATGCATGAACTGACCATTTGAGCATGCCATTTGACTAGTTCACCTTGCATAGGTTCTAAAAAATATGAGAATATGACCTTTTTGACTCTCACATAGATTGGGAACCCTGATCCTGGCCTCTCCTATAAATAGATGGGTACTGAGGGCTTTTATAAACATCATAGTTGGCTCTTATAATTGTTGTCCTCTCTAATTGTGGTAACCAATAGAGAGTCAGAGCAAGCCCTACTCGATTAAGGGAGGTATTGCAAGAGAGAGAGATAATTGTAGGAGTGCATTTAAACTCTACTAGGTTTGATGTTCGAAAGGTGAAACTCCTTCCCATCGGCTCTGGTAGCGCAACGTGGAGTTCCCAATGGTCCACGTTGACAACTCTAGAGGCGGAAGGTCATTGTCTATAGCTAGCAGGACACTATCAACTATTGTCCATGGTGATTCAGTAGGAGGCCAATGGAGACCACTATTCGAGTGTTGCTACTGAAGGAGCAAGATGCTGCCTAAAAAAGAAGACGCATTATGCTAAAGCAAGGGAAATGCTTCGTTTAGTTAGAGAATTAGATATTTATATAATTTATTTCTGCTGCCTTATCTATCACCCCGATTCACCTACAAAGACTCCATCAAGATAGAAGAAGTAATATCTTCTCTCATGTATAAATTATTGATGGATAAGTAATTGATTATATCTTCTAACGGTAGCCAAGTATAGGCTCTCCATGTGAGGGGTCTATAAAATAATAAGGTACTAATGAAGAATACAGTCACTCTATGTCCAATACTAATAACAACTAATCATGTAAATATTGCAAAAAGAAGGGTCATACAATTTAAGAATGCTTCAAATTGCATAATAAAAACAGGTGTAAAAACAAAGATCTTCAAGAAAAACCTAGTGGTGCCATTATCACACAAGAAGACATCAAATTTTTTATGGCATCCTCTACTTCAAGATATTAGAATTCATGGATTCTTGACTATGGTTATTCCTTTCACATATGTCCAAGAAGGGATTGGTTCTCCACATATAGTGTAGTTGATCATGGAGTTGTTTTTATGGTAGATGATTCTACTTGCAAGACTATTAGAATTGCATCCATCCACATCAAGATGTTTGGTGGTGTTATTATATCAAACTCCAATGTCAATAATGTTCAAGGTCTTGCTAAAAATCTCATCTCTCTAGGAACACTTGAAGAAAAAGGTTTTCTACAATCCGCAAAAGATGGAATCATGTCTGTGTACAAAGATTAAACGATTTTTATCAGTGGTCAAAGACAAATTGGAAATTTTTGCTCACTTATTGGTGAAACTGTCATTGTGACATCATCTACGTTTTCTTCCTCATCCACTTCTGATTCAAACACCACCATCTGTGGGAAATTGGGAGTGCATATTGTTGAATATGCAGAGGCCCAAGTCGAGTACCTCCTTGCATCCACAATTTTAGGTTATGGAGAATGATTGTGGTAATGCCTCAGATATTGTGAAATGTGGAAGGCAGTAGTTTAACTATAGGATGCCTCTTATAGAACAATTATGTGTGAGACTATTCTCTAGGGTCGTGACATGTAACAAGGTGGGCTAGTTGTTTTCATCTTGTCCATATGTCATTATTGGTAGTTGATGTTATGTCTCTGCATTGTCTCTCGTACTGATCGAGAGTTGTTGGTGAGATCATGGAGTCCGGCTATTCCATAGATCTTGTATGGCACTGATTTACTTAGCAGTGGTTAGTTGCATTTGGGTGGTATGACTCAAATCCTCAGGACATTAATAAAGATTTCATGCGGTCGTGTAGCATATCTTTCTAGGGTTATACACATCACTTCACATTGGAACCTAATCCTTGTTTGATTCTTTTTACATAGATATGATGTGTAGTGCATTAAGAGATAATAAATAAGCTTCTGTTGTACTTGAGTACATACAATAGCCATGCTTATGCTAATAGATATATTTCTCAACTGGCTATGCTTATGATGATAGTTACCACATGTTGTTAACTATACTTATACTTTTATCCATGCCTCTATTAGTTAGAGATGTTAAACTGATAGGTATGCCACTATCTTTAGAAATGTTGTAATTTCTATATGTGTCTCTATAACTAGAGATGCTTAAACTTCCAATCATGCTTATCCAGATAGTTGTGCTTATGTTGTCAGCTCTACTTATGATGTAGATCTGCTTAATCTATTAGACATGCTAATACTATCCACTATGCCTATGTTAATAGACTTATTCATGATGATGGAAATGCTATGGTACTGTATTGTTTACACCACTACCAATGTATATGATGATAATAAGGCTAAATTATGGTAGGATTGATCTGCTCCTTTATGTATATTGTTGATCATATTCCTTGTATATTTAATCATCTTAAACTGTTCAAATATTTAAACTATTGTAATTAATAAGTGTTGTTGGAGGTTATATCACTTGTTCGGACATGGGTCTCACTTCGTGGGTAACCACATATTTTTAGGTGATTGGCAATAACGACATTAGTCATGTGGCATCAATAAGGAGCTTTAGTGTTTAACCTTTGAGAAGGTTGTCTATTGTCTAGTATGTCCTAGAGTTGTCTCTGTACTCTCATGTCTAGGCAGGAAAGTTTGTGAACAGTGTTTCAATTGAATCAGGTTTTTGGTAACATATTATTTTCTTGTTCAAGTGATATATGTGGAAATGTTTCTTGTGTAAAATATATATCTGGTGTTTAAGACAATGGAACAATTGTAAGAGATTCTAAGCTTAATATGAATATAAGCAAGCGTTGGGCTCTTGTGTAATATCTCAGAGCATATTGGTTATGTTGAATCGATTTTAATTTACTCTCTTTTTTGAAAATGTTATTAATTAGCAATTAATTGTGTTTTATGTTTTGAGTAATCTCATTTAGTGTAACGGGTACTCATAGACATTTAGAAAGGACTTCATGTAGTGTCCTATTAGGCTTAAGAAGCTTTAGATCTCAGTCGGTGTTTGGGGCTTCTTCCACTCCAACATTGTCTTCACCTTATTTGGATTCACACACATACTTAGAAGATACATCATGACCCCAAGAAGACACTTTAGTCACCCTGACCTCAGTCTTGATGAACTTGACACACAATTATTACTGCTTCAACAATCCTAGGGCTTAGTGGAGTTTTTGACCCTTCCGTTGACCATCTCTAAAGTACATTGATATGTTATCAACAAAACTTTCAACAACTCATAAGGAAATGACTTGAGCACTCTATTCATCAAGTCTACAAATTTCACTAAGGCATTGGTTAGTCAAATGACACAACCATGAACTCATAGTGACCATATGGCTGATGTCATTCTCTCTAATTCTCATCTGATGATATCCATACTTCAAGTCTATTAAAAGGAACATTGTAGCACTCGTCGACTGATCAACAAACCATCTATCCTTAGCAGTGATCTTGTTCAATGGTCAATAGCCCATATACAACACCATCAAAGTACTCTTCTTCTTTCCCAAACAACACATGGAGGATCACAACATCAAACTCTATTTCCATCTAAGGAAGAGAAACATTGGGCAACTCATCTGATAAACATCTTCATCTCACGCAATAAACGCGTGCCCTCGATACTAGAATTTGTCACCTTGGCATCCATTGCATGTTCTATAAGCAACTCACACCCTGGTCTCATTAACTTCTCTGTCATCATAACTAACTGCAAATGTATAGGAGGAGTCTTCCAAACTATTGCAAGGCTAAAAAAACATGCTTATCACAAAGCATAATGATCTTGGAACTAGAATCCAAAGGAACCATGTATCACACCAAGGTATCCACCTTCATGATTACAACAACTCCACACGTACCAAGTGGCATAAAATCCACTAGAATGATGCAATCCAAAAAGAAAGATCACAAAAGAAAACACACTTCCCACAACACTACAACACTATCCTGGGGTTACTAGCAATGGGTTACCAATTCTTCCTTCATCATGCAAGTTATAACTTTTATGTATCATTTTACCTTTTTCATTTTGGTGCCTTGTCATCAGCATAGGAATTGTCATGATTATCGTGTTTCATTCTTATTTCTCATTAATTCTTTATCATTCTTGTGTATGTCCTCTTGTTTTATTATATTCATCAATCACTTGTCAAGAGGTAGCTCATTATATTTCACATTTCCTCATTAACTTCTTTTACATGTCATGATAATTTTACTTTAACACTTTCTTACCCACATAGGTCAGTTTGAGATTAGCTCAAGTTCCACTTTATCGATATGTCATTGTTCTTATTCATCTTCTCATATCACACTTATCTCAGGAGTTCTCTTCTTATGTAACGATCCTGCCTCCCGAAAACCCCGAATTAAGGGAGACCAGAAGGTCAAAGACGTTATCCCAATATTTTAGGATCCATGGTTTAACATTTAATCAAAAACAATTACCAAATTATACTATTATTAAACTACAAAGCTGGAATAAAATAAAACTTTTGCATACATTTTATAAATAGGATCTAAGACTTCTATCCGGAGTAGAAATCTATCTAATCCTCCTTTGGATCACTTAAATTAATCTTCATAGATTTCACTTTACTATTTGTCCTTTTTAGATAATACCTAAAACTCTGACAAACAAAACGTCGGTTCGTATATTTCTGTACTGGTATGTGGGGGACAATCAAAATCATACATTTAATTGTAACAACATATTGTAAGCAATTATGATTTAACTAAATAAACTCAAAATTTTAAACATGACTACTCAATCCTTACATACCCTAGCCTCTGTGCTATCCCTGCAGTGGAAATGGATACTACCTCTCATATGGTATATCTCAACTAACCCCCATGATCCTACCTTACAGGTAGATCAATACATAGGGTTGTGGAGTCGTATGGTCCTACCTTAGGGTAGACCAACACATCGACTCGTGATAACCTGATGATCCTACCTCACGGGTAGACCATGTACTAGGTCATCTGATAACCTGATGATCCTACCTCGTAGGTAGACCATGTACTAGGTCATCCTCCTCATCATTAACAAAGTCACAGAGGAGGATCATGATCGGAGTTAGTCATGCACGTATAATTATGGTGATAGTCATAGTCACTTTATAGCTGCATGAAATAAAAGTCAATCAAGCAATTATTTCAATGGAACTGATAAAACCTCAGGAATCACTATGAAACTAAAGCAATTTAACCATTGGCATAACCACATACCTGATCCAGAGTAACTTGATGTCCAAGGAAGAATAATCAAGAATAATCAATCAAGTAATCAATCAGTGAACTTTAAAATAATGCATTACACCCATGTGTCATTAAACATCCTCAAACTTGACTCGGGTCGCACATTAGAGTTTCTAGGCCACCTTTTAGGGTTTTATTAGGGTTTTAGCTTCTGCCATCCAATTATCACTTTTAATGTAGTTTTGGCCCACAACCCCTAATTTCAACATCATATGCGTGATTGAATTCCAATTAAGTCAATTATAACTATTTTACACTAAACTACCAACCTTATCCTCATAAGTCATATCTAGATCATTAAGGCCAATTAGCATGTTCAAGATCTTTTGAATTAACAACTATGATTTCATCAATGATTATATCCAAATCCACAAATGAACCCAAATTACCATTTTTCACATCTTCTAGCTTAGTAAACCCTAATTACACTAGTTATGAACAATTATCTCTGATTAGCTCTCTTTCATCATATTTATGAAATTAAATCATACTTTGATTACTAGCATAAAATTAGTCTATTAAATACATCCATAATGAAGATCTTGGGCTTTGATCTATTTAAAGCATTAAAGTTATCAACTTTATGTAATTTTCAAATTACAAGTAGAAATAGAGTTTAATTATATTTTTAATGGATTTCACGTGTTTTTCTGAGCAAGTTTCATATATTACATGTATTAATCCAAGATACCATTAATTAACCACGAATTTTGCATGATAGATCATTATTAGCCAATTAGAACGTGCCACGTCAGCATATTACCTTTATATTTGTAGTCGCTGGAAATAGTAAAGGACCAACCCACCCTTGCATTTTAAACATATGTACAGGGGCATATGTGTCTTTTGATTATAATCCTCCTTCAACCTCATGCAGTGGCCATACAACAACCTGCGGCCGTCCGTACTAGATCATTCCTATGGTTTGTCATCGAGTGCTTAGGGTGGACAACCCCATGCACATGATCCACCTTGATGCCTCCCACCTTGTTCTCTACCCTCAGGCCTTCCTCACACCTGGTACTCATCCTTCCCCCAAGTCGTCACTCTGCATGTCATTCCTATTGTTTGCAATGCTATCGCAGGGAGATGCATGGATGAAGCCTGGGTGGCACTCCCACACTGGCGAGGTCTCTGCACTATACCGACCCTTTCCTTTTACCTCGTCATAGCTTCCATTACTCCCAACGGAGGTCCTTGGTGGTATTGGTTGGTAGGAGGAAGAGGAAGGCGACCAGGATGGAGGAGTTACTTGCCATCAATAATGAAACTGGAGATCGAAATCCTCTAGATCGCCGAAGAGGGTGGATACTCCAAAGAGGGGCATCAAGAGGATTCCTTCAAGGCAATAATAAAGACAAGGTTCATAGCAGCCAACCTTTTCAATCCGATCCCATGGATGAAGAGGGTCCTTTCTAGAATGCTAGACCGATGAGGAGGGGCACGCATCTAGGATGCGGAGGGGTATGATTACGGACCATCCTTTTATAGGACTATAGGAACATAGACGGATAAGGATGGATGGAAGATTGTTATAGGATTTGCTTCCCTTATTGCACACATGGTAAGAGAGGGTCTTATGGGAAAGTATGGGTTTTCTTCTCTTATCTTTAATTATTTTCCCATCCTTATCATGTACACAAGTTCATGCCTTCGTCCAAGGATTTTTCTCTTATTAAAGTCTTGCTCTTATATTACTTCTTTTTCCTTGGGGTTTAAGTAATCCAAAAGTGGCAAGGAGTATTACACTATCCCTAAACACATTTTTCCAAGATTATTTAATCTCAACACCAACGAGGAAAGAGAAAAGAAAATACTCTTTTTATATAAACCCTATGATTTTACTCTAAAAGGCTACGAGAGGCACCACCATATGATTTCCACATAATTCTTATATTTTCCTCATTATTTCAAATTTCCTTCTTAATAATGCATTATTGATTTCTTCTTTTTCTTTTAATCATGTTGAACTCATTAATATAATATGATCCAAAAAATCACATGCAAAAAGGAAGTATTGCAAAGGGAATCCATTCAATACATATAATTTACACAATTCCCATTATCATATATTTATTGGGGAAATTGCATTTCCAACCAAAAGAACCCAAAAATTGGGGTTGTAACATCCTTCCCTTATTATAGCAATTTTTCCCTCAAAATTCCACCAAACATACAAACAAACAGGATAAGACTTACTTATGTCCATCATCAACTCCCATCTGGCTTCATCCTCTCCATGACGCTTCCAAGGAACCTTTATCATCTTATATTCTTACATATGAGTTTTCTCTCACCTTGGTATCTCGTACCCTCATAGGTGACTCAGGATATTTTAGCTGCCCTAGAAGCTCAAAAGGTTCATGGCTCAATACATGGTTGAGATACATCACATAGTGCCCTAGATTGGACTCATAGAACACACCATACATCATGTCATCCTGGGGGGTAAGGCTAAACATAATCATCTCCACCAATCCATCTCAAATGGACCCATGTATTAGGGACTCATATTTCTCATCTATAGCTCATAGGGGTCAGGTTTTCATAACACATGTCCTCCCACAGTGCACTGCATGTCAGTCTGCTTTACATCAGCTCACAACTCTTGTCGCCCTTGGGCTTTCTCAGCCATTGGTCGATCAAAGCGACTTCATCTGCACCCACTATGATTTCTCTGACCTTCACAAGGTCCTCTCATCGGCATCATCTAAATGAAGTAATGACCGACACAACCTCCCTTACATAGCTCCTTACATCCGGATACTAGCTATGGTGGCTATCATCACAAGAAAACTCTCTTAGGGTTGGAACTGCTCCCATGTATCACCTTGAACGAGCACACTTGGTCTCATCAGACCCTGTAAAGTCTAGATTATACTCTATTAATAGTTCATCAGGTTAGGAGTGATAAGTTGTGCTTCAAAATAGTATCAAGTTCTTCATGTACCTACTTCCACCGCATAGAAGTGAACTTGCGGTCATGCTCTAGATATTGAACTCGATCTTGGTGTAGTTGAACTATCTATCTCTCATGCATACAGTTCAAACTCTGAGCTCATCATCTTGGTTATCAAACTCAAACCTATATAACTCATAAATTCCATACTGCTCTTGATACAAATGTCCTCATATGATGACTACCTCAGTTCTCTTCGTGTTTGCAACCATCTATCAAAAGGTATGATACTTCCTCTATCCTCAAACATCATAGAAGGGTTTCGATTCATATCACCTTTATCTTTAGTGTATGGCATGTGTAATGCCCTATCTCTCACCCCCATAATGAGAGGAAATACGCATTTGGCTACAGTCCAAATACAAAGTTCATCCCGTTCCAAGAATAGAGATGATGCATCACCCATCGCTAGCACACCTTCCAATCTAAGATGAAACGTACTTCACATGTCTTCCACACCATGAAAAACTATTTTCACATTTATGGAAAGGTTGCTCCAAAACACTATCAGGTCTTGCACATCTCTCTTTTATGTAAAACCCTTAGTCATTACATCAAGGTCTCTAGGGTGCCGACACTTTTTGGGGTGATCTGACCCTTATGCATCTAGGTAGTGCCGATCACATTTACCTCGTAGGCCCCATGAACTCATGAAGGTGGCCAACCTCATAACCCATGGGCCTCGGGCAAAGGTAGTTGTTACCTCCCAACCCTATGTTCTTGTGCATGTAGGGAACAAACAACTCCTACTTCCATCAGTCTTATCCCTACCTCACCTTAGTATTGACTTAGTATTCTATCATGTTACCTTTCAAATGTCAATCCTTACCCAAAAATCCATCATCTCTCTAGGGCCTCATGGTCAAACTTACATCCTTTCAAAGGGATCATGGCGACATCCTCGGTCTGACCCCATGCAAGTTACCTCCATGGCAACATATCCTCATGCCCTTTAGAGATGGTCCAACTTGGTTCTATAGATTCATGATCATAGTATGTACTCTCCACTTCACTCATCAAGCTCCTATGAGAGACCTCTTTAGGATACCTCAACCTAAACAAAAGTCAATACTCACCCTACAGAAGGGTCCTTCCCTAGGATGGGAGAAAACTATCTCTTAATAGCAACAAAGGTCACAAACGTCCCCACGTCCAGGGTTTACATCATCATGTGCATGCTTAGCCCAGTCAAGCCACTAAGGCACATATCTAGCAAGAACATTACCTAATAAACCATGCTAGGTCTCTGTGGTATGTCACACTTGCTCCTATCCCTCAACATTGGACCAAAACCATACATGCATATGTCACCAACCTATGCGAGAGGGGTTCATCAAACATATACCTTAGCCCAAGGGGTTTCCTTTTCCTCTAAACATGAGGGGATGCCAAACTCGAATCTGTAGGAACTCAAACATCATTGTGAGCACCAGGTGCACCAGGTACTACCACTTCCTCTCTTAGGTCAAGGAACCCTAGGTACATTTTTATGCATCAGTTGTCCAACCATGAACCAAACATGCAAAAGGTAGGGCATACACTTCCTACCATTATTTCATGTGAACAACACCCTAAAGTCATACCCAGGGACAACAAACTCAGTGTGAGACATCATAACTTGTTATTGTACCTCATCAGGGTCTAAGGAATTCTCCTTCTTATACCTAGAAGGTAGGTACCTACAACCTCTGTACATCAGTTGAAAAAGCCTCTTCTCATTCTAGGGTTTGGTTCCTCTAAAGGAAACCAAGATACCACAAGCCTCCAAGGATCATACATGAGGCAACCACAACCATCCACATAGGTCGTCCATTCTAGGTCATAACATACCCAAATTTTCATGATTCCTCATGTTTTAGAGTCAAGGTCACCAACCTTCTTCATCGAGTCTCGTTCTTTCTCTCTAAAGCTAACCCTACAGCTGGTCCTACCACTGGATATTCTTTCACCAAAGATGGGTGAAGCTCATAAGGGTACACATCTATCCCTACTTGGGTGAAGCGTACTATCAAAACTTACATCCAGTCAAGATCATCAAACACTCTTTGCATGCTCATATCATGAACTATGAGGCATAACTTTTCTGGTCTAAGCCACAACCTACTGTCAGCACTACTGACATTCTCTCTTACATAGGTGTGTGCTCTTATATGCTCATATATGCCCGTAAGGGTTTCTATATGGTCACCACTATCCCCTTTAATGAAGGAGCTATCCTTCACCCTAACAAGCACGACCCTTCCCAGGTTGGGTTGCCAAAAGGCACTAGGTCAGCCAACCGCACATAGCTCATACTTCTCATGGGTACACAAAACCTATATGCATGTCATCCCACACACTACAAAAAAAATGGTCTTTAACTATGAAAAAATTGTAGCGAAAACCCCATATTTTGTAGCTAGAGGCTTTAACTACATATTTCTTTACACATACAAATTGTAGTATATGCTCGTATAGCTAAAGCCTTTAACTATATTTTTCAAATATGTAGTTAGATAATCCATTCGCTACAAATTCATATGTATCCGGAAGTGTAGCTAGATATTGTCCTTACATATTTAAATATAAGTACAATTATAGCTAAATGTATGACTACAATTGCATATATAGTTAGTATGTAGCAAAAACATGAAGTTAATACATTTTATATGTATTTAATGTGTAGGGAAAGACATCAATTACTATATACATATATATGTAGTTGATTATGCATCTAGCTACATATGTAGTGTCATTTAGTACACATATATATGCTTAGTTGGACTATATATTCATATATATATAGTGTAATTTGTTAGTACACAAGTTCTTTTAGTAACAAAATTGTAGTATTTAGAACAAGTGATGCTCATTATGCCAACAATATTACTTTCATTTATAATGAAGTGTCGAATGTACATGGGGAGGACGTATACCTTGCCCTTATTATATAATGTGTACAAAAAAAAAGTATATACAAATATAAATGATTCCATGGTCTACTAACATCTTTATGAAAGAGTTGTGTCTTTCTTGGCCAGTTTTAACATCCTTATTGTCTTCTTTTTTTGTTCAAGATCTTGTTGTTTGGCCATCATCATCCAAAATCACCCGAGATAAGAATTTGAAAGGAACCCTCCAAGCAGAGATAGAAGGAATATCATCCCTTTGAAGTTAGTCACTATGTTTGCAGCTGCTGGCAGTGGCTGTTCAAATATATACGTAGGTCTATGCAATTTAGCCTTCTCATAGCAGCAAAGAGCCATATCAAATTGAAACATATCATGATACATTGTTGTGCCAGTGGCGTTGTTGCAGTTGTGGCTGGGCGGGCTTGGGCTTCAAATGGAGTTGCATCATAATGCTTCAAAGAGAAATGAACCACAATATTAGTCACAAATAGTATACAACTCCAAGACGTGAGTAGCTGCAAGCACTTCAAAAATAATTCTATGTATAACACTATAATAGGGAGATATGGACATATACTGAGATGAAGTTAATATTCATATATGTCATAAGGTAAAGATCATACAAATAGTTTTTATAAAGATATATAAGCATTCATACATGGAATAAATGAAGGTTGGTATGAGAATAAGATGATATAATTAGTAACTTGAAGAGACGAGAAGTAAAGGAAACTTCATTCACTTGTGCGGCCCACAATATGTACTGTCAGATGTACCAAATTTTTAAACCACACAACTTAGCAGAATAGATGATTGAGAACTCTGTCTTATATATAGTGAATCCTTAAAACTAATGAGGACACTTCATACTATTCCACTAAATCTGAGACACACCAGTGGTGTAGATACCTGATGTTTCTAACAGGTCATGATGAATGCATAACTCAATTCTTAGTTAAAAGATAAAAAATGTTGGCCAATAAAAGATATTATTCTAGACTAATTGCTAAGGTCTAGGTAAGATCACATTCTAGTAAATAAATAATCCCCCAATCCTCAAACTCTTCAGGACTAAAGTAAACTAGGCATGTAATGTTCTGGTTTTGAAGACAATGTAAAATGACAATGCTTAGTTATTGTGACACCAAGTTAGTAAGTTTTTATATAGGTCTTGTTTGATTAGGGGCTTGAATTTTTTACCACTCATTTCATCTCTACAAAGAACCACTTCATATAAAATTCCCTAATCTATTCATTAAGTTGAGAAGTATCACCCGTTTAGAGTTGTAACACCTATGAAGATGGATCCCATGAAGTCTGAAGGTGACTAGGATTCTTCATGATTAAAAAAGTATACTTGAATCTTAGTTTTAGTGCAACAGATTTTTCTGGACATGACATTTATTGATATGTATTCCTCTTGAATGGAATTAGATACATATAAATGATAATGAATTCTCTACAAATGGTGGAAATGTATTGGACTTGTGCATGTTAAAATAGTGATATCGATAAGGATTAAGGAGCTTAAATTTATTCTCAGCATGCAACATAGTTCATTTTCAAAATGAATTAGAATATTCACCATGACATTTAAGAGAAATAGAACAAGAATTTTTAGGACTGTCTTCATATTGATCAGTGTAAGAGTATAAAATCAAGCAAGTTTATAAGTAACTAAAAATTAGAGGTTTAGCACAAATGTGTAGTAGATGTGTGCAAGCTCCACAATAACCACAAAATCCAAATATGCATGCAACCTTTCAAATTGTGATTGTACTGAAGGATATTAATTAGCAAAATCTAAACAATCAAAATGAAATTAGTAACAACTCACAAGTTAAAACAATTAGAATGGGATTTTTCACTTTTAAACTGTGTCCTATAACTCTTTGAGGACGAGTTCAAATGGTGGAAGTTCCTTCAGTGCTACACAAAAATTTCCCTGAAGTGATGTTTGTGAACAAAACTTTTACTTATGTTACAACAATAACTACAACCTCCTTAACCTCAAACAAAGACATTTGGACCAGCATGTAGCATACTCTTCTAACATGTATGCTACAACAAGGTCTACAACCTCCATAACCTCAAGATTGTTGATTGAAGGATGAAAAAAATGTAATGAAATGATCTCTAAAGAAATATTGTTGAAGGATCTTGGTACTAGTCTTGGGTGTATATGTGATAATTTTCTTCATTTTTCATGTGCTTGGTTTGTACTTATTGGATTTCATTGAACTAGTCTTCACTTGAGCAAGAGTAAGATTTTTACAATAGATCAGATGCTTCCAGCTTAGGATTATGTAATGGATGCCAACTTATGGCTCTATTTTGATTATCAAACTACTTTGAGGATTGTTATAATTTACAATAAAGTCATGGTAAACTAAAACATACTTACTTCTACCTGAAAACCAAGAAAAATAAAGATAATTGGGTAGGTATCTTCTAAAAAATCGCAATCCTAAGATAACACAAAGAGTTATACATGATTTAGTTCTTTGTTGAGTGATTTGATTTAGTTCTTGGACTAACTTGTAGATGTACCTAATCACCTTTAGAAGAACTTGGAAATTTGGAATTCCATGTTAAGGAGGAATACCTAAATTCAGAAGGGTACATATTTGGAATCCACATTAACTTGATGTTGAAAATAGAAATGTAGTGCATGTATGATCATGCATCACAGATTCATGTCATTGAGACTAATAGTTACTAGCCGACCTTCACACATCATCACATGATTTTTTAGATGCATTATATAATTTGGCTTCTGCATGCACTTTTGTTTTATTTCTATTATTTGTATGCTTAAGTGCTATGGTTGTATGAGATCTGACAATACCATTTTGGAAACAACATGAAAACAAAGAAGAAGATGTTCTGATAGTTTGTAAACGTTGACAACATCATTGAAGTGATTACTGTTCTGTTCTATTCATGTGACAATAGGTTGAAAATGGCATATACCCATTTGGCAAGAAAATCCACCTTTGGATAGTCTGAGTAAGAATTCATTTTATCATATCTAAGGTAGTTAGAATATCATTAAACTCACCATGTTGAAAGCCTACAAAAGAAGAGAAATGTCTGTGTTGTTTCTCAAATATGTCAAACTAGTGTCAGCATTTTGGGGCATGTGCTGACAAGTTGTCATGTCGATAGTCTCTTCTCAATTTAAATGTTTGGTCATTAAACTTCTTTCTACTAATTCTCTGATCATGCTAGAAAATTATATATATCTATTTTCAGTTGGTCTCTAAGAGAAGAGAGGAGCATGAGCATACCTCTGGCATCTTCTAGGCGAGTGGGGAAATCGGCAAGGCATGACCATGCTCATCTGCCACAATGTTTCAATTTCCTTCACGTCAGGGGTCGCTATGGATCTTCATGCCACTATTGCCATAGTGATGTTATTCATGATAGGACAAAAACACAACATCGTTGGGGTCATTCTAGAATTTTTGTCAAGCACGAGACTCAGAAAGGAATGAAAAGAGTTCTCAAGAGACGAGAGCAAGTCAAGAACATCATTCTGATAAAGATATGCATATGCATGATCTGCAATTTTCAAAAGATAACAGTGTTGATGAAAAACAAATTGTTCATACTACTGATGAAGACGATACATGAGGTTTGCCTCACCTTGTTGCTCCATCACCTGGGTCAATGGAGGTGGACAACTATACTTTCCATAAAATTGTGCTAGCTGGAGCTAAGGAAGAACATGGTAAAAATCAAAGTCTTGAAGAGTCAAGAGAAAAATATGTTGAGCAACAATCCTCACCACTGTACAGATCACCAGATCAAGTAACACCTGCAGTTGGAGAAGATTTCAGCAACTGGTTAGATAACAACATCATTTTGCAACAATTCTTTCTTCAAATTGCATATAATAGAAAAACCAGGTACAATAAAATTTTAGATCGTATTATCTATTAGTAAGTATATGTATACTACTTTATATGGGATGGAGCTACCTTCTAGAATGAAATGGCCAAGTGGTATTTGGCCAACTATATCAGGAACCTCTCAAATTCAGTAAACATCTCCAGAATACTTTATATAAGCATAGAATAATAGTATATTCCATTATTGCAGATGTATGTCTCAAGTAACTGAAACTGTAGAAAAATAGCTCATTTTATAATGAAATGGAGACAAGAAAAAAAGAACATATATCATAGTATTCGATTCAAAACATTAATCATCTTCAGAACATATCCCAACTAAGAGCCTTAATCATAAGTGACCAATCTTTTAGCAAAAATAAAGAATATCAAGATACCTTAGCCTTAGGTATGAAATTTACTTCATTAAGATATCAACCAGAGCCAAGTAATGAAAATAGAATCCGTGAGTAATAAAATCCAAACTTCAAACATAAAGAAGGCTTGTGTACTATACATCAAGCTACAATAGTAATGCTCCAAATAATGTATAAAACCCAGGAGTAAAGCACCCCTAAAATTCAGCCCTCCTTGACTCCATGCTATTAGAAAATCCTAACTCAGATCTAAAACCAAATATCCACCATGCACACAAACGATGAAAAGGATTAGGTAGACTTAACCCGGAGAATCAATTCGTAAGGAATCGAACAAAGTGATTAATATATTATCCTTGTTATTGACTGGGGAAAAGTAATTCAGATTATCCTTGTAATTCACTCAAGAACTGTAAGATATTAGTTTAGCTAGAAAATATAGTTGTTCAGGTCCAAGGTTGCTAAGGTTTATCTTCCCAGTAGTGATGTTTAATATCTTTTGGTTGGCAATATGTGGCTGCTGCAGATCTGAACTGTCAAAGACAACGAGTTGCAACATTTGGGCCAATAAAGGAGACAAAATTAGAGTGCACTATTGAAGCAAATTGATAGATGGAATTGTTTTCGATTCCATCCTTAAAAGAGGCGATCCCATTGATTATGAGCTTGGCAACAACACATAATCAAGGGTTGGAATTAAGGGTTCATTGGAATGTATGTTGGATAGGAATAAAAAATAAACATACCTACTAAACCTAGGTATGGAGAACATGACTCTCCATCAAAGATTCCAGGTGGTGCTACACACATATTTCATACACTATCTTCATATGTATGACTGATATTGGCATAGGCATAGGATAAATATGGCCACACAAAAATTGAACAAAATATTGCTAGTCGAGCACATGTTGCTCACCTTCATTTTCCATTAGGGAAAAGTGGGCTGTAAGGAGCACTGGAGTATGAAGCAATATAAGGAATCTAGATTCCATAGGGAACTCCTAGTGAAGCAACATGGGAAACCAAAACATAATGTATAATAGATTAGATTTATAAACTTTAGTAGAGATTGTCATAGATACCAAAAATAAGAACTGAATAAAAGTAGAATAGAATGTATCTTATGTAACATCTAAAGAAGGGATTCGAGACCAAGCACATGAACCATTTGTAGGTATTCTAAGATTCAAAAAGCCTTAACCTGGACTTAGGAGAAAACTATGAGAATGTTAGAATTCATCGTTTCAAACTGGTCCATAGTTTCTTAGCCCGAGAAAGTACAAAACTCTATTTCCAAGCAAAATTTCAAACTAGTATGACATGTTCATTCAATCTACAAGAATATTAAACCAAGTTTTTTTCTCCTTTCTAGTAGATTATTTCTGGAATGACACGTTCATTCAATGCAACACAAGTGAAACAAGAGGTAAACACTAGCAATTTTAACCAATACTTAGAAACACAACAAATATCACGACAAGCTAACATAATGTTTACTATATAGATAGGCACACTTACCATTGATCTAAAACATCAACTACTTAGTACAACATTATAGTATTGTTGGTTCTGCAAAGATAAAGAAACATGTCACCATGATTAATATATATAATTACATACACTATATGTAACCTTAATTAAAAACATAGCCTAGAATCTTTTTTGTGAGGCACCTATCATGCAAACAAGTAACTTTAGAATTCCATAGACATCTAATAATAGGAGACAGTTAAGTGATGTTGCAATAAATTTTAATTGACAAGCAGGAATTTTGTTTTAGAACTACCTCGTCCTGTGGCTACTGAAGAAATACCCATAGGCCTTGGTCATTTCATGGAAAAATCATGGAATATATTGGTACACATGTTTCTTTCTAGAAATTAGAAAGAGAAAACTAAAAGATTCCACTTTATAGTAATAAAAAAGAGGAACATCATGTATTGCAGGCCTGATGTGTGACTATTCACCAATTAAGTCATCAACCATTAGTCTCAAAAATTTATAGTGCCTTTTACAATATAAAATTAGTAGGAATTGTAGTGTAAATGTAGGGCCTACTTCTGATTTTTCTATCTTAGAACAATGTTAACTAGATCAAATACTCCTTCCGTTAGTGTTAGTTGGATATAAAAACAAAATTTTGAATGGTGTAAATTCAGTAAGTCAAGTTTATGTAATACTTGTTATGTTAGATAGATTCTACTACATTTTATGACAAAGTTACAATAGCCAGAAAATCAGCCGTGTTAAAGCAGGAAAATAGAGAAACTCATAATAGATTCTTTATGCTTATAATAAGGGGAATATATAGTGCAATAAAAACACAGCTTGAAGAAGCACACATGTAAATATTTGTTAAAACTTAATAATGAAGGTAAAACTCACCCAATCTAGATAGGATTCTTCAAAAATATGCTTCCAAGATGTTATATGGGATGAAAATAGAAAATTAGCATTATGAATTACAGAACAACACCATACATCGAAAAAACTACCCATGATTTGGAACCTATAAGCAACACACAGATGTCTCTAACAAGGAAATTGCACGATACTGGAATGGTAGGATAAGAATACTAAGTTATCTCTCACAGTATCTTTAAATCTGAAGAATGTCAATTTCTACATTACCATAAAGATGTTGATCTAATCTATCTTGACAATATTTCTACTCTAACCTCTTTTCTTGGGCCAGAAACCACCAGCTGGATAGCACAACAGTTCTCCCAACTCCCAAATCTTCATTTGTTAGACCTTCAACATGTTGGACAACCCCTAACAAAAATTTAATTTAACTAAGTATTGATGTTTCTCACTTCTCTAATGGATTAGTTTCAGGAAGTGATCTTTATAGAGACCACAAGGGATTTCTGAAGGGAGATACACACTTTACTTTCAAAGTTTCTTTCTCTGTAAAACTAGCTAGCAACAGTTGTGCTCTTTGGGCATAAAACCACAACCATTTAAGTTTTCAGATGTAGGGCATCGAATCAGATTATGTAGTTGTACTTTCAAGCCACTTCTGATGTCGGAGGATCTGTGCGTGCCTACCTTCAAGGAGAACGACGAGAGGCCGTGGATGAGTCTCCCGCAACAGGTTGTCACGACCATGGACGAGTTCCATCGATGGTCTGTGATAGTCCAAGTACTGGGGAAGGCAGTGGTGCTACAATAGGCCAACAACTCCATGGCTGGATGCTAAGAGCCTGGAGACCAAAGGGCGAGTTGCAGATCTTAGCTCTGACGGGGGGACTCTTTTTGGTGAGATTCACCTCTATTGCTGATATGGAGGTGGCATTGGAACATGGACCTTGGTTCTTCGACAGCCAATTGGTCCTCACTCGAAGATGGACGCCCGAGGCAGATATCAGGCATGCAACGCTCACCTCAGCCCCTGTTTGGGTTACCTTGCCCAATGTGGGTTCTCACTGGATGAGGAGGGCGATTTACATTATCTCCTGTGGCATCGACACACATAAAGTTATTGACTTTTTGGATAGAGGCAAGTATGCTGGTGTTGCCCATGCGTGTGTGGAGCTGAAAGCATATAGGAAAGCACCACTTGTGGTCATGTTGGAGATGCCTAACGGTGATGCCCTGGAGATTAAGGTTTTATACGATGCCTTACCGGACCATTGTGATAGATGCAAGGTGTTTGGGCACTACGCTGGTGGATGCCCAGGGGAGAGAATGAGGTTGTCTAAACCACCCATCATCAGGGGCAGAGATCTCGATAAGAGAATGAATAAAAGGAGGAACAAGAGGAAAGGGGGTAGCACCAGCAGACCACTTGGAGCGAACAAGAACATTTCTGAGGTGCAGGTTCACGGCGAAGGGCCGGAGGCGGATAATCCTTTGGTTGTTGACCCTATTTCTGGGGGTTTGGCTGATAGGGAGGAGTTGATGGCTGATGTCGGGTCGGAGAACACCGTAGGGGAGGCTGCTGCTACCCTTGAGGTGGCTATAGAAATTCCATAGACACAGAATGAGGGAGAGGGGTTTGTGTTGTCAGGTAGCAGGTCCAAAAGGAAGGCTAAAGGGAAAGTTGTCAAAAATGTGAGCGAGATGCCGGTGCAGGAGGCCGAGCAGGTTGCTGCAGTCAACCCGTTCTCCCTTCTTGATGGGCTTGAAGGTGAGGAGTGTACATATAAAATGACGCCAAGTGCTATACCGACCTCATCTAGGAGAACAAGGAGAGGAGGGGCCATTACCAGAAGGTGTGGTTGAGGTGCCACATCAATTAGATGTGCATCTTAGCATGGAACCTGAGGGGCGTTTCTCGCCCTGCTAAGCAAAGGAAGAAAGGAATGTTTAATGTTTTGATTACTTGAAAGTGTTAGCCAGGATCATTTATAAGTTGACATCTAATTGGTAACCAGTAACTAAATCTCAAAACTTGATATTCATTTAATCCCCAAGGCAAATCATGTATTAACTGGCCAACTTATTTATTGCTACTAATCTTCTTACATATCATATGTAACTCTATCGACTGCTGCATCACCTTGTTCAAAATCGATGTAGCGTGGAAATAGGGATTCAATTACTTTCCTTAACTTTCATTACTCCACAAATTCAATTACTTTCTAGTATTCTTTGTCATTTACCTCCAATTACAGCAAGTTTTCTATAGGTTGATGTGAAAGGTTTCCGGAAGCCAACATTGTTGTTTCAATGGGTGGGAATGAATGTGCTAATGATACACTCTCTGGCTGCATGTGACCTGTTTCCAGCATTTATTCAGGGTTTCTATTGGTGAGATCCTGCAGCTAACCTGGTATTGAGATATTCATCTTCTCTAGAGTTTGGTAGTTATGAATAAAATATTGAGAAATAATCAATTATCTGATCTATTACACTGATTGTCATTACATATTCTTTGAACTTCTAAATGGCTGCATTCTAGAGAAAAATTGCTTGCTTTTGATAAACAAAATAGGTATTACTATAAATTACTCATTTGAGGATTGTAAGGTATATCTAACGTAGATTATACTTGTAGGTTAATCTAAAGAATTGGAAAAAGCAACAAAGAATCATCATCCATGCCTCTAGATCTACGAAAATAGAATCTCCAAGAAAACACTAATGCTACTATGAATCATAAGTACTTCCAACATAGTTAATGATAAAAAACTATTTATGTTCCAGACTAAAATCCGACATGAATGCAATTTTCAAAGAAGAGTGTTGGAAGCAAGAAAACTCCCATAAATTGCTTTAAGAAAGGAGACAACAATACAAAATATCTATGTTATGGAAAGTGCGAAGAATGCAGATTGCCTCCTTTGAAGCGGAAAGCGGGAAGCGAGTTTTGAAGCGGGCCAAAGAGGGCACTTTTTGAAAAAGTGGTTGATGTTGTTTAAAATTAATTTATAAAAAAATTTGATTGCCATACTACCAACAGTAAGATATATTTGGACTTTCATAGATCAAACAAAAAAATCAAGCATTTTGCGTAAATCTTCACTGCTGCAAATAACTTTCATAGATCAAAATGGTTCCTAGTAACAAAATTATATGTTTACAAGATAAGAAGCAAAAAAAACTTCAATTGTGATCACCACCAACCATACTAATTTGTGAAAGGAAAAAGAATAATAAGTATTCAATAGATTCATTTCTAATTAGTAATTAATTAGAATAGTCATGTAATCATACACGGTATATAATGTACCTTATTACATATAATGCTATTGATGTTTGTTTCCCTATGTTGTTAAGTAATTACAGATATAATATGTGGTATACAATTACTGTACTACATGATATAGTATGGAATCAGTACTGATAAAGGAAATGGTGTATACTATTGAATAATTTTCCTCTTCAATATTCAGTAGTCGGTACATTCATTCCTAATTAATTAGACATGTAATGATATAACTTGTATAATGATATTGCTGTTTATTTTCCTATGTCATCAATTGACTAATACATTGCAGGATGAAAGATGCATGGTATACTACTGATTTGGTACTGATAAAGTATTTTAATTTCAGTATACTACTGAATTACTGGTGTTTAACAAATTAGAAAACATGTATACGGTGTTTTTTTGCATTGTGATAAGTGATAACTGATAACAAAGAGATTATTTGTACTGGTAGTACCAGTCTGGTACATGTTCATGTGGAATAAAATGGGGTTCTAAGACTTTGCATTGCAGCAATTCAGAAAATCAAGGTTAACAACCTACAGCTGAAAATCATGCGGGAGTTGAAATTAACTGTTGGAAATCAAGGTTGTAGATGATTACAACCTTCAAACGTTGAAATGATTAGACAAGAAGAAGGAGAACAGAGACAAAACGATTATTGTTGTGTGCCACAACCATCAACAGTTAACAACTAGCAGCCTAGAGGAGCTTGAGGGGAGTGGAAGATAGAGTAATGAAGAAGAGAATGCAGAACATACTTGAACTGTTGTGCATAGAGAACAATCCGTCGAGAAACCATCGCCTGGACTCCTGGACGGCCGCCGCGTAGCCTAGCACTGAAGCAATGGATATACTTACCTGAGAATAAATGATTAATCATGATCAAATGTCTACAGAAATCAGTAATATATTCATCATTTTGACATCTGAAATGGCATGGAATTGGGTTTTCAAAAGTCCCAAGAGATCACTTTCAAGTAATCAAAACATTAAACATTCCTTTCTACCATGCAACATAAAGATGTGAATAACTTCTGAGGTAGCCAATTAATCATGGAGCATAAGGTATAGGAAACCAATATTAAGACATACATAAGGTCAAACTCGCAATATGAGGACATGCTAAATCTGTACTAAACACTATATTTACAATCCAATATGGAAAATAACTTCAGAATTTGTGTGCTTCAAATAGTACTGCATAAAAAAGACCAATGCAAACCATGTTTGCACCTACGATATAGACAATATAATAGCTTGAAAAGAGCATGAAGAAACTTAATGTTTCAAGAACTTCATACCTGATCGTGATTCAAAGAATATCACATATCGTTGGAGGTGTGAACATAACAGTAATAATGACCATAACGAGTATTATAGCCAAGATGAACCAGTACCCCATACAAAGTGTTGATTGCATCTCCTTCCTAGAGTGTTAAAGAGGAATTGGGACATGAAAAAATGGTTTCACAAATGTGTGTATGGAAAGGCATGCACTAACATTCATTAAAATTTTATTATCTACAGATCAATCACAAATGGCTTCATGTTCAAGTGAGCATTAACCACTACTACAACTAGGGTGGTGCCCTGCCCCCAAGCTGTTGTCATCTTTGTTGAGGCTCTGCCTTGAGTCTGTGATTATTCAATGCATTTTGTAAATTTGTATCATCTTGTAACTAGTGTAGGAAAGAACTTAATTAAAACATAAATAGAAATACCCCAGTTTGTGACCTACCTCCATCTTGACATCCATTGATCATGTAGTAAATGGACCTTGTAGAATGAACACAAAAATTAGTTTCTAGATCTTGAGAAGTTTAAAAATTAGTCGGAACATGCCTACAAATATTCTATATCAACCCAACTTCCATAATCTGCACTAAATATTTTGAATGTTATCTGCAACACCCTGACTTCAAAGCATTAATTGAAAATCTAATAAGTGTTTGCCATGGGTAGCAACTAGAGCTAGCAATCAAATATCTTTATAGGATTGACCAAAAGGTGTCACAAGAGCAACTTGCAGCTATGGATAACAAACCAAATACTAAATAATGACCACAAGTTCTCCATCAGTCAACTGCCATTGTGTTTAATCACACTTTCCATAGTGAAAATAATAATTGGGCACATCTCTACAGTAAATTACAAAATAAAACAAACTATTTAATCATTCTAAAATATATACTAGTGTGGCTTATAATATAATTGTGCCTATCCTTATAATTCTGGTGAGCTAAAATTATGAAATCGTATCAAAGGTTATGGTACTAATAAAGGAAAGAAACATTGATGACTATTATTAGGAGGAATTTCAGGAATAAGAGGATTTTGATAGTACTAGTGAAGGGATCAATGCCAGAGTGAGACTCTGTAAGCCTTAGATAAAGCATTCCTATGAATATTCTCTTTTCACATAGCAGAAAACTCAAGAGTAATATTCAAATGATTAGATACTTTGAAGAATCTCTACAAAGTATAACTATTCTTATAAATATTGAAGGTAAACTTAGATCCCTCAACGAACATGTATACTCATACCCATTGATGATTCTTCTAGTAAAGAAGATCTATTACCATAACTAATATATCAGCCACACATAGCCATATATAGTATGTCAATAATATAAAAAGAAGTAATGTACAAAACATTCAAGCAAAAGGAGAAGAAATCATGAGCTTCCAGAAAAATGTTTTCTTAAACCCCTTGAAAGATTCCCAAATGCTTGAATAGCCTCTATTTGTATATGTATCAGATTCTTACAAAGTCATGGGCTACTAGTCCTAAAGTTAACATCACATGATGTAGTATGAGAGTTAGAAATTGAATAAATACAGTTACATTTATAACGTTGACCTAAGGTGATAGCAAACTACATTTAGCATTTCTGTGTATATATAAGTAAGAGATGATTATCCAAAGATGCTATTAAATAAGCAACGAATGTCATGGGATGAACTTCATCACGTTCAAAGTGGTCAGCAAATTTACCTTAGCATTAATGATGGGAATTGTAATATTATTTTGACTACAGTGTATAGGGAAATTGAGAAGAATGGCATAACTGAACTCTAGATAAACATCGAGAAAATATGCAGTAACATTATCAAACACTGGTATGTGCACAATCTATGAACTTCGGAGACACAAAGTACCCTACCAAAACATGATTTACAAAGTACTATTTCAGCAAAGTCAAGAATCATAGTGGTAGACTTGGATGTCATAAATACATAGTTTATCCACTGTTTGAAGTATGGAATACATGTAAAGGCAAAACCTTATGGAGGAGATGGTGACAAATTACTTATAAAAAAGGATATCAAACAACCACATATCAAAAGCAAGTTGATATTAGGTAAAGGACGAAATTTGATAGGTGAAGTTGACAACAAAATATTAAAAATAAAACGAATGACAGTGGTATGTTCTGCTCGCACTGCTTGACTCAATGATTCTACCAAAATGGTAATACCACCCTTGCTTGCAAATCTAGAAAATATGGACTAACTTATTCTTTTGTCACAATTTTAATATATAGATGAAAAATGAAGCAACGATTATCAATATAATTTTATAAAAATATTATCTACATGATCCATTCCATTAATTCGATTGGACTGAAAAGTGTTCTGGTTTCCTCATCAACTTGAAGATATGCTTGAGGTTTTTTCCATCAGGGTTGATCTATTTGTCTAATATGAATGAATCACTTTCTCATGCATTATTTATCTTCTTGGAACTGTGACGTGTTTCCCTCCAAGGAAGGTGATTACTAACTTCGTTAAAGTTGATAATGGTAGTAGGATAATGTTCCACTATATTGTTGTCTACACCTTGTTCAATAACTGATGAAATCACATTAGCATGATTTGGATTGGTAGAGATATCATTTATGGATGTTTTAGGTACATTCCTTGTAAGTTTCTCTCGAGATACTAAAATGAAGTTCCTCACTCTTAGACATTGGTGAGAAAAAATTTCACGCACCTACCAAAATCAGAGAGTAGACTAGCTGATTTGGCCCACAAAACCTCACATTAGAATTGCATATTTAAACACGCCAAACTGGTTTATCCCTATCATGTCTACATATCCAGAACACTAGCTAAAAATAAGTTCAATTCTAAGATAACAAGTTGCCAATTGTGAAAGACCAAAGTGAAATGGAGAGCTTAGTGTTACACAATGTGTGTACCCTTATATTTATATTAGTATAACATTTACAATGAGGTCCATATATAAATGTAAAATAGCAGAACAGTAAATAACCGAGGTACATTAGAATGCAGCATAATGGTTCTAGCAACCTCTAGTAAGTGTTTATTCTTCCTTTCTGCAATTCCATTCTACTGAGGTGTGTATGCACAAGAAGTATGATGTATAGTGTCAATAGATTTACAAAACAATTCAACATCTTTCTGAACAAATTCAAGTGCATTATCAGTTCTAAAAACTTTAACAGGCATAGAGTATTGTGTTTTCACCTCAGTAAAAAAGAATTTAATTTTGGACAAAACTTCAGATCAACTTTTCATAAGAAATAACCAAGTGGCTCGAGAAAAATCATCAATGAACAATACAAAATATTTGTTTCCATACAAACTAGGGACATGACATAGACCCCATACATCAGCATGAACCAGATCAAAAAATTTTTACTACTAATTTGAGAACGTTTAGCATAAACAACCCTAGTCTGTTTCCCTAACGGACATGACTCGCGTTGAAAAACATGTGTCCCTACATCAGATACAATATGTCACAGTTTCTCAGAAGATGGGTGCCCAAGTCTATAGTGCCACTGTAGTGCCGAAGCTAAAGAAGCTAACGCAGAAGCCAAAGCCACATTGTCCACTTTTTTTAGATTGTCCAGGTATTACAAGCCATCAGAACCTTCAAGCCCCCCACCAATCTTCATCCTCGTGCAATGGTCCTGAAAAACACATGAACCAGTTACAAAAGTCAGGCTACAATTCAGGCTATGCAAAATCTTGCTAACAGATAATAAACTCAGTGGAAAGCGAGGAACATATAGCGCAGATCTCAACATGATATTAGAAAAAATATATCCAATCCCCAAAACAGTGGACTAGGAGCCATCAACAAGCATAACAGACGAGTGAGTAATCGGTCTAGATAAATTTCTAAACAAAGACCGATTCCCAGATATACGAGAAGATGCACCCTAATAAAAAACCCATTTAGTATTACCAGTACTAGAAGATGGTGCAGTGAGGAAGGCAGTATCACAACCAGAGTAAGTCGCAACATGTGTTGCAGTGGTTGTGGCAGTCGAAGATGAGTTAGTATGCTCAAGTAGAAGATGTTCAACCTCATCACAAATGAAGTCAGTAGTAGAAGTACTCGAGGCATCAGGGTGGGTATCTATCTTAGAAGAGGTAGTAGCATCAGTGGCCGCATTGGCCCAAGCCAGTTTGCCATATTTCTCCCAGCATTTTTCTTCAATATGATTAGACCGAACGCAGAAGCTACATAATCGTTGGCTAGTCTGAGGGCATGCAACAACAGGAGGTCCAGAAGATGCTCCACGACTAGAAGGGTTCCTCCCCCTTCTAGCACCAGGGGGTGAGTGTCGTGAGACCGACCGTGTCCATGGCCATGGCCATGACCAGACATCCCAGCAAGTGCAATAGAATCACCAGTATCAGTAGATGTCTCAGATGAGGATGTAGGCAGGTGTTGTAGACATTGAAAAACACTATGTAGAGTAGGTAATAGATTACTGGCTATAATATGATCCACACCCCCAACATAAGAGTCAGGTAAGCCCATAATAAATGAACTACGTGCAACTCCTGGTGTTGATGTTGCATAGTATCCAAATCAGTAGACAAGGGATGGTAGGCCTCCAATTCCCCCCAAAGTCCCTTGAAGGCAGAGAAATAATCAGTAAGGTCAGATATCGAGAAACACAGACGATTGAGCTATTTGTTGATATCAAACACTTTCTTTGGATTCTGGCTGTGTGAGTAGGTGCTAACAAGCTGATCCCACATCTACTTGGATGTCTGCAGGTATAATAATGTGACACTAATTTTTATCTCACTACTATTCAGAATCCATGTCATAACAGTAGAGTCATCTTTCACCCAGTCACCATAGGCTTTAACATCTTTGGAGTCGGCAATCGCAGCAAGCACATCAGGTGGATCACACGTCAAGTGAGCCATCTTCCTTGAGATTTAACATAGATTTGCATGGAGCACACCCAATGCTAGTAGTTGCGCCCATCAAGTTTGACCGTAGTGACTTGATGGCGCAGATCATCACTGGAGGACGCCATGAGACAGAAGTAGACCAACTCCCAGAGTGACATGTAGGTAGCAAAAGGCACGTACATGTAGTAGAAGGTTGCCTACATCGTAAAATAGGCAGCAGTAGGCATAGATCTACAAATCGGATGGACCTCTCACATACGGGCTACGCCGGAGCACAACAAGGAACCCGGTGGCTCAAACGGCCAACACGAGCAGGCAAAAAATAGAGCCAAAGGTGGTCTTCAGTAGGGTTTCAAGCCACCAGACAACCGCAGGCAGATCGGAGCCTAACAACAGACACTCTTGCCCAGAGGCGGGCTGCCCCAGAGGGACGGTGGCCTCGACGGCCTAGCTGCCCTAGCAGCTCAGCGGCCCTGGCGCAGCAATAGCGGCTGGTTGCGGCACACAGACGCGGGGGGGGGAGATAAAGAGAGAGAGGGAGAAGGGAGGGAGGGAGAAAATCGGAAACTCCCGAATCTAGGCCTTCTCTGGTACCATGTGAAAGACCAAGTGAAATGGAGAGCTTAGGGTTACATAATGTGTGTACCCTTATATTTATATTAGTTGAACATTTACAATGAGGTCCATATATAAATGTAAAATAGCAGAACAGTAAATAAAGACATATATATTAACACCAATCATGGTAATGGTGGATCTGCATAGCTTAACCTTGGGATTAGTAAATTCTGATTTGTTGTTGTATAGGTTATAAATGAATCTTACCTTAAACCCCTAATCATATTTGTTGGATGCAAGAACCATCATGTCATTCAATATTGAGCCCATCTCACTTAAAATTGATGCTACTCTTCCTCTCTAAGTTCTGTCAATAGTCCACAATATAATTGTAGGGTGCTCATCTCTTGAATTGAAGACACAATATAGTTGTTTTATAGCATGCTCATCTCACATTAAGACTCGTTGCATCCCACCCTCTCTTAAGATTAATGCCTCACCACACAAAGGATTTCTACAGACACTACTATGAAGAGCAACACAACACCCCTATTGAATCCAACAAGAATCCTAACAATAACATTTTTTCTCATGCTCACACAAATAGCCATCCTCAATCTCGGATTGCCAACACCAGTTCCCATTCTCCTCACTTACATGGGTGATACTTCCTGACATATAATCCTTGTCAGTTGTTGCATAATGGCCATCATGGTGCGCCATCTCAATTGAGCCGCGTAGGATTTCCTATCACCAAAAATCCACCTGATGTCTTTGCATGTTTATTAGGGATATCGTATAATGGCTCCTCCATCTTATCCTTATTCCTTCTACTATTTTTACCATTTCGTAAATCTTTTTTATTCTGCAATGTTTGTACTACTACCTTTTCTTGTTCTCCTCTTTAGTGTTGCTACTTTGTGACATAAACTAATCAACCAACTAGGTACAATTGGGACACATGAGGAAGCAAGAAACCTACTACAATAGGCATGCTAAAAAATATATCAACATTCACGGATACATCAATTTTGGATAGAGTGCTAGCTAGACTAGGGATAAAGTAGGGGCAAGAAAATGACTAGCATATCAACACAAAGCATATTATGGCACGCTGCCAGCAAAATAGTTGCATGATCAAATCACCTTTACTAGGCACATGTTTCATTATGCATTACTACATATTTCAGTAGGAGGCTGTTGTCATCAATGAATCCACATTTGGATCATATATAAGTAGCATGAGATTTTCAATTTTTAGTCCCAAACTTTAGGATGAGAGACATACCTCCATGTTTTGACCTCGTGATGTCAATGATGACTCTTCTATAGTGTGAATGTTGTAGTCAATCAGTACATACATCAAAATGAAAAAGATAAGTTAGACTTTATGTGAATATATTTACCTACCTACTACATGAACTTTTAGTTAGCGATTTTAAATTGGTAGTAAAAGCAAGCTACATAATGCACCTGAATAAAACAATACCAAAACTCCCCCATAAATTTTTCTTTGCCTTTCTTGAACCATATAATGTCTTCATTAGGCTTTGTGGAAGAATGGTCCTCTTCTTGGGAAGCAACCACATATGGAAACATCATAAAATAGGGATAGAGTAGAGAAAAAGGATGGTAGTTTCAATTCTTAGTGACAATCAAAGCCTCACCAACACTTGCCAGAAATATTTCCTCTTCAATTATGCACATCCTCATTTTTTTGTTGCAATTCACTTTCTTCAACTTTTTGATAGTTTTGTTTCTCATCATTGTGATTCCTTTGGGTAAGTGCTTTAGAAACTAGGGTGCCATTTATTTTCAGGGATTATTATCCTCTGCAAAGATGACAATGCATGGTCACAATAAGAGTTACCAAGCTAATTCTGGCTGTATAAACATTGACAGTTGTGTTGAGAGTAATTTTAGTTAGACTAGATAAAAATTCTTGGGAAATTCCTACACTCCTTAGATACACACACATAATCTCGTACTGAATATTGATCACTTAATCTATGCTACATCAGGAACAATGAAACCCCACAAGGCAAAAGTAAAATCAGATAGCCTACTAACATGTAAGAATACTCGCAATTATGATAACCTTTAACAAGCCATTGGGGGATTAAGGACAACAATAAAAAAGAACATGATGTTATTCAATTGCAAATGTATCTTCTTCTTCCTCCTGCTCCCTCTCAGATGGTTTTTGGATTAAAGAAAGGCCATGACCATGTGGGCTGGCCATGGTTGTGGCTGTGTTGGCCTACCACGACCGTGCTGGCCAGCACGACCGTGGTAGGCCAACACAGCCACAGTCCTAGCCTTGCTTTAATCCAACAGCCATCTGAGAGGGAGCAGGAGGAAGAAGAAGAGGTGAAATCCCACACGGAGTAGGGTACCTACTTGAGGGCAGAGGAAGAAGAGAGGGAGAAGGTACCTTCAAGCAACCGACGAGGAGAGCAGGGTAACCGGCGGCAGGAGGAGCAGGAGGACAAGGAGACGGTTGGCGAGGAGAGCAGCAACAACAGTGGCGTTGGTGAGAAGAGAAGCAGTAGAAGAGCTACCGGTGGTGAGAAGAGAAGGAGAGGTAGGCGGTGGCGGTGGTGAGCAGCTGCAACAGTAGTAGGCGGCAGTGCGGAGGCAGGTGGCAGGTGACGCAGCAGCAACAGCAGCAGCAGGAAGCGGCGACGCAGCAGGGGTTGTGAACCAGAGAAAAATCGATCGATGAAATAGAAGAAATAAGAAGAATCTACTGTGCGTGGGGGCTATTTATTTACTACAAGGCGTCGGTTATCCATAACAACTGACACCTTTATTATTAAGCGTCGGTTATCCAAAGACAACCGACGTCAATTGGACATTCCTTTACCTTAATTTTTTCTGCGGGGACGACACGCACACCCTTATCACGTCGGTTATTCTAAGAAAACCGACACCCATATTGGAAATTTTGGCACAAATTTTATCTTCATTCAGCGTCAATTATTAGGTAAAATACCGACGTTGTATCTGATACTTTGGTGCAATTTTTTTTTGCTCAAAAACATTGGATTTCGCGGGCTACTTTAGGTGTCGGTTTCATTTCTTCAACCAACACTAAATGAAAAGTGATACCCATGTCTGGCTGGTCTTCAAATATAGACGTTGGATGTCCTTATTAACTGACTTTTAATGTTAACAACGCCCATTTTACTAAAAATTTGACGCCTCTGAAAGCAATGTTGAACACTATTTTTGTAGTAGTATATTTGGTTTAGTAAGTAGTGGATCCCTTCTCAGTTCTCGGTCCTTACAAGATTCTATCATAGCCTAAGGTAGTCAAGTATCTGACTATTTCAATTTTATCTTCCATAACCTATATATAACCTTTATGTTTCTTAAATCGTGGACCTATACCTTCTATAGACATCTTGATAGGTTTGTAGATGAATCCATCATTGGATCCCTTGAGGATCTACTTAGGTTTTAAATAACCCAAAAACCTACGTATGGCACATGACCGTTTGGTCCTCCATCAATGACCACTATATCTCAAGCTACTCCATCTAACACTAACCCTACTTCACCTTTGACAATTCCTTTGGGATAGTGATTAGTTCTCCTTTGACATGTACTTTCCTCTACCTTGGTAGGTAAAATCAACTCCCTTGCGTCTCTAGATAAACCTTGTCAATATGCCCTCACCAACTTCATCAAGATGGACCAACCATAATCAAGAAAGAGAATGGAGTCAATACAATGGACAAAGCTAACGATTGGGTTCTTTCCATACAGGGGACTTTTGAGGGTGCATCTTGCCCTGAGAACCAAAAAGTTTGATTTTGCTTCTTATATGTTTGATGGAGCTACACATCATTGGTCGAATGGCCTTGACATAACACATAACACCACACCAATAACCTAGGCATTGTTCCTAACCATGTTTATAGAAAAGCACATAATTTTGTCTGCTCTAAGGATGAAGGAAGCACAACTCTGTAGTGTTCATCACGGTTTAGGTTTGTCCATGGAGTACGTGTAAATGTTTCTTCAATCATTAGACTAGTTGAGGAAAGGTGTAGTACTATTTTCCTCAAAGGACTCAGTTACAATGTGGGACACACTTTGGTTTCCCAACTACTACTAATTTTCCAAAAAAATGATCGATAAAGATTTGTTAAAGAAGCTTACCCTTATATACTAGCCCCCATAAGTCAGAATAATAAAATAAAGTCCTCATGTGAATAACTAAAAAATTATTGTCATCCTAAATGTTAGAAGGGCATCCCCCTAGGAATGTTCCTCTGAAACATAAAGGCCCCATCATATGCCACTTCTATGGAGAGAAGGGACATATACATCATAGGTTCCCTCAATGCCAAGGAGGACAACCACCAGAACCACAAAAACATTATGCACCCCCTACAAATGATTGGAAACAACAACGATAATGGGACGGCCTACCAAGAGATAAGTGTAGGTTGCCTCTATACTCTAGATGGTAGAGAGCTTCATGAATAGATCATTAAAGGAAACCTTTATCTTTTTGGTTGAACTACATGTTTGTAAGTGTACTTTTTCTACAAATGACTTATATTCTTGGTAGGTACAAGTAGGATGTTTGATTTTCCACTCGACTACCATTTTGATCAAGGTGTAGAGTGTTGTAACATATCAAAAAATGTATTTTTAATCTCTTAAACCTGAATCCTATGAATTAGGTACTTGTAGTGATAGTTTTTAAAATATCCACCAAACAAGGTATAGAATATACCTAGCATGGGAACATAATGCATGTTGATGATCTTAGACAACTTGTTTAACTTAATGGAAAATTGTAAGATACTAAGAATCATATAATGTGAATGATAGACCCCTTTTCACCCTTAATCTTAATGTGATGGAAATAGGAAGTACTTCATTATTATATGTCTAATATTGATGAGAAATGAATAAATTGACTTCTACATAATAAATCCTAATTCAGGTAATGTAAACAAGTCATATACTTAAAAAGAACTAGTTCTAGTATAATTACAAAATACATGTAAAATAAATGGAATGTTTCATACAATGAATGAAACTTGCATGCAAATAAGTTAGTATGTCCCCAACTCTCAATATGTATTTACTTCAAATATTTTTTTAAATGTTGATGGAAACAAGATTGAACATTCTCATACTAGTAGCAATTATAGGGATTTATTTAATAGTCTAAAAAGAAAATAGAAATATTAGTGGAGAACTAGTTGGTTGTTATTTAAAAGACAATGTCTATAAATAACATTACAAGGAATCTTGAATAAAAGTGGATATTACTTCACATAAGAATTTTAGAAAGAGAAACATGGGGAGATTATCCTAAAAATGAATCTAATTTCAAGATATTATTCATAAGCATTTATTTGTTAATTAAAAATGGAGATAACTACTTTTAATTCTAACCCATTAGATCACCTAATTTAAATGGAAGAAGTGAAAACTAATCATAACATATAATTCCACACCCTCAACTTAGCCTTGTTCAAAATTTCATATCAGTTGGACAATCCTAGTTAGGTAGATTAATGTAAGAAATATAATGTACTAATAATCCTAATATTAATAAAAAAGAGTATGTGTAGCTGATTTCCTGTAGATCATATTGTATCTATCATACAAATTGATTTCTTTATTTTACTTATTAAATGAGTCATGAATTATCACTAGATATGGGTAGATACAATGGCAATGACTCTCTCTCCCCACTCATTTTCCTTCTTTTTTCAATTGCACAATAGCATTCTTTACTCTCTCACCTGATCTCTTTTCTCTCCACTTATTTCTCTTAGATTTTGATTCCTTTAGCTTTTCCTTGAGATTTCAAACTAATATATCCCTACTTTTCCTAGGTTTTGTTACATACTTCCTTTTCAAAACCTAACTTCCTTTTTCCCATGTATCTACAATTTTGTAATTCCCCTATCACTTCTATCCATCAATCATCTATAAAACTATACAAAAACCTCTACCTAACATTTTAACAGCAACCCCAGTGTTTATGTGGCCAAGTTCCTAGTTTGGTATTGTCCTCCAATTTGGTTTGTGCATTCGTGCCTCACCAAATTTTCCAAAGAGATCCTAACCATGTATGAAGCCAAACAAATCTAGATACATTTCCTCACATCCATGAGGAGCTCTGGGCTTCTTTTTCCGGCCTAATTGATGGTATACCCTAGTTCCATATTTTTTTGTGCTTGCCTGTCACATACAAATTCTTGTGAGTTTCAACTCTTTTTGCCTTGTTTACACATGCCTTTGTTTTGTCTAAACCTCTTGAAATTTATTGGGATTTAGTTTTCTTTAGTTGTGATAGTGAAGGAGCAAATTCCAACCTCAGATTACGTCATGACTGCTAGACAGGGGTCTTTGAGACCAGATTGACCAGAGGAAGTTAAAAGAGTTGTTTGCCTCATAAGATCAGTGGAGGATAGTGGATATTGATCTATTTTTTGGCCTCTAGGTTTTCAATTCCATACATATCAAAGAAGAATAATTGTCTGAGTTATTTTATTAGCCAACCCATGAATTCTATTTTGATTTATTGTCGGTGTTAGGGGGCAAAGTGGTCTTTGCGGCCTCTATTTTTAATACTTGGTGGTGCATATTACGATTGAGTCTTATACTCAAATACCATGCCATGTGGCTAGATTATAACACACACATACATGTATATAAATATATATATATATATATATATATATATATATATATATATATGCACATGTCGATCTTTTTGTAGTGTATTATATATAAAATTTCAATTAGATCCAATTAACTTGAAAAATTCATAAATAATATTTGTAATACCAAAAAATACAAAAAATATCTTGTAGAATCCTTATAAAATTCTCTAGTAGTTGGTATGTTTTATGTAACATAACCTAATCCATATGAGTAGATGATCTTTTAGGGTTTATGTAACATCCCTGAACTGGGTTATGCTTTAACCCTAGATGTTTTGCTTAATAAAGTTAATTATATTCTTGCTATTATGTTTTGAAAAGTAATTAAGGCCCAAGAGGAACTTATGTTTCAATTTTAGTCCTTTTTGAATAATGTTGAAAATAATGTTTTGCCTATTTTGGACTAAAGTGCAAATTACCCAAGTTGAGAGGTTAACTTGAAAATGTTACATGATAAATGTTCCGCAGGTGTTGAAGCATTATAAGAATGACAATGATGAAGAGGTATGGCTTGTGGTAGCCTGAGCACCAAGAAAGAGCTTGTTAAGCAATGTTTGTACATTAAAACCTAGTTTTTGTGTAATGTGTAATTTACCCAAAACCTAGGGTTCAATATGCAAAATACCATCTCTAGAGAGTCCCTAATATTTCTTGGTATCAAGTAGAGGAAAGAAAATCAGAGAGGCATCTCATTTGAATCTCTTTGGAGGAGAGAGAATCTTGATATTAAAATAATCAAGATTTAAGCATAATTGAAACCCTAATTCAAATTAATGCAAAAATAAATATATTAATAGAAGTGCCATTCAACCAAATATGATATGGTTGGATTTGTATAAGTGTTTACGTCCTTTTTCCTTGAAAAGGCCACGAAATATCTAATGTGAGTGGAGAGCCCACTCACATTAGTTAAAGAAAAAGTAATATCCACTCAATTTTGGATATTATTATTATAATGGTTAAGGTGCTTAATTTTCTTTCTTTTAATTCATGGATAATGAAGAGGAATTACAAGGTGGGGAAGATGGCTTCGTATGAAAGGGATGGAGGGGAGTATGTGGCACCAATTATGGGTGTTAAAGGAATTAATTATCACATTCTCTCTCATTGAAATTCCCTTATATACATCCCATTTGCAACCCACATGAAAGACTTTTTTTATCCCTTTTTCTTTCTTTGCTTTGGCCATGCACAAGGGAGCTTAGGATAAACAGGAGGACGTGCCCTAACCTGTAGGTAATCTCCATAGTCATCTTCAACCTTGATTTCATGGAGGAAATCGAAATTCAATGCTTAATTTCTTCTTTTCTTCATTCAATCTTCAACCTTGGCCATTATTTTCACTCAAAGACTTGAGAGCAGACCTTGGATAGTTGAAAAAGCTTCATTCACCATTGAGAATGTGAAGGTTGAAGCTTGGATTCAATTTTGAAGGGGGGTTATATAACTTGAACCGTTAAATTTCATTATTGCTTGCAATTTATTCATTATGTGTTGAACATTTCTTCTTTCTCGATTTCCTTTTGATTAGTTGTTGAAATTACCATATGAATCACAACTGATTTTGAAGGTTTCAATCTTGTAGATGATGATGTCATCTTAAGCACACACCTCAACAAAGGAATAGGCAAACGGTTTTCAAAACTGATTGAGTTGATTTGGTTTCAAAACTGAATGGGCAATTTACCTCAAAATGGAATGGGTGATTGAGTTCAAGACCGAATGGGTAAATGAACTCAAGACCGAATGGGTAATTGAACCCAAGACCGAATGGGTAATTTACTTCAAAACTGAACGGGTAATTTATCTCAAAATCGAATGAGTAATTGACTTCAAGATCGAATGGATAATTGAGATCAAAACTGAATGGGTAATGGATCTCAAGATCAATTGGGTAAATTGAACTCCAAAACTATTTGGGGTTAATTGTTGATGTGAATCATGGAGATCCAATGGCTCAAATTGATTTAAATTTAATGGATTCATGGATGGGTGATCCATCGATTACTAACCCTAATTAGATTGAGTGGTTGAACCCTAAATCGATTGAGTCAATTTCAATGTTGAATGGCTCAAACGGTCTCAAGACCGTTTGAGGGCAAACGGTCTCAAGGCCATTTAAGATCAAATGGTCTAAAGATTGTTTGAGGTCAAGAGGAGTCATGAATAAATGAAGATCCAAGGGTTTCAAGTTGATCTACCTTCAGTGGTCTTAATACTGAATGGTTCAATGAATGGAAACCCTAAATCAATTAATTAAGAACCCCTGATTTAAGGATAAATGGTTTCAAGATGAATGAGACCAAAAAATCTTAGACCATTTGAGGACCATTCGGTCTCAGACTGTTTGAGGGCCATTCGGTTTCAAACTGTTTCGAGTTAATTGATATTTAATTCAAATGGTCTCAAAACTGTTTGAGGTTTAAGAAGGTCAAGACTGTTTGAAGGTCAAAGTACACCAAGATCGTTTGAGGGTCTAATACCTCAAGACCATTTGAAGGTCTAATTGATTTAAACTATGCAAGTACAATCAACCCCCTGATTATTAATGATGTTTATTAATGATAATTGCAATGGTTGTACCTCTCAAGTACTTAGGTGATTAGTATCTTTTGAGTGTTAACCTTTGATGCTTATGGAAGAAATATCTCAATACACTATGCTAACCCTAAATGTGTGTACTTGAATGAAAGGTTGACCTAATCTAATCGAGCTTGAAGTAATCAACAACATAGAAAGGATGAGAGAGAGAAATCCATACATGTATGATAATCATGTAATGGTTAAATCTCAACACTCACAACATGAATAGAATATGCAATTAGGGTATGATCCTTGATAAAGAGATCATGAAACCCTAATCGAGAAGGATGATGAGCCCTAACCCTAATCTAGGGAAATGATAGGTGAAACCCTAATCTGGGGTAATGGTGTAACCCTGATCTAGGATGATGATATGAGAAATCCCAATTCAGGGTAATATAATGAAAAACCCTAATTTAAGAGGATGCTTCATGAAACCCTAATTTGGGGAAAGGTTATAAGGAACCTTAATTCATAGAAAATGATGTGTTAAACCCTAATCTAGGGTGATGCCATGTGAAACCCTAATATAGGGTGATGCTATGTGAAACCCTAATATACAGTGATGTTATGTGAAACCCTAATATAGGGTGATGTTATGTAAAACCCTATTTGATAAAGAGGGGAACCCTATTCCTAATAATGGAGTAGTGAATAATGTATTGGTAGGTGAAACACCTAAAGTGGTTGATAATGGTTGAATAATTCAAATGAATGACTTATGACCAATACATTACATGATGATGTGATCAATAAGTGCATAAAGTATTAGGATGGGAAACATCCTAATACAAGATAAGTTGATGAACTTAAGTAAGTCAAAAGTGATGAGGGAAGTGATACATCAAGACATGATAGATATCACATCCAGTACCTCAAAGTTGATACACCTTGATGTACCCTAAATCCAGTATACTTGGATGAATAACATATGAAATATACCAAGTCAATTGTTACCTTGAGATGTAATGAGACTAATGCACTTTAAAAAGTGTAGGCTAACATACCTTAAGAAAGGGTTAAGCCAAGTTAATAAAATATGATGTATTTATACTTTGCTAAGGATGAGACAGAAACTAATACCTTGTGTTGATAATCATTTAATGATAAATGATGAGAATAGTTGTTGCCTAATGAGAGGTGACAAGATGTGTAATGGCCTTGTGAGCCATCATAATAGTTGTTGCCTAGTGAGAGGTGACAAAATGTGTAATGGGCCTTGTAAGCCATGAGAGTAGTTGTTGCCTAGTGAGAGGTGACAAGATGTGAAATGGGCCTTGTGAGCCATGAGAGTAGTTGTTGCCTAGTGAGAGGTGACAAGATGTATAATGGGCCTTGTGAGACATGAGATTAGTTGTTTCCTAGTGAAAGGTAACAAGATGTTATAAAGTCTCATGAAGGAAATGATAATAAACAATGGAAAGTTAGTAACATAGTAATAATAACTAATAGATACAATAATAATAATGAAATCTTGGTCATACATGTTTTATGCTTATAGCCAAATATGGGCTATAGTGTTTAGAATAAGCTTAAAGGAGATGAGAGGAATACTTGAATTTCATAAAGGATGTGAATAAGTATGATGGCTTGACCAAGGTTTAATACCTAGTAAAGGTGATGCGGTATTTAGTGATGTTTGCATAGGATTGGCATAACCCAATGCCAGGAATGTTTGCACAGTATTGGTATAGTCCAATGCCTAGAATAGATGCATAGGATTGACATAGTTCAATACCTAGAATAATTGCACAGGATTGGTCCTAACCCAATACCTGGAATAATTACACAAGATTGGTCATAACCCAATACCTAGAAAAGTGTCACAGGATTGGTCATAACCCAATACCTAGAATAATTGCACAAGATTGGTCATAACCCAATACCTGCAATAATGTCACAGGATTGGTCATAACCCAATACCTAGAATAATTGCATAGGATCGGTCATAACCCAATACCTGGAATAATGTCACATGATTGGTCATAACCCAATACCTGGAATAATTGCACAGGATTGGTCATAACCCAATACCTGGAATAATTGCACAGGATTGGTCATAACCCAATACCTGGAATAATGTTACAGGATTGGTAATAAGCCAATGCCTGGAATGTTTGCACAGGATTGGCATAGTCCAATGCCTGGAATGTTTGCACATGATTGGCATAGTCCAATGCCTGGAATGTTTGCACATGATTGGCATAGTCCAATGCCTGGAATTGTTGCACAAGATTGGCATAGTCCAATGACTGGAATGTTTGCACATGATTGGCATAGTCTAATGCCTGGAATGGTTGCACATGATTGGCATAGTCGAATGCCTGGAATATTTGCATAGGATTGGCATTGTCCAATGCCTGAACAGAATATGATGATGTATACTCACATGATTGATACAATTCAATATCTGGTTAGTAGATTGGCTGAGACCAAGCGATAGAAATGAGAATGATTCATTGATGACATACCATGATAATGATTATCACAAGATAAGCTTGAGATGTTGATATAGTAAGATGAATAAATGATACACCTGTTCTTTATATTCCTTATAAAGTGAATAAATGATTTACTGCTCTATCATAGATAGTTGCAATTCTTTAAAAGATGAGAATATTCTAAACTGCTTATCCTCTTCTCAGTTTCATAATGTTTATCTGTAATAATAATGTTTCTGGAAGAGAGTTATATCTCTCGCTGGGACAATTTTCAATTGTCTCACCCCCGTGGGATCCAACATTTTTAGGTGGACGCGTACGAAGAAGTAGAATCATACAGTAGAAAAAAGGATAGCAACATCAAGGACAACAGTAACATCTCAGGTGGAGACACTGACTGTCATATCTTGTAGATATGAGTCCTATGTGTCGTATCTATACTCTCAGTTCCTAGGAGTCAGTACTTAGTGTTTTTATAATCGATTTGAGATCTTGGGTTGAATGCCTTGAGGTTTTTGTGTTGCTCATGAGTAGACATAACAGAGCAATTGATGTATGTAATCCTCGAGAGGATATGGTACATGGCATGTACTTGTGGACCAGAATGTATATGTAATACTTTGGTTCTTATTGATAAGAGTTTCCTGGAATTGGATCTCTCTACAAAAAGGTTTTAATTTTTAGTGATTTTTGTTAATCCGCTGCTAACAAACGCTTCTTCTTAAGTAAATCATGTTTTTGTAATTTGTATGTAACAATTTAGTGGTATCAGAGCTCTAGGTTCACTAAGTCTATAGAGACATAGGACTAAGGTGTTGAGTCTATTCTAGTCTCCTCCAGTATATCTTATAGTGACTTCTACTTATGTAGAAGAAGGGAGATAGCTTAAAGATGTCTAGAGAACACGAGGATCATGTTGCTGAAAGCAATGCTGCTGCACCAGTAAGAGGTGCAAGGGATCATTTAAGAGAGGAACCAGTGCCTGAGAATCCCCATTTTGATGAAACTATGATAGAAAACCCAAATATTCATGCTCTATTTAGGGAATTCATGACCAAAATGAGGTATATGGTAGACCAGATGCCCACACCAGCACCTAGGGCACCAACTCCCAATGAGGAACATGGGTCTGGTATGACTTTTGAATGACTATGTCATGTAGGAGCTATAGAATATGCTGGGACAACTGACCCAGCAGATATTGATCTATGGCTCTCTGAGTTAGAAAAGGCTTTTAAGATCCTTAGTATTCCAGATGTTGACAAAGTCAAACATGTTGTATATCTATTGAAGAGTAGTGATGGCCATTGGTGGGCCATAGAAGAAGTAAAAAGGAATGATGAATAGGTTGGTTGGGAGGAATTTCGTCAAAAATTCGTAAATAAGTATTTTTCAAGAACATATTTAGATGAAAAGATCTCATAGTTTGAAAAGGTTTGGTAGGGAACAATGTCAATAAATGAATATGAGGCTAGGTTTATGGAACTTTTATGGTTTTGTCCTAAAATGGCTGCTACTGAGCATGAGAAGATTTGACATTTTGAGAAAGGACTGAATGATGAGGTGTTTATCTCGGCAGCTGCACTAGAAAGTAGAGAGAAGTTTGCCACATTTGTGGAGTCAATTCGGAGGATAGAAAGGTCTGTGACAAAGAAACATGAGGCAAACCTCAAAAGGAGGTCTACACAGTCACATGAATAATAAATTGGTCGTACTAAACAACCAAATTTTTCGGTAACCAGTTCAACCACAATATAGTACATCAATGCAGTGGTCATCAAGTGTGGGCCGAACTTGCCATAAATGTGGACAGATAGGACATTTTAGGTAGTAGTGTCCAAGAAGAAATAATGGAGTGACCCAATAGTCAAGGCATAATCTGCAAAATCCATAAGGACCCCAGGTTAGTGAAGCAGAAGTTCGGGGATGAAGACAAGTGTCATAGTTTGATCCATCTACCTCTGGTAGTAGAAGACAAAGGCAATAGAAGATGACAACTGACTCCATGTATTGAGTCAGATAAGATACTAGATAACTCGTAAGATGTAATATGTCAAGATAGAACTTTTCATTCTGAATCATCTTTCTTTTTCTACTCTCAACCTATTAATTATAAGAAAGGTAGTTGTTGTTGAGCTTCCTCTAATTAATCTTCTGAGGACGTGAGGAAGAGATAAGAAGGATGAGAACTTATATCCAGTCCAATATTCTCTTATATGTGTTGAAATTTCTCTCTTCATATGAAAGGAAGAGATGTAATAGAAACTCCCATAGAGAATTTAAGATACTAAGTAGTAAAACTTAAAGAGATGAAACATAATATAAAAATCAATACATACTACCTAACTTCAATTCCTGAATACCTTGGCTAGGTATTCATCTATTGAAGATAAGGTAAGTATGCCACTCTTAGATTGCTATCTTTCTGATTACTCTGATCAAGTAGTCATTTTGAGACAATCTAAAGAGTATAATGAGGTAGAAGATGTGGCAAGGATATTTCTACCATATCCTAATTGATATACAAAGGGATCTGAGTTAATCATAAATCAATTTATAAACAAAAGAAGATGTATAGTATAATGTATACCCTGGTAATCAAACCTAGAGGTAACAGTTACCTGATGAGAGGTAATAATGTTCAATGATGGAATTTTAGAGTAATTAGGAAACAACCCGTCCCCCCGTCTCTCGTCGCTCCGGCGATTAGGGCACGCGGAAGTGGACGCCCCTCCACCCTAGCCTAGGGTTTTTCTCTTGCAGGTTCAAGTGTGTGGTCGTGCTTTGGGTTTTGGTCTCAAGATGGCAGCGGAGCTAGCAACAAGATATGCAGGGCTCAGTTTATCAGATGAAGAAGAAGATCCAGTTGACGTCGAACTGGTTGAAAGCGGCGTAGACAAAGAAGATCACACAGAGCTCGCTTTGGTGGGACAGCTGCTTTCAGATCGTACTTACAATTTTAGGGCAATGGAAAGAATGCTATCACAACACTGGAGTCTGAAGGAGACGGCCGTTTTCAAGCAAATCGAGGGCGAGGTTTTCGTTATTCAGTTCACCCATTGGAGGGATAAGAAACGGGTTCTCAATGGAGCCCCCTGGAACTTCGACGGAAGATTGCTTTTGCTGAAGGAAGTTTGCAAAGAAGAGAAGTCGGGAAGCATCGCCATCAGTAGTTGCCCGTTCCGGGTTCGACTATATGGTGTCCCATTGGGGTATCGAGCGGAAACAAACATCAGGGAGATCACGGGAAGAATCGGTGAAGTAGTTGCGACGAACACTGACGGGCTAGGGTGGGACTCCTCCATCCGAGTCCGGATTATCTTGGACGTCTCCAAACCGCTAAAGCGAATCCAGAGAATTCGGATGAAGGGAGGCGCAGTGGTGGACATTGAAGTCAAATATGAACGGTTGTCGAACTTTTGCTTCATCTGTGGCATGCTTGGCCATGTCGATCGTGACTACGTGATCGGCGAAGACGGGGAAGAGAAAGGTAGACGGTGGGGAGCCTGGCTGTAGGCGTCGCCCTGGAAACAGCGACGTGCGGTGGACCTGAAGGAGGGGGGCTTAGGGCAAGCAAGGCGGAAGCTAGTGTTCAAACCTCAGGGCGGAGGAGGGACGACGCAGACGAAGGGAGATCGGTAGGGGTGTGGTAGTTCGGTGGGCAGCGGGGGTTCGGTAGGGGCGAACCGGGACGAGGAAGCGAGGGGGTTGTTATCCTGGGGGGTGGAAGGAAGTGTAGGAGCGGGACGCAGAACAAAAGAGCGTGAGGGTAGGGTGAGAGGGGGAGAGAGGATTCACGGGGAAGGGGTGGAGGAAAGCGTCGGGGGGGGGAAGGAGGCGAGGGTGAAGGCTTAGACGGGTCGGGGTCCAGGCATGAAGAGCAGAGGGAGAAGATTACATAGGGCAAGATGACTACGGAAGGGAAGAAGAGGATAGTGTATACTGCTGATGAGCTAAAGAAGTTGCGGGCAAATCAGCGAGTGGATGAACACCCGTCGGAGATGGAGGACGAGGAACTAGTCGATACCAGTAAGCAGGTGTCGGTGAGCCCAGCATGGGCAGAGCTGATCCAAGCGCAAAAGGCAACAAAGTTGTGTGACCAGGCTGAGTGCGGCGGACACGACAAGGACAACATGCAATCACAAACCAGGAAGAAAGGAGACATCAATGAAGGGCAGACTGAACGTGCAGGTGAAGAATTGGATACCCGTATCCAACAAATGAAGAGCAGAGGGGAGGACAGCAGTGAGAGGCGTGCAATCACCAGGGCACAGCGGTGCAATGAAGTGGGGGCAAGGATAAAACAAGGTCCAAAACAAAGTCGAGGGAAGAAGAAATACCACCCGTGGGTCTACAAGATGAGCAGGGGGCACGTCTGGGTATTCCGGAGGAAGAAGTGACATGGGTCCAAGCAACAGGCAAAAGATATAGAGGGATGGACCTCTGTGACATGGAGGTTGATGACCAACCTCAACAAGATGCAGGTGAAAAATGTTCCAAAAGAGAAGGGGCAGAAGTTTCAAGAAAAAATGGGGTCGCAATGACTCAAGTAGCGGTGATTGGCGGAGCCCAATCCTGCGAAGAGCAATGAAAATTTTCAGCTGGAACTGTCAGGGATTGGGTGACCCTGACACGTGCAAGGCTCTCCAGGCTTGGGTTTGGAGAGAGCGTCCAAATATAGTCTTCGTGGCGGAGACTATGATGGCTGATACAAAGCTGGAAGAGGTCAAAAAAAGCTGTGGGTTTACTGATGGTTTGTGTATATCGAGCCGAGGCAGGGCAGGTGGGCTTGGCTTCTGGTGGAAAGATACTAGTTTGGAAATTCTCAACTATTCGAAAAGACATGTGGTAGGACTGGTCAGAGGGGATAATGGACAGAAATGGAGAGCGATCGGTATCTACGGATGGGCGGATCAGGCAAGCAAAGTGAAGACCTGGGAGCTGATGAGAAACCTAAAAAATGAGGCTGAGGAACCTGTCATTTTCTTTGGGGACTTCAATGAAATAGTGTCCAACACGGAAAAAAAAGGGAGGACAGCCAAAGGAGGAAAAATTCATGCAGAACTTCCGGGACGTCATAGATGATTGTGGGCTGATTGATATGGGTTTTGAAGGAAATGTTTTCACGTGGAAAAGGGGTATGACTGAAAGAACACTGGTAATGGAGAGGTTGGATAGGTTCCTACCGGAGCTAGACAGGAGAAATCTCTTTAAAAACTGTAAGGTCTTTCATTTTCCTATATATGAATCTGATCATGCCCCCATCATGCTTAAAGCGGACAACAGGAGCAACGACAATAAGAGGAGGAAAAATTTCTTTGCTTTTGAACCTATGTGGTTTGGTGAAGAAGAGTGTGGAAAAATTGTCAAAGATGCGTGGGAGAGTGAAGAAGGGGGTAATCTCAGCAACAAACTCCTTAACTGTAAAAACACTTTACGAGTATGGGCAAAAGAAAAATTCGAAGAGAGAAGCCGGAAGGTCAAGGAGCTTGAAGTGGAGCTAAAGAGAATCCAAGGACTTCCCCCGGACCATGCAAATCTGAATAGGGTGGAGGACATATCCAAAGAGTTACAATGCTGGCTGCAAAAAAATGAGGAATATTGGGCTGCCCGAGCACGTGTAAAAGAATTGAGAGAGGGAGATCGGAACACGGCATACTTCCACCAAAAGGCCTCTAACAGAAGAAGAAGGAACTGGATTGATGGTATAGAAGATGAGAATGGTATCCTTAGAAAGCAGGAGAATGAGATCATGTAGGTTTTTATGAGGCATTTTGCAACCCTTTTCCAATCAAGCAACCCCTCGGGGTTTGAGGAAGCAACCAAAGGTATAAAGGAGGTGGTGTCTATGGAACAGAGGAGGGACTTAGAGAGTGATATCACGGATGAGGAAATCTGGACAGGGCTAAAGCAGATGCACCCAAATAAAGCACCGGGGCCAGACGGTTTGAAAGCTTTGTTCTATCAAAAATATTGGGACACGGTGGGACAGGATGTGGCAAGTTACATAAAGGGATGGTGGAAATGTGATCACAGTATAAAAGACACTAATGATACCTTGGTGGTTCTCATCCCAAAAGTAGAAAAGCCAAGAATGGTTGGGGAGTTCAGACCCATTAGCCTTTGTAACGTGATATACAAAATTGCCTCTAAAGTGATGACGAACAGATTGAAGCCCCTCATGAACATTGTGATTTCTGAAAACCAAAGTGTGTTTGTCCCGGGAAGGATGATTACAGATAACGCCCTGATTGCTTATGAGTTGTTCCATTCCATGAAGAGGGATAAAGGAAGGAAGAATGGCAGCCTTGCTCTGAAGTTAGATATGTCAAAGGCTTATGATAGAGTGGAGTGGGATTTTCTGAGCTTTGTGATGGAGAGGATGGGTTTTGGTGCAAAGTGGATAGGGAAAATCGAAGACTGCATTTCTACTATTCAGCATGCGTTTGCGATAAATGGAGACTGAACCCAAAGCACAACACCAGCACGTGGACTTTGCCAGGGAGACCCTCTTTCCCCCTATCTTTTTCTTTTGTGTGCAGAAGCCTTTTCTACCTCTCTTATTATTGCAGCCCAAGAAAATCTCTTACACGGCATCCAACCGTGTAGGAGAGCACCGAGTATCTCACATCTTTTCTTCGCAGATGACAGCATTCTTTTTGCTAGAGCCACCAATGCAGAGTGCCTGAAGATAGCTGAAATTATCAGCCAATATGAACAGGCATCCAGACAAAAGATCAACTTATCCAAGACGGAGGTGGTTTTTAGCAAGGGAGTCAAAAGAGAGAAGCGTGTTTGCTTGAAGAACACACTGATCGTCATGCTAAATACTTGGGTCTACCAACAGCAATAGGGAGGCCAAAAAAACAAGTTTTCAGCTTCATAAAGGAGAGGATCTGGAGGAAATTCCAAGGGTGGTCGGAAAAACTATTATCCAAAGCTGGTAGGGAAGTACTCATCAAAGTGGTGGCGCAGGCGATTCCTACCTATATAATGAGCATCTTTCAACTACCGGCGGGAACTATTGACGAGGTCCAGAGAATTATATGCAGGTTTTGGTGGGGTGCAAAGGATAAGGAGCGGAAAATGTCGTGGGTTAGCTGGAACAATTTGTGCAAGCCAAAGAGACAAGGAGGGATGGGATTTAGAGATCTTCATGTGTTCAACCAAGCTCTCCTTGCAAAACAATTATGGAGGATAGCTAGCCACCCGGAGGCACTGGTTACAAAAGTTCCTAAAGCCAGATATTTTCCCAGGACATCCATATGGGAAGAAAGACGTGGACATGATCCGAGCTACATGTGGAGGAGTCTATGGGGAGCCAAAGCGTTGCTGACAGAAGGAACTCAGTGGAGAGTGGGGAATGGGGCTGATATAAACATTTGGGAGGACTATTGGCTACCGGAGGAGGAGGATAAGCTTGCACGTTTAAAAAATGACAGGAACGTAGGATATAACCAAGTCAAAGATCTTATGACGGAGGACGGTACTGGCTGGGAGATGTCTAAAGTGAGAGATTGCTTCCCGGAGAGTTATGCTAGGAGGATTGGTGCTATCCAACTAAGCACCCGACGAGCAAGCGATTCTTTGATGTGGTGTCCATCAAACACGGGAGACTTCACAGTCCGGTCAGCCTACTGGTTGGGGTTGATGGGAAAAGCGGAAGCACGACGATATAAAAATGCACAAGGGGATGATTTGTGGAAAAAGATTTGGCATGGTGGATGGAGCCCAAAGACAGCCCACTTCCTTTGGAAGATTTGTAGGGGGGGACTAGCTACTAAAGGACGGCTGTATGATAGACATTGTATACCGGATGGCACTTGCGTGTTGTGCATGGCGGAAAAGGAGACGCTATCCCATATGCTTTTCCGGTGCCCAAATGCCACAGAAGTATGGGAACTTCTTCCAAGGGATATACAGAACTGGGTAGACACTGTAAATGATGGGGACATAGCTACAACCATGAAGGAAGCATTGACGAGGCCGAGGAGGTGTGAAGAAGCGCAGATTGTGGCTGCCATGTCGGCAGTGTGGAGAGGAAGGTGCTGCTGTGTCTTTAGAAGTGGAGAAGCTAACAACTCCTTTCTCTACTGTTGTGCGTTGACGTACGTGAGTAGAAATGCTAAGAGCGTGCAGCAGCCCATGCAAGGGGCACCGTCCGGATGAACGATGCAGGAAAGGAAGTGGCGTCCACCGGCAGCTGGCTGCTTGAAGATTAATGTTGACGGGTCATGTGGCGAAGACAGGGCTGCGGGAATAGGTGTTGTGATGAGGGACAGCACTGGGAAGCTGATGGGAGTGGCGGGAGAGAGGGTTTCGTCGGGAAAAGAGGTAGCTATGACTGAGGCACTGGCAGTGAGGATGGCACTGATGTGGGTGATCAAAGAAGGGGTTACAAAGGTGGAAGTGGAATCGGACTCCATGACGATTATCCAAGCTTGCAACAATACAGTGGCGAGAAGGGACTATCTTGGATCTATAGTAGAAGACATTCTTTCGTTAAAGCTTTTGTTTTCGTCTTGTAGCGTTAGTTATCTTAGTCGTTTAGATAATGGGTCAGCTCATGTGGTTGCTAACTATGTTCGTAGGGGTAATGTAGATCGAGTCAGTTTCTTGCAACCTTTCTTTTCTTGTAGCTCAAACCTTGTAAACCTGGTTTTACATAATTTATAGTAGTCGGGGAACCCCCATCATAGGGTTTCCCGTCCTTTCTCAAAAAAAAATGTTCAATGATGGAATGAGGGTTTGAATACCCAATGTTAGTAATCCTGATAATGATGTGATGTGTTTTTGGTAGATATAATGGATACCAAGGTAAAGAATCCTAGTATCCAAGAACTTTCAATGATATGAGAAAAATGGGAACATGATTCCTCATAAGAAGTAATGTTTGGTTGCCTAGAAGGACCAACATTGAAATTTGTCCAGTTACATACTGTAGTATGAATACCATATGTTAGGGGTTTATGCTCTGCATAAACATGACATCAGCAAAGATGTATGAGTCAAAGGAACAATTGTAAAATTATTGTGGGAATAGCTTATTAAGCTAAAAATAATTATTTAAGATACCTCTAAGATAAGTTCTTAATTGATAGGTAATCTTTCCTTATGAAAAGAAACAATAGAGTATGTGTCCAGAGTGACAAGTTTTATGATAACCCTGTATTGAAGGACATTGTGTTGATTAAAGTTCTATGGCATCTCCATGACATTAAGATGTTATGTGAAGACTTGATGATATGATGAATGAAAAATATATGTCTTCCTTTACCTGGGATTTTGGGGACGAAATCCTTGTTAGGGGTTTATAACTTGTAACATCCCGGACCTGGGTTATGCTTTAACCCTAGATTTTTTTCTTAATAATGTTAACTCTATGGTTGCTCTTATCTTTTGAAAAGTAATTAAGTCCCAAGAGGAACTTATGTTTCAATTATAGTCCTTTTTGAATAATGTTGAAAACAATGTTTTGCCCATTTTGGACTAAAGTGCAAATTACCCAAGTTGAGGGGTTAACTTGCAAATGTTACATGATAAATTTTCGTCATGTGTTGAATCATCATAAGAATGAGAATGATGCAGAGGTATGACTTGTGGTAGCCTGAGCACCAAGAATGAGCTTGTTAAGCAATGTTTGTACATTAAAACCTAGTTTTGGTGTAATGTGTAATTTACCCAAAACCTAGGGTTCAATAGGAAAAATACCATCTCTAGAGAGTCCCTAATATTTCTTGGTATCAAGTAGAGACAAGAAAATCAGAGGGTAATCTCATTTGAATCTCTTGGAGAAGAGAGAATCTTGATATTAGAATAATCAAGATTTAAGCATAATTGAAACCCTAATTCAAATTAATGCAAAAATAAATATAATAATGGAAGTGCCCTTCAACAGAATATGAGATGGTTGGATTTGTATAAGTGTGGACGTCCTTTTTCCTTGCAAAGGCCATGAAATATCGAAAGTGAGTGGAGATCCCACTCACATTAGTTAAAGAAAAAGTAATATCCACTCAATTTTAGATATTATTATTATAATGGTTAAGGTGCTTAATTTGCTTTATTTTAATTCATGGATAATGAATAGGAATTACAAGGTGGGGGAGATGGATTCGTATGCAAGGAATGGATGGGAGTATGTGGCACCAATTTTGGGAGCTGAAGGAATTTATTATCACTTTCTCTCTCATTGAAATTCCCTTATATACATCCCATTTGCAACCCACTTGAAAGGCTTTTTTTATCCCTTTTTATTTCTTTGCTTTGGCCGTGAACAAGGGAGCTTAGGAGCAATAGGAGGACGTGCCCCAACTTGTGGGTAAGCTCCCTAGTCATCTTCAACCTTGATTTCATGGTGGAAATAGAAATTTAATGCTTAATTTCTTCTTTTCTATATTCAATCTTCAACCTTGGCCATTATTTTCACTCAAAAACATGAGAAAGGACCTTGGACAGTTAAAAAAGCTTCATTCACCATTGAGGACGTGAAGCTTGAAGCATGGATTCAATTTTGAAGGTGGGTTATATAACTTGAACCCTTAAATGTCATTATTGCTTGCAATTTATTCATTATGTGTTGAACCTTTCTTCTTTCTCGATTTCCGTTTGATTAGTTGTTGAAATTACCATATGAATCACAACTGATTTATAAGGTTTCAAACTTGTAGATTATAATGTCATATTAAGCACACACCTCAAAAAAGGAATAGGCAAATGGTTTTCAAAACCGATTGAGTTGATTCGGTTTCAAAACCAAATGGGCGATTTACCTCAAAACCGAATGGGTGATTGAGTTCAAGAGCAAATGGGTAAATGAACTCAAGACCGAAGGTGCAATTGAACCCAAGACCAAATGGGTAATTTACTACAAAACCGAATGGTTAATTTATCTCAAAACCAAATGGGTAATTGACTTCAAGATCGAATGGATAATTGAGTTCAAAACTGAATGGGTAATGGATCTCAATTGTGGCAACACATCCCATTATCACACAGATAACGAGGTGTTACGTGAAAACGTGCGGAAAACACCATAACCAAAGATTATCAAAAACACGGGTTAATTAAAACCGATTGCGGAAAACTGATAAACTGTGAAACTATTACTTTCCAGTCCTCATCCTGCACAGAAACATGTCATATAAATATGTACATACACAAGATCTGACACGTGTCCACAGCTCAGGAACAGCTGTCCATCCATCACATGAGTTCACCACCTGTTCATATATACATAAAGACCCACATCCGGCCAACAGCAGGATATACAGATATCATCGAACGATCTTCGTGAAACATCGTCAAAACACTGCCAAGGACCTGAGAGTACAGGGATGACTCTAGACTCTACTACAAAACATCCAAAACAGCAGCATGTCCATCGCTTGCCTTCTACTGCTCCTCAAGCTGCTCATCCGCAACACCACAACCACGACCACATCTACCTCGACCACCTAAAAAGGGTGTAAACCAGCGGAGTGAGACAATTGAACAATTGTCCCAGCGGGAAACATAGCTCCCCACCGCAACCATAGAACCTCAGCAAGAGAAACTATAACAGCAATTAATATGAGCAGATATATCGGAAGCAGTTATATATATATATATATATATATATATATCAAGATCATTCTTACCGGCAAGCATACCAGCTGTACTAAAGCATAAAACTAGATGTCTTTCAAAAGAATATGATTATCAAGATAAGGTATATCAACATGTAACAGGATTATTAGAATAGAGTATAATGTCACATAACCTGATTATCAAGATAAGACAGATTGCCACATAACCTGCAAGGTATAACAAACAAGGCCTCAACCAATGTTTCGTGTTTGATTTGATCAGTAAATACTAAACGGTTGTATTACATTTTATTATTCCCTGAGGATTTGAACCGTATCGTTCAAATCCAACCTTTGGTTACGAAACCCAAGACGGTGCCATACAAGGTCAATGGAAGAGCCGGACTCCACGACCTCCCACCTCATGGTCAGTACATGAGTACAACACAAGCAGGACCGCAGTCACATGTTGAAGTGGTCTAAGCCACAGGGTTAGCTCCATAGGCTACCCATTCTCTAGCCCGCCTTGGTACAGGTCACGGCGCTAGTAAAACTGAGCCACGGGCCTGATCACCGTGCTCTGAGCCATGAACGCATTCATGCTCCATACATCACATATCCTGAGCCATGGGCCTGTTCACCATGCTCTATACACATATCTGAGTCTGCAACCGAAGTTACACTCTTACCTCCTCATTTTCAGGCTAGGAACAACCTACACATATTCAACAATATGCGCTTCCAGGTTAACCCGTAGGAAAACCTGTTTCACCATCACCAAGTCCTGACGATGATGGATCTATGGCCAGGGCAAACTACATGATGTATTTCACTGTGTTTAATTAGTATCTTTTAGATGGATTGCAAGATTCAACCAAGTTGTATGACATGCAAGGTATAACAGAAAGTAAAGAACATTATATTATGATTTATTCATATCAACCTGATCCATCTTAAGGATCCAACATCACATGTTATCACTTGGCCTCTTGCCAACCATCCAGATCCATCTCAAGGATCATCACATACCACAGGGTCTCAACCCTTCATCATGCACTGCCATTGTCTCTTAAGGCTCACCTCATCATCATGGGACAGACATATCACATGCATACTCTTATAGAGTAATTATCAAAGCAATGTTACTCATTACATATGTCACATAGCCTTTTCATGGCTAAAACATCACCTGCAAGGTTAGAGTACACAATAATCGTAGATTCAACATAAGGCATATGCTCTCTATCATGAAATATCATTCAAGATAATCTACTTATCAATATGACAGTTATTTGGTAATCAAGTATGTTAAGTACACCATTAAACAACCATACTGATACTTACCCTTATATCGAGATTGTACAAACAATCAGGGTATATAGAGATCATGTTGTGTTTACAGAACCAACACTATTATTAACAAGGTCATTACTATGTCATCAACTATTGTCATCTTTATCATGAAGCAACCTTTAATGTAACTGTCACTTAGCATCATTATTACCAACATTATTATCATTAAACAAACTACTAGAGTAGTTATCATCATCTTCATTATCATTAACAATTAAGCATAACGGGTCACATCATGCATCTATTACATGAGGGCTATCATCATATACATTACTACCATTAGCATCCTTATTATTTGCAAGGCAACATATTACATATTGATGATATCACAAACACCACCATCGTTTTATTGGTTAATGTATAAACATCCACTTCTATCACATAAGGGATCGTCACCAAAGAAACTCATACCCTCACTATAGCCTCACAACCCTCATCTGAAACCTATCACCCAACATGGGTATCGGCCACCACACTAACCCTATCGGCCATCATGGCCCAAGGCATGTCGCCCAACATGGTATCGGCCATCATGGTATCGGCAATCCGGGCACATAGCCTATCGTCCAACATGGCACTACTTGGCCCTATCGTCCACCACATGGACAAGGAGATAACTCAACACAAGAGCACCCATTCTATTGTCCAACTCAAGGACATCCATGTCGCCCAACACCATCAGACCATATCGCCCAACAAGAGAGAGAGAGAGAGAGAGAGAGAGAGAGAGAGAGTATCGCCCATCTCCATGGGTACTCACCATATCGGCCAACAAACTCTAGCTCACCCTATCGCCCAACTCAAGGGCAAGGGTATCGGCCAACCTAAAGGACTCATCATGTCGCCCAACACCAGCTTCCATATCGTCCACCAAGGGGAACACCATGTCGTCCAACTCAAAAACAAAGGTGTTGCTCAACCCAAGGAACCATATCGCCCAACATGGTCACCATGTCGGCCAACATCCATACTAGGTCAACCTATCGTCCAACCCAAGAGGAAGGGTGTTGCCCAACACCAAGAACACTGATATCGTTCAACTCATGGACAAGGGTGTCGCTCAACACACCCACAAGGAAGGGGTATCGCCCAACCCTAGGTCATCTTCAACCTCCAACACAAGGGAGCACAAACCCTAAAAAGCAAGGTATACAAGGAACCCTAAACCCAAGAGAGGGATATCGGCCACTAAGGTACATAAGCAAGATGTACAAGCAAGGAATTAAGCTAGACTACTAACATATAACAAGATCAAAGCTAGAGGTAAAAGAGTTAGGGTTAGAAACTATGCAACCCGCCTTAAGCTTCAAGGAAGAAGATGCACTTTGAGCTCCAAGGTTGTCGGCCACCAAAGCTCCAAAGCACTCCAAGGTCCAAAGCTATCGTCCTCCAAGCTGCTCCAGGAAGGTGTATCGACCACCACTTCAGCTCCAAGGAAGTGTATCGGCCAACACAAGCAAGATGGAGAGGGATATCGTGCACCAAGGGTGGAGGGGAGACCAAAAGAGAAAAGGAGACTAAGGCAAGGAGAAGAGCTACCTATATAGGAAGAAGGGGAGGAGAAACCAAGGTACAACCATGCTATGTGTCGTCCACCCAAGGGACACATGTCCACCAACTCAAGCCACCTCTCATGCAAGCCATAAGGCACTTGTCCAAGATGTGCACCATGTGTCCATCAACCAAGCCAAGCCATCTGGGCGACACAACAAGAGCTACTGGGCGACACACCAAGCAACTGGGCGACACACCACCTGCCCTGGGCGACACAAGGCTCAAGCAAGCCCAAACAAGGAACTCCAAGGCCCAAACAAGCTCAACTCAGGCCCAAAGGACTCAAACAACAACCCCAAGCCTTCCTCTCAACCCTAGAGGAAGCAAAGAGGGAAAACATCTCACAAGATGGCAAACTTGCCCACAAAACCCTAAACTTGGGTTATTTGCAAGTAGCCCCTCGAACTCTCAACAAAGCACAACAAAACCCTAATCACCACTCAAAGGTGATTAGCAAGCACCAAAGCACCAAGATCAAGCAAAACAAATAGGGTAAACCCTAAACGCAGGTCAGGGTCCTTACAGCCATAAACCTCTACAAAAGGATTTCGTCCCCGAAATCCGAAGAGAAAATCGAGGGATACTTCCTCCTCATCTCTTCCTCAAGCTCCCACGTGGCTTCCTCAACGCCACGGTGATGCCAAAGGACCTTCACAAGAACCAGATCCTTTCTCTTCAGCTTCTTGACTCTTCTGTCAAGGATCATCATAGGATCTTCCTTGTAGGTCACATCTGCATCAAGCTCAACCTCAACTGGTTGTATCACTGTTCCTATATCCGGATGACTTTTCTTCAGCATACTGACATGGAACACTGGATGTAACATATGCAACTCTGGAGGCAATTCAAACTCATAAGCCACCTTGCCAACACGTGCTATGACTGAGTAAGGCCCCATATATCTGGGAGATAACTTACCTTTCCGTCCAAACCTCAGCACACCTTTCCACGAAGAGACTTTAAGATACACCTTGTCTCCCACCTGGAACTCCAAGGGTCGTCGGCGATTGTCTGCATAAGACTTCTACCTGTCTTGTACCGCTTTCAACTGTTGTTGTATCACCTTGATCTTTTCTGTCGTTTTCTGTACTAACTCAGGGCCCAAAAGCTGATATTCACCTGATTCATACCAACACAAAGGAGATCTGCACTTCCTCCCATACAAAGCCTCATAGGGAGCCATGTCAATGCTCCGCTGATAGCTATTGTTGTAGGCAAACTCTATCAAACTGAGATGTACGTCCCAACTACCTAGGAACTGCAAAACACAAGCACAAAGAAGATCCTCCAAAGTCTGAATAGTCCTCTCAGACTGCCCATCTGTCTGCCGGTGGAAAGCGGTACTGAACTTCAACTGCGTTCCCATCGCCCTGTGCAACTGTTCCCTAAAACGACTTGTAAACTGAGGACCTCTATCAGAAACTATCGTTGCTGGCACACCATGCAAACGAACTATCTCATCCACATATACTCGAGCGAGCTTTTCAGCTGTATACGTGGTCTTCACAGGTATGAAATGGGCAGACTTCGTTAATCTGTCCACTATCACCCAAATGGAATCATGATTCCTAGTTGTCCTGGGTAGACCAACTACGAAATCCATGGTTATATGATCCCATTTCCACTGTGGTATAGACAAAGGTTGCAACGTACCTGCCGGCTTTTGATGCTCAGCCTTGACTTGCTGACACACCGCACACCTAGCCACAAACTCAGCTACATCTTTCTTCAAGTCGGGCCACCAGTACAAGTCCTTCAGACTATGGTACATCTTGGTGACACCTGGATGCATAGCATACATCGACGTGTGTGCTTCCTCGAGCACCAACTTCCTCAGATTATCAGCATCTGGAACCACCATCCTATTATGATAGCAAACCACTCCATCCTCGGACTCATGGAACCCATCACGTTGTTCACTGCCAAACTCTGATCTGATTAGCTGTACTGTATCATCCGTTTGCTGTGCATGCTTGATCTGCTGTCTCAACGTGGGCTTGATTTGCATCTGTGCTAAAAGTCCAGCTAACGAGGAAACCTCCATCTGTACGTTCATCTGCCGTAAGGAGACTAACATGTCCCGCCTATGGCATACCAAAGAACTCATCTGTGCCTTCTTGGGAGTAGAAGACTTTCTTCTAAGCGCGTCTGCTACCACATTCGCCTTACCAGGATGATACTCGATAGTGCAATCATAATCATTGATCAACTCCATCCACCGACGCTGTCGCATGTTCAACTCTTGCTGTGAGAAGATGTACTTCAGATTCTTGTGATCTGTAAAGATCCGACACACTTCTCCATAAAGATAGTGTCTCCAAATCTTTAACGCATGAACCACTGTTGCCAGCTCCAAGTCATGGGTCGGATAGTTCTCCTCGTGTTTCTTAAGCTGTCACGAAGCAAAAGAAACCACATGATCTTCCTGCATCAGCACACAACCCAAACCTTTCTTGGACGCATCACAGAAAACAACATAGCCTTTTCCAGATTCTGGCAAGATCAACACTGGAGCACTGGTTAGCTTTTCCTTCAAACATTGGAAAGCTTGCTGACATCGATCATTCCAAACAAAAGGTACATCCTTCCTGGTCAACTTCGTCATTGGTAGAGCTATCGAACTGAAGTCCTTGATAAACCTCTGGTAGTATCCTGCTAGACCAAGGAAACTATGAACTTCCATCGGCGTCTTCGGCTGTTCCCAATCCGCAATGGATTCCACTTTCTTCGGATCTACTTTGACTCCTTCAGTAGATATCACATGACCTAAGAAAGTCACTTCATCCAACCAGAACTCACACTTACTAAACTTAGCATACAACTGATGTTGACGAAGGAGAGTCAACGCTTGACGAAGATGTTGCTCATGCTCTAGCCGGTTCCGACTATAGATCAAGATGTCGTCTATAAAAACTACAACAAATTGATCTAAGAACGGACGAAACACTCTGTTCATCAGGTCCATGAAAGCAGCAGGTGAATTGGTTAATCCAAACGGCATAACCACAAACTCAAAATGACCATACCTCATCCTAAAAGCTGACTTTGGTACGTCATCCGCCTTTATCCTCAACTGATGATATCCAGACCGTAGATCGATCTTCAAAAACACTGTAGCACAACGCAACTGATCGAACAGGTCATCTATCCTCGGCAACGGGTACTTATTCTTGATCGTGACCTTGTTCAACTGTCGGTAGTCTATACACAACCGCATCGAACCATCCTTCTTCTTAACGAACAACACGGGAGCACCCCAAGGTGACGTGCTCAGTCTGATGAAACCTTTCTCCAACAACTCTTGTAACTGCTTCTTCAACTCTACCATCTCTGCTGGAGCCATCCTATAAGGTGTATGTGCAATCGGCTGCGTTCCCGGAACCAGATTGATCTCAAAATTGATCTCTCGGGGTGGAGGAACACCAGGAAACTCCTCGGGAAACACATCTGCAAACTCTCAGACCACTGACACTTCTTCAAGGTTAAGGCCTTTCACCTTGGTATCCACAACGGTATCCACAACGTGAGCTAAGAACGCCTCACATCCTTGTCGCAACAACCTATCTGCCACCATAGATGACACCAGACACGTCGGAAGAATCTTCCTATCTCCCTGGAAGATCCACTTCTCTCCAGCAACATCAAACACCGCCTGCTTGGAACCACAGTCCAAGACAACCTTATACTTCTCTAAGGTATCCATCCCAAGGATAACATCGAAACCATGCATATCAAGTGGTATGAAATCCACCTGAATGCTGTGTCCCGAAAAAGACAAAACACAAGATGGACACTCTTCTCGAAGCAAAGTGGAACCATCAAGAGGGGTTTCTAACAACAAGCTATCCTTCTTACAACTAATAGGTAGATGATAGTTTTCAAGCATTCTATAGGCGATAAAAGAGTGTGTAGCACCCGGGTCAACCAGAACAGATATAAAGCAAGAAGAAGACATAACAGAATGAAATAACTCCATCTGACCTGTCACCACTCGCGGGTTGACTATCGCCTCTGGCTGATTCATGGCATAGAATCGAGCCGTAGCTTGCTGTCCACGACCTCTGCTCCCTTGAGCAGAAGATCTAGCTTGAGACGCTTGACCGCATCCTCGTCCTCTGCTACCACTGGGCTGTGGTCTCTCAGACTTCTGGAAACTCTGCCTCAGTTGCTGCGTCACTTCAACATCTCTATTCGGGCAATTGAACTTCCAATGCCCGACTTGTCCACAGAGATGACATTCTCTATTGTCAACTCGTGGCCTAGATGGCCCTGTCACTGCCACCGAAGCTGAGTTGTGCGCCTTAGACGGTGAAGAAACATAACCTTTTCCCTTACTCGGAGACCACTGAGATGGTACACCAGCACTTCTCATCACTGACGGTGCTGAAAACCTGGGTTTCTTGAAGCCACCAAACCTTCGTCCTTGAAACTGAGCAGGTCTTTTAAGAGACACCGACTCTCTTTTCTCCCTTACTGTCCTCTCGATCCGTCGAACTGATTCCACAAACGTAGCAAACCGCTCTCGGTTTTCCAGCGCAGACACAGGGGTTGTCAACTCAGCACTCAAACCCTTCTCGAAACGTCTGATCCGTTCATCATCTGTCGCCGCCATGTGAGGACAGAACCTCAACAGATCCATAAACTTAGCTTCATACTCGGTGATGTTCATCGTTCCTTGCCGCAACTTCTCAAACTGACTGATCTTCTCATCCAGGTACGTCTTCGGAAAGTATCTGGTGACGAACTCGCGCCGAAACACTTCCCAACAGATCACCTCACTAGGCTGCTTCTCTTCCTCGATGGTCCACCAGTGACCAGCACTACCCTTCAAAAGGTAGACAGCATGCTTTACTTTGTCTGCTTTGGGGATGTCGAGGATCCGGAAAGCCTTTTCAAGACTCGTCAGCCACAGATCTGCATCCGCTGGATCAGCCGTTCCAGCATAATCCGAAGCTCCGACTCGGCGAAGCCGCTCAAAGGTCTTCCCAATACCCGATGCTTCTCCATGGGGAACCTGTACTCGCGGAGGAGGCACTGGTAATCGCTCAATCATGAGATTCATCCTAGCCATTAACTGCCCCATAAGCTGTTGGTAGGCAGGGTGTTCAAGTATGGCTGGGTCTGGTTGGGGGACCTCAGGCACCCGATCTTCATGTGCCCGTCCATCTGCTCCATCAACCAATACAGCATCACTAAGCTCAGGAGCATGTTCTTCGTGGTTTCCAGACATCTTAGCTTTTCTTCTGCTGAGGGCAGAAGATTTTTGTAAGATAACCTGGAAAACTCATAAGAACAGACTCAACCTAGTCCTAGATCCCTGTAGACTCAGTGAACCTAAAGCTCTGATACCAAAACTTGTGGCAACACATCCCATTATCACACAGATAACGAGGTGTTACGCGAAAACGTGCAGAAAACACCATAACCACAGATTATCAAAAACACGGGTTAATTAAAACCGATTGAGGAAAACTGATAAACTGTGAAACTATTACTTTCCAGTCCTCATCCTGCACAGAAACATGTCATATAAATATGTACATACACAAGATCTGACACGTGTCCACAGCTTAGGAACCGCTGTCCATCCATCACATGAGTTCACCACCTGTTCATATATACATAAAGGCCCACATCCGGCCAACAGCAGGATATACAGATATCATCGAACGATCTTCGTGAAACATCGTCAAAACACTGCCAAGGACCTGAGAGTACAGGGATGACTCTAGACTCTACTACAAAACATCCAAAACAGCAGCATGTCCATCGCTTGCCTTCTACTGCTCCTCAAGTTGCTCGTCCGCAACACCACAACCACGACCACGTCTACCTCGACCACCTAAAAAGGGTGTAAACCAGCGGGGTGAGACAATTGAACAATTGTCCCAGTGGGAAACATAGCTCCCCACCGCAACCATAGAACCTCAGCAAGAGAAACTATAACAGCAATTAATATGAGCAGATATATCAAAAGCAGTTATATATATATATATATATATATATATATATATCAAGATCATTCTTACCGGCAAGCATACCAGCTGTACTAAAGCGTAAAACCAGATGTCTTTCAAAAGAATATGATTATCAATTTAAGGTATATCAACATGTAACAGGATTACTAGAATAGAGTATAATGTCACATAACCTGATTATCAAGATAAGACAGATTGCCACATAACCTGCAAGGTATAACAAACAAGGCCTCAACCAATGTTTTGTGTTTGATTTGATCAGTAAATACTAAATGATTGTATTACATTTTATTATGCCCTGAGGATTTGACCTGTATTGTTCAAATCCAACCTTCGGTTACGAAACCCAAGACGGTGCCATACAAGGTCAATGGAAGAGCCGGACTCCACGACCTCCCACCTCATGGTCAGTACATGAGTACAACACAAGCAGGACTGCAGTCACATGCTGAAGTGGTCTAAGCCACAGGGTTAGCTCCATAGGCTACCCATTCTCTAGCCCGCCTTGGTACAGGTCACGGCGCTAGTAAAACTGAGCCATGGGCCTGATCACCGTGCTCTGAGCCATGAACGCATTCATGCTCCATACATCACATATCCTGAGCCATGGGCCTGTTCACCATGCTCTATACACATATCTAAGTCTGCAACCGAAGTTACACTCTTACCTCCTCATTTTCAAGCTAGGAGCAACCTACACATATTCAACAATATGCGCTTCCAGGTTAACCCGTAGGAAAATCCGTTTCACCATCACCAAGTCTTGACGATGATGGATCTATGGCCAGGGCAAACTACATGATGTATTTCACTGTGCTTAATTAGTATCTTTTAGATGGATTGCAAGATTCAACCAAGTTGTATGACATGCAAGGTATAACAGAAAGTAAAGAACATTATATTATGATTTATTCATATCAACCTGATCCATCTTAAGGATCCAACATCACATGTTATCACTTGGCCTCTTGCCAACCATCCAGATCCATCTCAAGGATCATCACATACCACAGGGTCTCAACCCTTCATCATGCACTGCCATTGTCTCTTAAGGCTCACCTCATCATCATGGGACATACATATCACATGCATACTCTTATAGAGTAATTATCAAAGCAATGTTACTCATTACATATGTCACATAGCCCTTTCATGGCTAAAACATCACCTGCAAGGTTAGAGTACACAATAATCGTAGATTCAACATAAGGCATATGCTCGCTATCATGAAAGATCATTCAAGATAATCTATTTATCAATATGACAGTTATTTGGTAATCAAGTATGTTAAGTACACCATTAAACAACCATACTGATACTTACCCTTATATCGAGATTGTACAAACAATTAGGGTATATAGAGATCATGTTGTGTTTACAGAACCAACACTATTATTAACAAGGTCATTACTATGTCATCAACTATTGTCATCTTTATCATGAAGCAACCTTTAATGTAACTGTCACTTAGCATCATTATTACCAACATTATTATCATTAAACAAACTACTAGAGTAGTTATCATCATCTTCATTATCATTAACAATTAAGCATAACGGGTCACATCATGCATCTATTACATGAGGTCTATCATCATATACATTACTACCATTAGCATCCTTATTATTTGCAAGGCAACATATTACATATTGATGATATCACAAACACCACCATCGTTTTATTGGTTAATGTATAAACATCCACTTCTATCACATAAGGGATCGTCACCAAATAAACTCATACCCTCACTATAGCCTCACAACCCTCATCTGAAACCTATCACCCAACATGGGTATCGGCCACCACACTAACCCTATCGGCCATCATGGCCCAAGGCATGTCGCCCAACATGGTATCGGCCATCATGGTATCGGCCATCTGGGCACATAGCCTATCGTCCAACATGGCACTACTTGGCCCTATCGTCCACCACATGGACAAGGAGATAACTCAACACAAGAGCACCCATTCTATCGTCCAACTCAAGGACATCCATGTTGCCCAACACCATCATACCATATCGCCCAACAAGAGAGAGAGAGAGAGAGAGTATCGCCCATCTCCAAGGGTACTCACCATATCGGCCAACAAACTCTAGCTCACCCTATCGCCCAACTCAAGGGAAAGGGTATCGGCCAACCTAAAGGACTCATCATGTCGCCCAACACCAGCTACCATATCGTCCACCAAGGGGAACACCATGTCGTCCAACTCAAAAACAAAGGTGTTGCTCAACCCAAGGAACCATATCGCCCAACATGGTCACCATGTCGGCCAACATCCATACTAGGTCAACCTATCGTCCAACCCAAGAGGAAGGGTGTTGCCCAACACGAAGAACACTGATATCGTTCAACTCAAGGACAAGGGTGTCGCTCAACACACCCACAAGGAAGGGGTATCGCCCAACCCTAGGTCATTTTCAACCTCCAACACAAGGGAGCACAAACCCTAAAAAGCAAGGTATACAAGGAACCCTAAACCCAAGAGAGGGATATCGGCCACTAAGGTACATAAGCAAGATGTACAAGCAAGGAATTAAGCTAGACTACTAACATATAACAAGATCAAAGCTAGAGGTAAAAGAGTTAGGGTTAGAAACTATGCAACCCGCCTTAAGCTCCAAGGAAGAAGATGCACTTTGAGCTCCAAGGTTGTCGGCCACCAAAGCTCCAAAGCACTCCAAGGTCCAAAGCTATCGTCCACCAAGATGCTCCAGGAAGGTGTATCGGCCACCACTTCAGCTCCAAGGAAGTGTATCGGCCAACACAAGCAAGATGGAGAGGGATATCGTGCACCAAGGGTGGAGGGGAGACCAAAAGAGCAAAGGAGACTAAGGCAAGGAGAAGAGCTACCTATATAGGAAGAAGGGGAGGAGAAACCAAGGTACAACCATGCTATGTGTCGTCCACCCAAGGGACACATGTCCACCAACTCAAGCCACCTCTCATGCAATCCATAAGGCACTTGTCCAAGATGTGCACCATGTGTCCATCAACCAAGCCAAGCCATCTGGGCGACACAACAAGAGCTACTGGGCGACACACCAAGCAACTAGGTGACACACCACCTGCCTTGGGCGACACAAGGCTCAAGCAAGCCCAAACAAGGAACTCCAAGGCCCAAACAAGCTCAACTCAGGCCCAAAGGACTCAAACAACAACCCCAAGCCTTCCTCTCAACCCTAGAGGAAGCAAAGAGGGAAAACATCTCACAAGATGGCAAACTTGCCCACAAAACCCTAAACTTGGGTTATTTGCAAGTAGCCCCTCGAACTCTCAACAAAGCACAACAAAACCCTAATCACCACTCAAAGGTGATTAGCAAGCACCAAAGCACCAAGATCAAGTAAAACAAACAGGGTAAACCCTAAACGCATGTCAGGGTCCTTACATCAATATTGATTGGGTGAATTAAACTCCAAAACCATTTGGGGTTAATTGCTGATGTGAATGATGGAGATCCAATGACTCAAATTGATTTAAATTTAATGGATTCATGGATGGGTGATCCATCGATTACTAAACCTAATTAGATTGAATGTTTGAAACCCTAAATTGATTGAGTCAATTTCAATGTTGAATTGCTCAAATGGTCTCAAGACCGTTTGAGGGAAAACAATCTCAAGACCATTTGAGGTCAAATGGTCTCAAGACCATTTGAGGTCAAGAGGAGTCATGAATAAATGAAGATCCAAGGGTTTCAAGTTGATGTACCTTCAATGGTATTAATATTGAATGGTTCAATGAATGGAAACCCTAAATCGATTAATTAAGAAACCCTAATTTAAGGATAAACGGTTTCATGATGAATGAGACCAAATGATCTAAGACCATTTGAGGACCATTCGGTCTGATACCATTTGAGGGCCATTCAGTTTCAAACCGTTTGGAGTTAATTGATATTTAATTCAAATAGTCTCAAAACCGTTTGAGGTTTAAGAAGGTCAAAACCGTTTGAAGGTCAAAGTACATCAAGACCGTTTGAGGGTCTAATACCTCAAGACTGTTGGAAGGTCTAATTGATTTAAACTATGCAATTACAATTAACCCCCTAATTATTAATGACATTTATTAAAGATAATTATAATGGTTTTACCTCTCAAGTACTTAGGTGATTAGTATCTTTTGAGTGTTAACCTTTGATTCTTATGGAAGCAATATCTCAATACACTATGCTAACCCTAAATATGTGTACTTGAATGAAAGGTTGACCTAATCTAATCGAGCTTGAAGTAATCAACATCCTAGAAAGGATGAGAGAGAGAGAAATCCATACATGTATGATAATCATGTAATGTTTAAATCTCAACACTCTAAACATGAACAAAATATGCATTCAGGGTATGATCCTTGATAAAGAGATCATGAAACCCTAATAGAGAAGGATGATGAGACCTAACCCTAATCAAAGGAAATGCTAGGTGAAACCCTAATCTGGGGTAATGGTGCAACCCTGATCTAGGATGATGATATGTGTTACAATCCCAATTTTGGGTTCATCTGATGAGAAATATAAACTATCATATTGGACAAATAATGATATAATTTCATTTACAATAGCCTTCATGATTGTATTGTGGGCTTTATCGGCTATTGGGCCCAATATCAAGGAAATTCAATTCATTAATGAATAATTGATAATTTGAGAAAAGAAAGATGTGGACACCTCTAGAAGGCAAAAGGATGTAATCCAAAGATGGATTTCATGCCTCTTGGGTTCCTTGGCTTCCAAGGAGTTCAAAGTTGCAAAGCAAAGCAATAAGAAAAGAAAAGATTAATTAAGAATTTCTTTATTAAGAAAGAAATTGAAAACAATGGTAAAAGGTGGAAAACAAGTGAAAAGAGGTATAATTGAGTTATTCTTGGTGGAATTTCGTATTCCAAGGATTCCTAATGATAAAAGGAATACCAATCAGGAAAAATAAAAGAGAAATAAAAAGAAATCCTCAAAAAAATATTTTAATAAGAAATATACATGATAATGAAGAATAATGCATTTAGATGAATCTATAGAGATAATGAGTATCCAATAAAAATGATTTTGAAATAATAGAGTTTCTTGGGAGCCAAGGAGTCCCAATAAAGAGGAAAGAAAGAGAAAATACCAAAATTGCAAAATAAGGATAATGGGAATACATAATTAATGGAATTATGTGGTTTTGTTAAGAAGGAGTATTTCCTACTTGAGGAAAATATAAATTCGAGGCCAATGAATTAAAAGACAAGAATAAAGAGTATGGGAGAGGAATTTCGAATTCTTAAATATCCATGCAACAAGGAATATCAAGAAAATAAGAGATTATGAAGAGAGAGAGAATTGGTTGCTTCACAACCAAGGAAAGTGTGTTTCCTTTCGAGTTTGAGACTTTAGTCCTCATGAGGCACGACTTAGGGCTTCATACCGCACCCTATATAAAGAGGTAAAGCCCTAGTTTGAGTCTGAGAGAGAAAGAGAAAGATCCCACGCTCTTTTCCTTCTTCCTTATGTGTAAACCCTAAACAAGGGTAAGGACCTAACCCTGGAGCAATGTGGGTATGCTTGGTGGTCTTGCTTGAGGCAGGAGACCTCCACGACCACCCAGGGCCGCTTGGATACCACCCATCAACCCCCGGCTTCACACAACTGTGGCTACAAGGCTGCAACGGCGGTCATTCTTGGAAGAACCTTTGCTCGTGCACTAGCCAGTTAAATAGTGACTTGGACAGTGCTCTAGGTGCGACTAGGGGCAGAGGAGCTTAGGCGGCCATCGGCGGAGGTCCGTGGGCCCCAGAAAGGAGGAGGCAAGCTTGAGAAGCCCTACACGCGGCGGCTAGGGCGGCAGCTGTCGGGCAGTTCGAGGAAGAAGAAGGGAAATGCACTTTAGACATATCTACCCTCCGCGCTGTGCTGGCCCGGTTGGTTAAGTCAAGTGTAGAAATGTAATTCAGTTATGTTTCCCAAAAGCTAATGTTGCATGGCAAGAGTGACATGGCACTCCCGGATTGGCTCAAGTAAGTCAAATTTGCAAAATTCATATCTAATAATCGGTAGCTCAGATGGGTACGAATAATATATACATTTTTCTCAGAAAAATGAGAGGAATCCATTAAAAATATAATTGTAGCCTGATTCTTTTTGCAATTAAAAAAGTAATGGAATATATCAACTTTAATGTATTAATGTTTAAAGAGCCCTATTTTGATACGATTAATGTGATTAGTAGGGTTTAATTGATGGTTGAAGTTGATATTAACCTGTTAATCATAAAGAGATAAATTAAGATCGAAAAATCTGAATTTTGCATGTAATTAGTTAATTTGGAGTTTGATGTGCATAAATATACTTTAATGGGCCTTGAAACCCTAATGTTGGAAAATTCGACTGTTAATAGCATTAATTATTCAAAGTGGTGGATAAAGATGAGATATAATGATTCTAAGCTATTTTGAGCGTTAAAGTTCCTAATTTCTGGATAAATAACCTTAATATGGAAATTAGGGTTTTTGAATGAATCAAGGTAGAATTGATGATAAATGAGCATAATGATCTTGTTATATACTAAAAGGATGAAAATTGTAGCTTTAATGAAAAGAGGCTTAATGGACTTATTTAATGGTTAATTATGCCTTAAATCTAAAACTGAGGATTAGATGTTGAGATAATTAGGGTTTGTGATCAATTGTGTTAAATTAGGGTTTAAAATAGTAAAAGATGAAGGGAAACCCTAAATGCAATGGAAACCCTAAAAGTGGACTAGAAACCCAAGGAAGCGAGCTAGATTTAATAGATCTTAATGACATGAGTAATAAAAGGAAATTGTATAATTGTTTCAGGATCTTATTGAATTCTTGCTTTCCTATTGGTTGATTGGACTATTTCTGTCTCACGTCAACTTGACAGGTATGTGGTTACGCTTATGATTATCCCGCTTTAGTTTTCCGAGGATTTTATCAATGTTTACATCGTGGCTTGAATTAATTGTTGGATGAATTTAATTCATGCAAATTATAATGTGGATATGACTATCACATAAGATATGTGCCTACTAGCTCAGATCTTGGTCCCCTCTGTGGCTTAATAGTTGACCTAGTACATGGCTACCTGTGCGGTAGGTCCATCAGGTCATTGGATGACTTAGTACATGGAACCAATGGGGTAGGTCCATCAAGTCACATTGAGTTAGATATTGGGCTACCTTCGGGTGGTGCCATGCGACTCTATTACCCTAGGTATTAGCTACCTGTAAGGTAGGACCATGGGGGTAAGAATAAGGTAAACTAATAATATGTTGATCAAGTATGGTTGTACCGAGACACCTGGATGTCATGTATCTATCTCCAAGGGAACCAAAATGTGCTCGTGGAGGTCCTAGTCTATAAAAGTCAAATACTTCAACTAGTTCTTCACCTAAGGGGTTGGAAGAATATCCCACAAAAGAAGAAAAGACAAAATCTGTCAAAATTGACATCAGGCAATGTCAAGGACAAATGATACTTATTTAGAGTTCTGAAAAAGAATGGAAGTAGAACATCCAAATGGATACCAAAGAGAACAATATGGTGTATTCAAAAGGTTTAAATTCCTAAAATTTTTGATAAAATAATACACATATAACTAAGGCACACAATATGTGAACTGTTTGCAAGAATTAGCATGAAGGTGATATAAACACTATACTAGTAAAATTATAAAGACAATGACAGTTATAGAACACAAACTCAACCCTTGTAGAGAATGACACACAACCAAACTCCTTAATATACAACATGGGTATAGAACCCAAGGTTTGGAGCACTCAACCTCCATCCCAACATAACATGGAACAAAGAGTAGGGTATGGGGAGCACAACCTTCACTCTAAAATAATAAGGGCATACAAATAAGAAAGTAAAACAAAACAAAAACGTTTATAGAACTCTAGTAATACTTCATCAACATGCATGCATTAATGTAAAATCAAGTTAAAGTTTAATCTTATTACAAAATAAATGAGATTTCCATCACAGTAATGGATAATGTAAGTCATCAACCGTAAAAGTGGGTAAAATAGTTCATATCAATATTTGACATTCATTATAACAACATAAAAGACGATTACTTTAAAAATAGAGTTCCCATTCACTAAAGGGAAAATTTAGTTCAAATCTACAAACTAGGGTTACAACGCAAAAGAGGGTGAATAAGATAACACTTTGTAGTAAAAAACACATGTTTATATGATTAAGAAAATTAGGTGATCAATTTCAACATATAACTACACACATAAGTTAACATATAATAAGACATAGATAGTTTATAGTGTAATATATCCCAAAATGATCAAAGCGAAGAAAAAATATAGGTAATTACCCAATATGGACTAGTAGAAAACAACATACTTGGGGTCTAGTCTACAAATATTTAAAGTCAACCCTACATTCACCTCAGGGTCTTGATTCACCTTTTGAGCATATTTAAGGAATCATAACTAATTACTCCTTAATTATATACATTGTTGCATACAAATTACAAAAACATTATTTACTTAAGTGGAAGCATTCGTTAGAAGAGGATTAACAAAAATTACTAAAAATTATAACCTTTTTGCAAAGAGATCCAATTCCAGGAAACTCTTATCAACAAGAACCAAAGTATTACATATACATTTTGGTCCACAAGTACATGCCAAGTACCATATCCTCTCGAGGATTACATACATCAATTGCTCTATTAAGTCTACTCATGAGAAACACAAAACTTCAAGACATTCAAGCCAAGATCTCAAATCAATTATAAAAACACTAAGTACTGACTCCTAGGACCTGAGAGTACAGAGACAACACATAGGACTCATATCTACAAGACATGATAGTTAGTATCTCCACCTGAGATCTTACTGATGTCCTTGATGTTGTTGTCCTTTTTCCTACTGTATGATTTCTACTTCTTCGTACGCATCCTCCTAAAAATGTTGGATCCCACGGGGGTGGGACAATTGAAAATTGTCCCAGTGAGAGATATAACTCTCCGCCAGAAACATTATTATTGCAAATAAACATTATGAAACTAAGCAAAGGATAAGCGGTTTAGAATATTCTCATCTTTTAAAGCATTGCAACTATCTATGATAGAGTAGTAAATCATTTATTCACTTTATAAGGAATATAAAGAACATGTGTATCATTTATTCATCTTACTATATCAACATCTCAAGCTAAAGTTGTCATAATCATTACCATGGTATGTCATCCATGAATCATTCTCATTTCTATCTCTTGGCCTCAGCCAATCTACTAACTGGATATCGAATTGTATCAATCATGTGAGTATACATCATCATATTCTATTCAAGCATTGGACTAAGCCAATCCTATGCGAATATTCCAGGCATTGGACTATGCCAATCCTGTGCAAACATTCCAGGCATTGGACTATGCCAATCCAATGAAAACATTCCAGGCATTGGACTATGCCAATCATGTGCAACCATTCCAGGCATTGGACTATGCCAATCCTGTGCAAACATTCCAAGCATTGGACTATGCCAATCTTGTGCAAACATTCCAGGAATTGGACTATGTCAATCATGTGCAAACATTCCAGGCATTGGGTTATTACTAATCATGTGACATTATTCCAAGTATTAGGTTATGACCAATCCTGTGCAATTATTCCAGGTATTGGGTTATGACCAATCATGTGCAATTATTCTAGGTATTTTGTTATGACCAATCATGTGACATTATTCAAGGTATTGGGTTATGACCAATCTTGTGCAATTATTCCAGGTATTGGGTTATGACAAATCCTGTGACATTATTTCAAGTATTGGGTTATGACCAATCTTGTGCAATTATTCTAGGTATTGGGTTATGACCAATCCTGTGACATTATTCCAGGTATTGGGTTATGACCAATCATGTGCAATTATTCCAGGTATTGGGTTATGACCAATCCTATGCAATTATTCCATGTATTGAACTATGTCAATCCTATGCATCTATTCCAAGCATTGGACTATATCAATCATGTGCAAACATTCCAGGCATTGGGTTATGCAAATCCTATGCAAACATCACTAAATACCACATCACCTTTACTACGTATTAAACCTTGGTCAACCCATCATACTTACTCACATCCTTTACGAAATTCACGTATTCCTCTCATCTCCTTTAAGCTTATTCTAAAAACTATAGCCCTTATTTGTCTATAAGCATAAAGTATGTATGACCAAGATTTCATTATTATTATTGTATCTATTAGTTATTATTATTATGTTACTAAGTTTCCATTGTTTATTATCATTTCTTTCATGAGACTTTATAACATCTTGTTACCTTTCACTAGGCAACAACTATTCTCATGGCTCACAAGTCCCGTTACACATCTTGTCACCTCTCACTAGGCAACAACTACTCTCATGGCTTACAAGGCCCATTTCACATCTTGTCACCTCTCACTAGGCTACAACTACTCTCATGGGTCACAAGGCCCATTACACATTTTGTCACCTCTCACTAGGCAACAACTATTCTCATGGCTCACAAGGACATTACACATCTTGTCACCTCTCATTAGGCAACAAATATTCTCATCATTTATCATTAAATGATTATCAACACAAGGTATGAGTTTCTCTCTGATCCTTATCAAAGTATAAATACATCATACTTTATTAACTTGGATTAACCCTTTGTTAAGGTGTGTTAGCCTACACTTATTATAGTGCATTAGGCTCATTATATCTCAAGGTAACAATTGAATTGGCATATTTCATATGTTATTCATCCAAGTATACTGGATTTTAGGTACATCAAGGTGTATCAACTTTGAGGTACTGGATGTGATATCTATCATGTCTTGATGTATCACTTCCCTCATAACTTTTGATTTACTTAAGTTCATCAGCTTATCTTGTATTAGGATGTTTCCCATCCTAATACTTTATGCACTTATTGATCACATCATCATGTAATGCATTGATCATAAGTCATTCATTTGAATTATTCAACCATTATCAACCACTTTAGGTGTTCCACCTACCAATACATAATTCACTACTCCATTATTAGGAATAGGGTTCCCCTCTTTATCAATTAGGGTTTTACATAACATCACCCTATATTAGGGTTTCACATAACATCACCCTATATTAGGGTTTCACATAACATTACCCTATATTAGGGTTTCACATGGCATCACCCTAGATTAGGGTTTAACACATCATTATCTTTGAATTAAGGTTCCTTATAACCTTTCCCCAAATTAGGGTTTCATGAAGCATCATCTTAAGTTAGGGTTTTTCATTATATTACCCCAAATTGGGATTTCTCATATTGTAACGACCCCGCCTCCAAGTAACCTCCAATTAAGGGAGACCAGAAAGTAACAGTCGTTATCCAATAACCCGGATCAAAGGTTCAACAAATAATCAATAACAATTAATAAACTTTACCAACTAAACAAAAACTGGTATAAAATAAAACTTTGCTTACCTTTTAAAAATTGGGATTTCTAAACTTCTATCCATGAAGATACTAATGTAACTAATCCTCTTGTGCACGTTAATCCTCATTTAATTCTAAATATGCCACTTTACTGTTTGTTCTTTTCACTTGTACCTAAAACGCTGAGAAACAAAACGTCGGTCAGCAAGAAGTTGGTATGTGGGGGAAAAACAATAATCATGCAACTATAATAACAATGTAATCAGCCAATTATCATTTAACAGCCAAGTTTACATTTTAAACCATACTACTCAATCCTTACCTATCCCCTAACTCTGTGATGTCCCTACAGTGGACTTGTATGCTACCTCTCTTCTAGGTAGATTTCTTACCCCCATGGTCCTACCTTACAAGTAGCCAATACCTAGGGTAATAGAGTCGCATGGCACCACCCGAAGGTATCCCAATATCTAACTCAATGTGACTTGATGGATCTACCCCATTAGTAGCCATGTACTAAGTCATCCAATGACCTGATGGACCTACCCCACAGGTAGCCATGTACTAGGTCAACTATTAAGCCACAGAGGGGACCAAGATCTGAGCTAGTAGGCACATATCTTATGTGATAGTCATATCCACATTATAATTTGCATGAATTAAATTCATCCAACAATTTATTCAAGCCACGATGTAAACATTGATAAAATCCTCAAAAAACTAAAGCGGGATAATCATAAGTGTAACCACATACCTGTCAAGTTGACGTGTGATAGAAATAATCCAATCAACCAATAGGCAAGCAAGCATTCAATAAGATCCTAAAACAATTATACAATTTCCTTTTATTACTCATGTCGTTAAGATCTATTAAATCTAGCTCCCTTCCTAGGGTTTCTAGTCCACTTTTAGGGTTTCCATTGCAATTAGGGTTTCCCTTCATATTTTACTATTTTAAACCCTAATTTAACGCAATTGATCACAAACCCTAATTATCTCAACATCTAATCCTTAGTTTCGGATTTAAGCCATAATTAACCATTAAATAAGTCCATTAAGCCTCTTTTCATTAAAGCTACAATTTTCATCCTTTTAGTATATAACAAGATCATTATGCTCATTTATCATCAATTCTACCTTGATTCATTCAAAAACACTAATTTCTATATTAAGGTTATTTATCCACAAATTATGAACTTTAATGCTCAAAATAGCTTAGAATCATTATATCTCATCTTTATCCACCACTTTGAATAATTAAAGCAATTAATAGTCGAATTTGCCAACATTAGGGTTTCAAGGCCCATTAAAGTATATTTATGCACATGAAACTCCAAATTAACTAATTACATGCAAAATTCATCTTTTTCGATCTTAATGTATCTCTTTATTATTAACATGTTAATATCAACTTCAACCATCAATTAAACCCTACTAATCACATTAATCATATCAAAATAGGGCTCTTTAAACATTAATACATTAAAGTTGATATCTTCCATTACCGTTTCGAATTGCAAAAGGAATCAGGCCTCAACTATATTTTTAATGGATTCCACTCATTTTTCTGAGCAAAATTCATATATTATTCATACCCATCTGAGCTACCGATTATTAGATATGAATTTTGCAAATTTCACTTACTTGAGCCAATCCGGGAGTGCCACGTCACTCTTGCCATGCAACATTAGCTTTTAGGAAACATAACTGAATTACATTTCTACCCTTGACTTAACCAACCGGCCCAACACAACACGGAGGGTAGATTTGTCCAAAGTGCCTTTCCCTTCTTCTTCCTCCAGCAGCCCCACGGCTGCCGCCCTAGCCGTGGTGGGCAGGGCTTCTCGAGCTTGCCTCCTCCTTTCTGGGGCCCACGGACCTCCGCCGATGGCCGCCTAAGCTCCTCTGGCCCTAGTCACACCTAGAGCACTGCCCAAGTCACAGTTTAACTGGCTAGTGCACGAGCAAAGGTTCTTCCATAAACGATTACCGTTGCAACCTCGTAGCTGCAGTTGCGTGTAGCCGGGGGTCGATGGGTGGTATCCAAGCAGCCCTGGGTGGTCGTGGAGATCTCCTGCCTCAAGCAAGACCACCAAGCATACCCATGTTTCTCAAGGGTTAGGTCCTTACCCTTGTTTAGGGTTTACACATAAGGAAGAATGAAAATAGCATGGGATCTTTCTCTTTCTCTCACAGACTCAAACTAGGGCTTTACCCTTTTATATAGGGTGAGGTATGAAGCCCTAAGGTGTGCCTCATGAGGACTCCAGTCCCAAACTCAAAAGGAAACACACTTTCCTTAGTTGTGAAGCAACCAACTCTCTCTCTCTCTCTCTTCATTATCTCCTATTCTCTTGATATTCCTTGTTGCATGGATGTTTAGGAATTCGAAATTACTCTCCCATACTCTTTATTCTTGTCTTTTAATTCATTGGCCTCAAATTTATATTTTCCTCAAGTAGGAAATACTCCTTCTTAACAAAACCACATAATTCCATTAATTATGTATTCCCATTATCCTTATTTTGCAATTTTGGTATTTTCTCTTTCTTTCCTCTTTATTGGGACTCCGTGGAACCCAAGAAACTCTATTATTTCAAAATCATTTTTATTGGATACTCAATATCCTTCTAGATTCATCTAAATGCATTATTCTTCATTATCATGTATATTTCTTCTTAAAATATTTCTTTTTGAGGATTTATCTTTACTTCTCTTTTATTTTTCCTCATTGGTATTCCTTTTATCATTAGGAATCCTTGGAATATGAAATTGCACCAAGAATAACTCAATTATACCTCTTTTCACTTGTTTTCCACCTTTTACCATTGTTTTCAATTTCTTTCTTAATAAAGAAATACTTAATTAATCTTTTCTTTTCTTATTGCTTTTCTTTGCAACTTTGGACTCCTTGGAACCCAAGGAACCCAAGAGGCACAAAATCCAACTTTGGATTACATTCTTTTGCCTTCTAGAGGTTTCCACATCTTTCTTTTCTCAAATTCTCAATTATTCATTAATTAATTGAATTTCCTTGATATTGGGCCCAATAGCCAATAAAGCCCACAATACAATCCTCAAGGCTATTGTAAATGAAATTATATCATTATTTGTCCAATATGAGAGCTTACATTTCTCATCAGATGTACCCAAAATTGGGGTTGTAACATCCTTCCCCTCTTATAGGAATTTTGTCCTCAAAATTCAATCAAGCAAACAAACAATTTAGGATAAGACTTTTCCATGTCCATCATTGGCCCCTATGTGGCTTTACCCTACCCATGACACTTCCAAAGAACCTTTATCATCACATATTCTTTTCTCTAAGTTCTTTCACCCTGGCGTCTATAAACTGCACAGGTAACTCAGGTCATTTCAGCCTCCCTTGGGGCTCACTAGGTTCATTGCTCAGCACATGGTCGGGGTACCTCACATAATACTCTAAATTGGACACATGGAACTCATCACACATTACTTTTTCCTGAGGGGTAAGGTCAAAATTAACCTTCTCCACCAAACCATGTCAAAAGAACCCATTCATCGAGGACTCGACTCTCTTAGCTATAACTTAGAGGGGTCGGATTTTCATGTCACATATTCTCCAACAGTGAACTGCATGTCAGTCTACTTTACATCTGCTCACGACTCTTGTCGTCTCTAGGCTCCTTGCAGCCATTGCACGATCAAAGCGAATTCATCTACACACACCGTGGCCACTTTTCTAACCATCACGTGGTCCTTTCACGAACATCACCTTACTGAAGTGGTGACCGACACAACCTCTCTTACAGAGCTTATTTAGATCCTGATACTGGCTATGGTGGTTATCTCCACATCTTTCATAGGACAAGAACTGTCTCTAGCTATCACCCTAAATGAGCACATATGTTCTCATCAGACCTTTTAGTCTGGATCATACTAACCATTAGTTAGGGGTGATAAACTTTACTACCATCGAGTTTTTCATGGACCTACTTCCACCTTTTGTAAGGGAACTTTTAGGTCAAACTCAAGAACTTTTATACTCAACCTCATGGTGTAGTTGAACCATCTCTGTCATATGTAGTTCTACCCGATCTGTCCCTTGACAGTACTCTTTCTTTCTCATGTCATCTAGGTAAGGCGATCTACCATAACCCATATTGCATCTCGACCTTCCTCGATCCAGGGGAGTTTACAACATCCATAGTGATGAACTCCCTTTCTCTTTAGGGGACTATGTATCCTTTATATCAATGCACTGGGTTACTGGTGTTCGTCCTTCACCCTCGTCTTGCATTTCCATATACCACATGAAACTTTATCTTAGGTATCTAAAGTACCATTATCACTTAACATCTTTGTAGTATCACGGTGTTTGGTGATCTTAAAATCATGATTTCCAGTGCGTCTTGATTCCTCAAAATCAATTACTCAGAAACCCTAAACCAAACTCATCAGGGCTGCATCACCTTCCTTTCCAAAGAAGTACATCTGAGGTTCTACCACCATCCTTTTTATTATATCGAGGACTAGGTTAACCAAAAAACCACTACCTTACTAAACATGTCTCATTACATCCGAGTGTTAGCCAAACACATCTCCTTTTGAAACTTAGGGTAAGCTTAACAACCTCTTCTAGACAAACTAGGTAGCTATATCTGAACTAGAGAATTCATTACCACTTCTTATCCTTAGGTGTTAGGTAATGTCGTAGACATATACCTTCATGTATTCCACTTATCATCTCATCTCAAACTCTAAGTTGGTCTTCCTCAAGAAGCCCTGAGCTCATCCTCATGGTGATCAAACTAAACCTTGGTTAACTGGCAAATTTCCACATAGCTCCTGATAAAACATCCTCATAAGATGACTACACTACTTCTCTGAGTGTTTGTAAACCATCCATGTATCATTCACTCCACTAAGGTATGTTACCTCTCTGTAACAACATCTCAACTCACACCATCTTTATCATTGGTGTATGGCATGCGTATTGTCCTATCTCTCACTCCCGTAACAAGAGGAAATAAGCATTTGGTTGTAGTCCAAATATAGAATTCTTCCTGTTCCAAGAGTAGATATGGTACATCCCACCTTTCCAGTAAACTTTTGAAGCTGAGTTGAAATGTGCCACACATGTCTTTACATCACAATCATCTTGATATCAAAGTTACTTCCATGGAAAACTGGTCTCGAACCTACTTGGGTCACCACACAATCCTTGGTCATCTCCTCTAGGTCTATAGGGTGCCGACATTTTAGGGGTCATCTCTCTTCACTGATGCATCCAGACAGTGCCCTACTCATTCGCCCTTTGGGTCCCATGAGTTCATGAAGGTGATCAATCTCCTAACCCATGGCCCTCAAACAATGATAGTTGTTACCTCCCGACCCTATGGTCATGTGCAACAAGGGAATTAGGTAACTCCTACTTCCATCGGTCTTATCCCCACTGACCCTAGGATAGACTTTGGATTCTATCATAGTACATGTTCAACTTAGAACCTTACCCAAGCCTTCATCACCTCTCTCTCTGCATTCTTGGGTTGTCTTTCATCCTTTCTCAGGGATCATGGAGACCTGTCTACCTTGGTCAGGCCCCATACCGGTTACCTCCATGGTAACACATTCACATGCACATAGAGATGGTTATGTATGGGTCTACAGGTTTTTTCATACCATGTACTCTTCACTTAGCTCCTCAAATCTTACGAAACCTCTTTAGGTTACCTCAAAACCAACAAAACTGGTATACACCCTACAAAAGGGTCCCTCTCCCAGGATGGGAGAAAACTACACCTTGATAACAAAGGTCACAACCATCCCTAGGGTTTACATTCACATGAGCATGTCTAACCCAACAGCTACTAAGGCACAAGCAGACCACCTATTAAACCATGCTAGGTCATACTTGTTCTCTTTCCTCAACATTAGATCAACTTAGTTGTGAGGGGTTCATCCAACATACCCTTAACTTAAGGGGTTTCCTTTACCTCTTCACATGAGGAGTATCATGCTCAAAACTATAGAGACTCAAATCTCATCATGAGCATCGGATACACTATTTCCCCTCTTAGGCCTTGGAATCCGAGGTTCACCTTCGGGTGTCCAACTGTATGCTCAATCTCTTAACTACAAATCAAGCATGTCCAAGATATGCCATGTACTTCCATGATCCTTCTACTCGACAAAAACTTACGAGTTGAGTCCTCTTCCAGGACAACCAACTAGGTATAAGGCCTCACATCCTGCTACTAAACCTCTCCAAGTCTAAGAAACTCTTCTCCCTATCTCAAGAGGTAAACACATATACCATAGGCACAAAGGTACCAGAAGACTCATCCTTTCTCTAGGGTTTGGTTCCTCTCATGGCAACCAAGACGTCATCAGCCTCCAAGGGTCAAGCATACGACAACCACTATCATCCACTTAGGTCGCATCATTATCAACTCTCCACTGTTCCTCAAACCTTGGAGTTTTAGGCTTCCAACCTCCCTGCTCGGGGTCCTACTCAAGATTATCCTTATCTCATAAGCCATCCATCATATCCTTCTGGCCTTAGTTTTAACCTACTGTTCACATTAGTGTTGTACTCAGGGTGCAATCTATATCCTACTTCCAATATCCCATAAGGTTTATATAGGTTCATCTCTAACCTCATCCAGGAAGGAGCTATCCTTTGCTCAAACATGCACGATCCTTCCCAGGGTTGGGTTGCCAAAGGTGCTAGGCCATCTAACCTCTCATGGCTCATATGACATCTAAGGCATGTCTATACAAACATCTGGTCTACCAAGACAACTAACTCATCATGTCATCCCTACCTCTAACCTTCACTTAGGGTTAGGGTTACCATCATCCTCAAAGAATGTGCTAGGTCTCTACTTTTAATTGAGATCTCTACCTCCACGACTAACTCTCTCTACTCCTCATGCCAAGGAGGTCTATCCTCAGGTCTCTCCCGAGGGCAATGACAACTCATTCCCGTGGGATCCAACTTTTTAGGTAAACATAGAAGAAGAAGCAGGAACCCTATAGCAAGAGAAAAGCAGCAACAGCAACAGGGACAGTAGTGATAACTCATGTGGAGCCACTGGCTGCCAAGTTTTCTATAGAGAGTCTTATGTGTCGTCTTTGTACTCTCAGGTCCTTGGAGTCAGTAGATAGTACTTTTATCATCGATTTGAGATTTTGGCTTGAACGCCTTGAGGTTTTATGTTACGGATGTATAGTTTGTCAAAGTAACTGTTGTATGTAATCCTCGAGAAGAGATGGTACATGGCATGTACTTATGAACTAGGTTGTAAATGTATTACATTGGTTCCTGATGGAAGAGTTTTCCTATGATTGGATCTCATTGTAAAAAGTTTTAATTCTTAGTGATTTTTAGTAATCCGCTACAAATGATTCGCTTCCGCTTAAGTAAATTTTGTTTTTGTGAGTTGGATGCCACAATCTAGTGGTATCAGAGCTCTAGGTTCGCTGAGTCTACAAAGACATAGGACTAAGGTAGTAGAGTTTGTTTTTGTAAGGACCCTGACCTGCGTTTAGGGTTTACCCTGTTTGTTTTGCTTGATCTTGGTGCTTTGATGCTTGCTAATCACCTTTAGTGGTGATTAGGGTTTGGTTGTGCTTTGTTGAGAGTTCGAGGGGCTACTTGCAAATAACCCAAGTTTAGGGTTTTGTGGGCAAGTTTGCCATCTTGTGAGATGTTTTCCCTCTTTGCTTCCTCTAGGGTTGAGAGGAAGGCTTGGGCTTGTTGTCTAAGTTCTTTGGGCCTGAGTTGAGCTCGTTTGGGCCTTGGAGTTCCTTGTTTGGGCTTTCTTGAGCCTTGTGTCGCCCAAGGAGTAGTGTGTGTCGCCCTAGGCAGGTTTGTGTTGACCTAGAGGTGGTGTGTCGCCCAGTTGCTTGGTGTGTCGCCCAGTAGCTCTTGTTGGGTCGCCCATATGGCTTGGCTTGGTTGATGGACACATGGTGCACATCTTGGACAAGTGCCTTATGGCTTGCATGAGAGGTGGCTTGAGTTTGTGGACATGTGTCCCTTGGGTGGGAGACACATAGCATGGTTGTACCTTGGTTTATCCTCCCCTTCTTCCTATATAGGTAGCTCTTCTCCTTGCCTTAGTCTCCTTTGGTCCTTTGGTCTCCCCTCCACCCTTGGTGCACGATATCCCTCTCCATCTTGCTTGTGTTGGCCGATACACTTCCTTGGAGCTGAAGTGGTGGCCGATACACCTTCCTGGAGCAGCCTGGTGGATGATAGCTTGGACCTTGGAGTGCTTTGGAGCTTGGAGCTTAAGGCGGGTTGCATAGTTTCTAACCCTAACTCTCTACCTCTAGCTTTAACCTTGTTACATGTTAGTAGACTAGCTTAGTTCCTTGCTTGTACATCTTGCTTATGTACCTTAGTGGCCGATATCCCCCTCTAGGGTTTTAAGGTTCCTTTGTATACCTTTGCTTTTTAGGGTTTGTGCTCCCTTGTGTTGGAGGTTGAAGGTGACCTAGGGTTGGGCGATACCCCTTCCTTGTGGGTGTGTTGGGCGACACACTTGCCCTAAGTTGAACGATATGAGTAACCTTGGGTTGAGCAACACCTTTGTCTCTGGGTTGGCCGACATGGACCCCCTTTGTTCTTTGTGTTGGCCGATATGATGATTTAGGGTTTGAGTTCCTTGAGTTGGAGGTCGATAGGTTGACCTAGCTTGAGTGTTGGCCGACATGGTGACCATGTTGGGCGACATGGCACCTTGGGTGAATGATAGGATGAGTCCTTGAGGGTGGCCGATACCCTTGCCCATTAGTAGACGATAGGGTGAGCTAGGGTTAGGATGGTCGATATGAAGACAGACATAGTGATGCTCTTTGTTGGCCGATATGTGAGTGCCCTTGGAGATGGGCGATACTCTCTCTCTCTCCCTCTCTCTCTTGTTGGGCGATATGGTTCCCGTGTTCTTCTTTTGAACGATAGGCCTTGTGGTGGACGTTAGGGCCAAGCATGTCATGACATGTTGGACGATAGGCTATGTGCCCTGATGGCCGATAGCCATGGTGGACGATAGCCCTGTTGGGCGATACCCTACTCTTGTGCTGTACGTGTTGGCCGATAGGGATGGTGGCCAATATGGTTGATGGTATGGTGGCCGATATGGTTGAAGGTATAGTGGCCGATAGGGTTGATGGTATAGTGGTCGATATGGGTGTTGGTGTGATGACCAACAAGGATAGTGTGGTAGTCGATACCCATGTTGGGTGATAGGCTATAGATGAGGGTTGTGAGGCTATAGTGAGGGTATGAGTTTCTTTGGTGACGGTCCCTTATGTGATAGAAGTGGATGTTTATACATTAACCAATAAAACGATGGTGGTGTTTGTGATATCATCAAAATGTAATATGTTGCCTTGCAAATAATAAGCATGCTAATGGTAGTAGTATATATGATGATAGCCCTCATGTAATAGATGCATGATGTGACCCGTTATGCTTAATTGTTAATGATAATGAGAATGGTGATAACTACTTTAGTAGTTTGTTTAATGGTAATAATGATGCTAAGTGACAGTTATATTAATGGTTGCTTCATGATAAAGATGAAAATAGTTGATGGCAACAATAATAACTTGGGTAATAATAATGTTGGTATACCTTGATTATTTGTATAATCTTGAGATAAGGGTAAGCATCAGTATGGTTCGTGAATGATGTACTTAACATACTTGGTTACCAAATAAGTGTCATATTGATAAGTAGATTATCTCGAATGATATTTCATGATAAGTGAGCATATTCCTTATGTTGAATCTACGATTATTGTGTACCCTAACCATGTAGGTGATGACTTAGCCATGAAAGGGTTATGTGACATATGTAATGAGTAACAATATTTTGATAATTGCTCTATAAGATGTGTTGGTCCCATGATGATGATGTGGGCCTTAAGAGGCAATGACACTACATGATGAAGGATTGAGAGCCTGTGGTATGTGATGATCCTTGAGATGGAACTGGATGGTTGGCAAGAGGCCAAGTGGTAACATGTGAAGTTGGATCCTTGAGATGGATCAGGTTGATGTGATCAGATCCTTATATAATGTTCTTTACTTTCTGTTATATCTTGCATGTTATATAACTTGGTTGAATCTTGCAATCCATCAAAAAGATACTAATTAATCACAGTGAAATACATCATGTAGCTTGCCCTGGCCATAGATCCATCATCGTCAGGACTTGGTGATGGTGAAACAGGTTTTCCTACGAGTTAACCCGGAAGCGCATATTGTTGAGTATGTGTAGGTTGCTCCTAGCCTGAAAATGAGGAGGTAAGAGTTTAACTTCGGTTGCAGACTCAGATATGTGTGTAGAGCATGGTGAACATGCCCATGGCTTAGGATATGTGATGTATGGAGCATGAATACGTTCATGGCTCAGAGCACGGTGATCAGGCCCGTGGCTCAGCTTTACTAGCGCCGTGACCTGTACCAAGGCGGGCTAGAGAATGGGTAGCCTATGGAGCTAACCCTGTGGCTTAAACCACTTCAGCATGTGACTGTGGTCCTTCTTGTGTTGTATTCGTGTACTGACCACGAGGTGAGAGGTCGTGGAGTCCGGCTCTTCCATTGACCTTGTATGGCACCGGCTTGGGTTTCGTAACCGAAGGTTGGATTTGAACGGTACAGTTCAAATCCTCAGGGCATAATAAAACGTAATACAGCCATTTAGTATTTACTGATCAAATCAAACACGAAACATTGGTTGAGGCCTTGTTTGTTATACCTTGCAGGTTATGTGGCAATCTGTCTTACCTTGATAATCAGGTTATGTGACATTGTATTCTGTTCTAATAATCCTGTTACATGTTGCTATACTTTATCTTGATAATCATATTCTTTTGAAAGACATCTAGTTATATGCTTTGGTACAGCTGGTATGCTTTCCGGTAAGAGAAAATCTTGCTATATATATAATTGTTCAATTGCTATATATATAATTGCCGGTAAGAGTAAATCTTGCTATTTTGGATGTTTTGTAGTATAGTCTAGAGTCATCCCTGTACTCTCAGGTCCTTGGCAGTGTTTTGACGTTGTTTTACGATGATCGTTCGATGATATCTGTATATCCTGCTGTTGGCCGGATGTGGGCCTTTATGTATATATGAACAGGTGGTGAACTCATGTGATGGATGGACAGCTATTCCTGAGCTGTGGACACATGTCAGATCTTGTGTACATATTTATATGACATGTTTCTGTGCAGGATGAGGACTGGAAAGTAATAGTTTCACAGTTTATTAGTTTTCCGCAATCGGTTTTAATTAACCTGTGTTTTTGATGATATGTGGTTATGATGTTTTCCGCATGTTTTCACGTAACACCTCGTTATCTGTGTGATAATGGGATGTGTTGCCACAAGTTTGGTATCAGAGCTTTAGGTTTGCTGAGTCTACAGGGATCTAGGACTAGGTTGAGTCTGTTCTTATGAGTTTCCCAGGTTATCTTTCAAAAATCTTCTGCCCTTAGCAGAAGAAAAGCCAAGATGTCTGGAAACCACGAAGAACATGCTCCTGAGCATAGTGATGCTGCATCGGTTGATGGAGCAGATGGACGGGCACATGAAGATCGGGTGCCTGAGGTCCCCCAACCAGACCCAGCCATACTTGAACACCCTGCCTACCAACAGCTTATGGGGCAGTTAATGGCTATGATGAATCTCATGGTTGAGCAATTACCAGTACCTCCTCCGCGAGCATAGGTTCCCCATGGAGAAGCATCGGGTATCGGGAAGACCTTTGAGCAGCTTCGCCGAGTCGGAGCTTTGGATTATGCTGGAACGGCTGATCTAGCGGATGCAGATCTGTGGCTGACGAGTCTTGAAAAGGCTTTCCGGATCCTCGACATCCCCGAAGCAGACAAAGTAAAGCATGTTGTCTACCTTTTGAAGGGTAGTGCTGGTCACTGGTGGACCATCGAGGAAGAGAAGCGGCCTGGTGAGGTGATCTGTTGGGAAGTGTTTTGACGCGAGTTTGTCACCAGATACTTTCTGAAGACGTACCTGGATGAGAAGATCAGTCAGTTTGAGAAGTTGCGGCAAGGAACTATGAACATCACCGAGTATGAAGCTAAGTTTATGGATCTGTTGAGGTTCTGTCCTCACATGGCGGCGACAGATGATGAACGGATCAGACGTTTCGAGAAGGGTTTGAGTGCTGAGTTGACAACCCCTGTGTCTGCACTGGAAAACCGAGAGCGGTTTGCTACGTTTGTGGAATCAGTTCGACGGATCGAGAGGACAGTAAGGGAGAAAAGAGAGTCTGTGTCTCTTAAAAGACCTGCTCAGTTTCAAGGATGAAGGTTTGGTGGCTTCAAGAAACCCAGGTTTTCAGCACCGTCAGTGATGAGAAGTTCTGGTGTACCATCTCAGTGGTCTCCGAGCAAGGGGAAAGGTTATGTTTCTTCACCGTCCAAGGCGCCCAGTTCAGCTTCGGTGGCAGTGACAGGGCCATCTAGGCCACGAGTTGACAATAGAGCATGTCATCTCTGTGGACAATTCGGGCATTGGAAGTTCAATTGCCCGAATAGAGATGTTGAAGTGACGCAGCAACCGAGGCAGAGTTTCCAGAAGTCTGAGAGACCACAGCCTAGTAGTAGCAGAGGACGAGGACGCGGTCAAGCGTCTCAAGCTGGATCGTCTGCTCAAGGGAGCAGAGGTCGTGGACAGCAAGCTACGGCTCGATTCTATGCCATGAATCAGCCGGAGGCGATAGTAAACCCACGAGTGGTGACAGGTCAGATGGAGTTATTTCATTCTGATATGTCTTCTCCTTGCTTTATATCTGTTCTGGTTGACCCGGGTGCTACACACTCTTTTATCGCTTATAGTATGCTTGAAAACTGTTATCTACATGTTAGTTGTAAGAAGGATAGCTTGTTGCTAGAAACCCCTCTTGATGGTTCCTCTTTGCTTCAAGAAGAGTGTCCATCTTGTGTTTTGTCTTTCTCAGGACACAGCATTCAGGTGGATCTTTTACCACTTGATATGCATGGTTTCGATGTTATCCTTGGGATGGATACCTTAGAGAAGTATAAGGTTGTCTTGGACTGTGGTTCCAAGCAGGCGGTGTTTGATGTTGCTGGAGAGAAGTGGATCTTCCAGGGAGATAGGAAGATTCTTCCGACGTGTCTGGTGTCAGCTATGGTGGCAGATAGGTTGTTGCAACAAGGATGTGAGGCGTTCTTAGCTCACGTTGTGGATACCGTTGTGGATACCAAGGTGAAAGGCCTTAACCTTGAAGAAGTGTCAGTGGTCCGAGAGTTTGCAGATGTGTTTCCCGAGGAGTTTCCTGGTGTTCCTCCACCCCGAGAGATCAATTTTGAGATCAATCTGGTTCCGGGAACGCAGCCGATTGCACAGACACCGTATAGGATGGCTCCAGCAGAGATGGTAGAGTTGAAGAAGCAGTTACAAGAGTTGTTGGAGAAAGGTTTCATCAGACCGAGCACGTCACCTTGGGGTGCTCCCGTGTTGTTCGTTAAGAAGAAGGATGGTTCGATGAGGTTGTGTATAGATTACCGGCAGTTGAACAAGGTCACGATCAAGAATAAGTACCCGTTGCCAAGGATAGACGACCTGTTCGATCAGTTGCGTGGAGCTATAGTGTTTTCGAAGATCGATCTACGGTCTGGATATCATCAGTTGAGGATAAAGGCGGATGACATACCAAAGTCAGCCTTTAGGACGAGGTATGGTCATTTTGAGTTTGTGGTTATGCCGTTTGGATTAACCAATGCACCTGCTGCTTTCATGGACCTGATGAATAGAGTGTTTCGTACGTTCTTAGATCAATTTTTTGTAGTTTTTATAGACGACATCTTGATCTATAGTCGGAACCGGCTAGAGCATGAGCAACACCTTCGTCAAGCGTTGACTCTCCTTCATCAACATCAGTTGTATGCTAAGTTTAGTAAGTGTGAGTTCTGGCTGGATGAAGTGACTTTCTTAGGTCATGTGATATCTGTTGAAGGAGTCAAAGTAGATCCGAAGAAAGTGGAATCAGTTGCGGATTGGGAACAGTCGAAGACGCCGACGGAAGTTCGTAGTTTCCTTGGTCTAGCAGGATACTACCGGAGGTTTATCAAGGACTTCAGTTCGATAGCTCTACCAATGATGAAGTTGACCAGAAAGGATGTACCTTTTGTTTGGAGTGATCGATGTCAGCAAGCTTTCCAAAGTTTGAAGGAAAAGCTAACCAGTGCTCCAGTGTTGATCTTGCCTGAATTTGGAAAAGGCTATGTTGTTTTCTGTGATGCGTCCAAGAAAGGTTTGGGTTGTGTGCTGATGCAGGAAGATCATGTGGTTTCTTTTGCTTCGCGACAGCTTAAGAAACACGAGGAGAACTATCCGACCCATGACTTGGAGCTGGCAGTAGTGGTTCATGCGTTAAAGATTTGGAGACACTATCTTTATGGGGAAGTGTGTCAGATCTTTACAGATCACAAGAATCTAAAGTACATCTTCTCACAGCAAGAGTTGAACATGCGACAGCGTCGGTGGATGGAGTTGATCAATGATTATGATTGCACTATCGAGTATCATCCTGGTAAGGCGAATGTGGTAGCTGACGCGCTTAGCAGAAAGTCCTCTACTCCCAAGAAGGCACAGATGAGTTCTTTGGTATGCCATAGGCGGGACATGTTAGTCTCCTTATGGCAGATGAACGTACAGATGGAGGTTTCCTCGTTAGTTGGACTTTTAGCACAGATACAAATCAAGCCCACGTTGAGACAGCAGATCAAGGATGCACAGCAAACGGATGATACAGTATAGCTAATCAGATCAGAGTTTGGCAGCGAAAAGCGTGATGGGTTCCATGAGTCCGAGGATGGAGTGGTTTGCTATAATAATAGGATGGTGGTTCCAGATGCTGATAATCTGAGGAAGTTGGTGCTCGAGGAAGCACACACGTCGATGTATGCTATGCATCCAGGCGTCACCAAAATGTATCATAGCCTGAAGGACTTGTACTGGTGGCCCGGCTTGAAGAAAGATGTAGCTGAGTTTGTGGCTAGGTGTGTGGTGTGTCAGTAAGTCAAGGCTGAGCATCAAAAGCCGGCGGGTACGTTGCAACCTTTGCCTATACCACAGTGGAAATGGGATCATATAAACATGGATTTCGTAGTTGGTCTACCCAGGACAACTACGAATCATGATTCCATTTGGGTGATAGTGGACAGATTAACGAAGTCTACCCATTTCATACCTGTGAAGACCACGTATACAGCTGAAAAGCTCGCTCGAGTATATGTGGATGAGATAGTTCGTTTGCATGGTGTGCCAGCAACGATAGTTTCTGATAGAGGTCCTCAGTTTACAAGTCGTTTTTGGGAACAGTTGCACAGGGAGATGGGAACGTAGTTGAAGTTCAGTACCGCTTTCCATCCGCAGACAGATGGACAGTCTGAGAGGACTATTCAGACTTTGGAGGATCTTCTTCGTGCTTGTGTTTTGCAGTTCCTAGGCAGTTGGTACGTACATCTCAGTTTGATAGAGTTTGCCTACAACAATAGCTATCAGCGGAGCACTGACATGGCTCCCTATGAGGCTTTGTATGGGAGGAAGTGCAGATCTCCTTTGTGTTGGTATGAATCAGGTGAATATCAGCTTTTGGGCCCTGAGTTAGTACAACAAACGACAGAAAAGATCAAGGTGATACAACAACAGTTGAAAGCGGCACAAGACAGGCAGAAGTCTTATGCCGACAATCGTCGACGACCTTTGGAGTTCCAGGTGGGAGACAAGGTGTATCTTAAAGTCTCTCCGTGGAAGGGTGTGCTGAGGTTTGGACGGAAGGGTAAGTTAGCTCCCAGATATATGGGGCCTTACTCAGTCATAGCACGTGTTGGCAAGGTAACTTATGAGTTAGAATTGCCTCCAGAGTTGCACAGGTTACATCCAGTATTCCATGTCAGTATGCTGAAGAAAAGTCATCTGGATACAGGAACAGTGATACTACCAGTTGAAGTTGAGCTTGACAAACATGTGACTTATGAAGAGGGTCCTATGATGATCCTTGACAGAAGAGTCAAGAAGCTGAAGAGAAAGGATCTGGTTCTTGTGAAGGTCCTTTGGCATCACCGTGGCGTTGAGGAAGCCACGTGGGAGCTTGAGGAAGAGATGAGGAGGAAGTATCCCTCGCTTTTCTCTTCGGATTTCGGGGACGAAATCCTTTTGTAGAGGTTTATGGTTGTAAGGACCCTGACGTGCGTTTAGGGTTTACCCTGTTTGTTTTGCTTGATCTTGGTGCTTTGATGCTTACTAATCACCTTTAGTGGTGATTAGGGTTTGGTTGTGCTTTGTTGAGAGTTCGAGGGGCTACTTGCAAATAACCCAAGTTTAGGGTTTTGTGGGCAAGTTTGCCATCTTGTGAGATGTTTTCCCTCTTTGCTTCCTCTAGGGTTGAGAGGAAGGCCTGGGCTTGTTGTTTAAGTTCTTTGGGCCTGAGTTGAGCTTGTTTGGGCCTTGGAGTTCCTTATTTGGGCTTTCTTGAGCCTTGTGTTGCCCAAGGAGTAGTGTGTGTCGCCCTAGGTTGGTTTGTGTTGACCTAGAGGTGGTGTGTCGCCCAGTTGCTTGGTGTGTCGCCCAGTAGCTCTTGTTGTGTCGCCCATATGGCTTGGCTTGGTTGATGGACACATGGTGCACATCTTGGACAAGTGCCTTATGGCTTGCATGAGAGGTGGCTTGAGTTTGTGGACATGTGTCCCTTGGGTGGGCGACACATAGCATGGTTGTACCTTGGTTTCTCCTCCCCTTCTTCCTATATAGGTAGCTCTTCTCCTTGCCTTAGTCTCCTTTGGTCCTTTGGTCTCCCCTCCACCCTTGGTGCACGATATCCCTCTCCATCTTTCTTGTGTTGGCCGATACACTTCCTTGGAGCTGAAGTTGTGGCCGATACACCTTCCTGGAGCAGCCTGGTGGACGATTGCTTGGACCTTGGAGTGCTTTGGAGCTTGGAGCTTAAGGCGGGTTGCATAGTTTCTAACCCTAACTCTCTACCTCTAGCTTTAACCTTGTTACATGTTAGTAGACTAGCTTAGTTCCTTGCTTGTACATATTGCTTATGTACCTTAGTGGCCGATATCCCCCTCTAGGGTTTTAAGGTTCCTTTGTATACCTTTGCTTTTTAGGGTTTGTGCTCCCTTGTGTTGGAGGTTGAAGGTGACCTAGGGTTGGGCGATACCCCTTCCTTGTGGGTGTGTTGGGCGACACACTTGCCCTAAGTTGAACGATATGAGTAACCTTGGGTTGAGCAACACCTTTGTCTCTGGGTTGGCCGACATGGACCCCCTTTGTTCTTTGTGTTGGCCGATATGATGATTTAGGGTTTGAGTTCCTTGAGTTGGAGGTCGATAGGTTGACCTAGCTTGAGTGTTGGCTGACATGGTGACCATGTTGGGCGACATGGCACCTTGGGTGAACGATAGGATGAGTCCTTGAGGGTGGCCGATACCCTTGCCCATGAGTAGACGATAGGGTGAGCTAGGGTTAGGATGGCCGATATGAAGGGAGACATAGTGATGCTCTTTTTTGGTCGATATGTGAGTGCCCTTGGAGATGGGCGATACTCTCTCTCTCTCTCCCTCTCTCTCTTGTTGGGCGATATGGTTCCCGTGTTCTTCTTTTGAATGATAGGCCTTGTGGTGGACGTTAGGGCCAAGCATTTCATGACATGTTGGACGATAGGCTATGTGCCCTGATGGCCGATAGCCATGGTGGACGATAGCCTTGTTGGGCGATACCCTACTCTTGTGTTGGACGTGTTGGCCGATAGGGATGGTGGCCGATATGGTTGATGGTATGGTGGCCGATATGGTTGAAGGTATAGTGGCCAATAGGGTTGATGGTATAGTGGCTGATATGGGTGTTGGTGTGATGACCAACAAGGATAGTGTGGTAGTCGATACCCATGTTGGGTGATAGGCTATAGATGAGGGTTGTGAGGCTATAGTGAGGGTATGAGTTTCTTTGGTGATGGTCCCTTATGTGATAGAAGTGGATGTTTATACATTAACCAATAAAACGATGGTGGTGTTTGTGATATCATCAAAATGTAATATGTTGCCTTGCAAATAATAAGGATGCTAATGGTAGTAGTATATATGATGATAGCCCTCATGTAATAGATGCATGATGTGACCCGTTATGCTTAATTGTTAATGATAATGATAATGGTGATAACTACTTTAGTAGTTTGTTTAATGGTAATAATGATGCTAAGTGATAGTTATATTAATGGTTGCTTCATGATAAAGATGAAAATAGTTGATGGCAACAATAATAACTTGGGTAATAATAATGTTGGTATACCTTGATTATTTGTATAATCTTGAGATAAGGGTAAGCATCAGTATGGTTTGTGAATGATGTACTTAACATACTTGGTTACCAAATAAGTGTCATATTGATAAGTAGATTATCTCGAATGATATTTCATGATAAGTGAGCATATTCCTTATGTTGAATCTACGATTATTGTGTACCCTAACCATGCAGGTGATGACTTAGCCATGAAAGGGTTATGTGACATATGTAATGAGTAACAGTATTTTGATAATTGCTCTATAAGATGTGTTGGTCCCATGATGATGATGTGGGCCTTAAGAGGCAATGACAGTACATGATGAAGGATTGAGAGTCTGTGGTATGTGATGATCCTTGAGATGGAACTGGATGGTTGGCAAGAGGCCAAGTGGTAACATGTGATGTGGGATCCTTGAGATGGATCAGGTTGATGTGATCAGATCCTAATATAATGTTCTTTACTTTCTGTTATATCTTGCATGTTATATAACTTGGTTGAATCTTGCAATCCATCTAAAAGATACTAATTAATCACAGTGAAATACATCATGTAGCTTGCCCTGGCCATAGATCCATCATCGTCAGGACTTGGTGATGGTGAAACAGGTTTTCCTACGAGTTAACCTGGAAGCGCATATTGTTGAGTATGTGTAGGTTGCTCCTAGCCTGAAAATGAGGAGGTAAGAGTTTAACTTCGGTTGCAGACTCAGATATGTGTGTAGAGCATGGTGAACATGCCCATGGCTCAGGATATGTGATGTATGGAGCATGAATACGTTCATGGCTCAGAGCACGGTGATCAGGCCTGTGGCTCAGCTTTACTAGCGCCGTGACCTGTACCAAGGCGGGCTAGAGAATGGGTAGCCTATGGAGCTAACCCTGTGGCTTAAACCACTTCAGCATGTGACTGTGGTCCTGCTTGTGTTGTATTCGTGTACTGACCACGAGGTGAGAGGTCGTGGAGTCCGGCTCTTCCATTGACCTTGTATGGCACCGGCTTGGGTTTCGTAACCGAAGGTTGGATTTGAACAGTACGGTTCAAATCCTCAGGGCATAATAAAACATAATACAGCCATTTAGTATTTACTGATCAAATCAAACACGAAACATTGGTTGAGGCCTTGTTTGTTATACCTTGCAGGTTATGTGGCAATCTGTCTTACCTTGATAATCAGGTTATGTGACATTGTATTCTGTTCTAATAATCCTGTTACATGTTGCTATACTTTATCTTGATAATCATATTCTTTTGAAAGACATCTAGTTATATGCTTTGGTACAGCTGGTATGCTTGCCGGTAAGAGTAAATCTTGCTATATATATAATTGTTCAATTGCTATATATATAATTGCCGGTAAGAGTAAATCTTGCTATTTTGGATGTTTTGTAGTAGAGTCTAGAGTCATCCCTGTACTCTCAGGTCCTTGGCAGTGTTTTGATGTTGTTTTACGATGATCGTTCGATGATATCTGTATATCCTGTTGTTGGCCGGATGTGGGCCTTTATGTATATATGAACAGGTGGTGAACTCATGTGATGGATGGACAGTTGTTCCTGATCTGTGGACACATGTCAGATCTTGTGTACATATTTATATGACATGTTTCTGTGCAGGATGAGGACTGGAAAGTAATAGTTTCACAGTTTATTAGTTTTCCGCAATCGGTTTTAATTAACCCGTGTTTTTGATGATCTGTGGTTATGATGTTTTCCGCATGTTTTCGCGTAACACCTCGTTATCTGTGTGATAATGGGATGTGTTGCAACAGTTTTAGTTTCTTCCAGTGCATCTGATAGTGTCTTCTGCTCAAATAGGAGAAGAAGAACTTGATGATGTTTGGATCACAGGAAGAGCATGCTACTGAGAGCAGCACTGCTGCACCAGGAAGAGGTACAGGGGATCAGAGCAGAAAAGAACATATACCTGCACATCCCCAGTTTGACCTAGCCATGATAGAGAGCCCAACTTTTCCTACTCTGTTTGAGCAATTTAGGACAACTATGATGCATATAGTAGATCGAGCATTAGCAATGCAACCTAGACTATCATCCCCCAATGATGAAGTTTTGAACTCCAAGAGGATTCCTGCTCAACATCAACATGTTGGAGCAATGAATAATGATGAAAGGAATAGGATAAAATCTGAAACTAGGATTTTCCATAGGTGTAGGAAGCCTAGACATATCAGAACTAATTGTCCAGAAAAGGAATATAAAGGAAGAATTGAGAAAAGGCCTATCCAAACTCAGGAACAGAGGCCTAGTAGTTCCAAAAAGAAGAAGTTTTTGGTACCATCAGTACAATCAGGGCCTAGTGCACCAAGGAAATGGCTATCCAGAAAGGTTAAAGAACCTTCTAAACCACATCTAGCACCCAGAAATTGCTACCAATGTAGACAGGTAGGACATCTGGCAAGAAATTGCTCAGCCAGAAATGTTATGGTGAATCAACCCCTGAGGTAGAGTCAGTAAGACTCTCATAAGCAGTGGTCTAGTGATAATACACAAGGATGACAATAGGCGTTCCAAGCTGTTTCATCTGTATATAATAACAAAAAGTGTAGTCGGCAACCAGCAATGGCAAGATTCTATGAAAAGAATCAGCCTGAGGCAATGAACAATCCACGAATCATGACAGGTTAGGCAAAATAATGTCATTCTAATATGTCTTTTTATGGTTTCCTGAGTTAAATTGAGAAAGTAATTGATTGAGCTTTCTTCGATTAGTCCTATGAGGACTTACATTTTGCATAGTAACATTATAAATGTTTTATATTGTACTTACCTCTATGAAAAAGGATGAGGTATAGAAGAGATGCCTGGATAAAATCCATGAATGCTAAATCTTATACTTGTGATAATATGAAAAGGAAGGAATATGATAGTACACAAAGTGCATACTACTTAATCTCAGTATTTATATACCTTGGTCAGGTATACAATTATTGGTGATAAAGTAAGTATGGAAACTCTTAGATTGTTATCTTTTTTATTGCTCTAATCAAGTAGTCATTATGAGACACTCTAGTGAGTATCATGAAATTTGAAATATGGTATGGATAAATGTGTCATATCCGAAGAATATGATAGAGAAATTTGAGATGATCTCAGATTAGTATTTGTGTATGAGGAAGTAAAAAGTATACTCCTCATAAGATAAGAATGAGAACATGGGAGGTGATTCCTGTTCGATAAAGTTTGTAAGTATAATAAAGATCTCTTCCCATAATGTGGAAATGGGAAATGTGATGAGATCACAAGATGCTCATGAACATGTTAAACAATAATAAAGAAGGGAATAATGTTATGTAATCATCCTTATAATTTGTATGCTGGGGGAAAGGAACCTAGAAGGAGACAAAGAGTAAATGATTCATGAAAAGTTTAAAAAAATCATGAAATAATAAGAGGAATATGATTCCTTGTTTTCTTTCCTTTTAGGGAGATGGCAATCAAGTGGATCTTAGGACACGATGTACATAAGATAAAAATGTTCATGATATGGATACTTAGAAAAGTATCAGTTTATCTTGGACTTTGGTTCCAAGATAAAGATATGTGTAACAAGTAATGTCCCAAGATGAAAGGAAGACATATATATGTGATGTATTTTCAATACATATGACAGATACCAAGGGAAGAGATCCTAGTATCTAAAGAAATATCAGATAGTTTATGTTGGCTACCTAGAATGGTCAACCATGAAATTAGTTTAATAGTATGAAAATCACATGTTAGGGGTTTATGCTTTGCATAATTGAAGATATATTTAAGATAAGTTCTTAATTGATAAAGTAATCTCTCCTTATGATAAGAAAATGTACAACTAATAAGATAGTTAGTACAAATAATAAGGAAATCTAGTATTGTGTCACCAGGTGAGATGGCACAATCAAGGTATGAAAAGACTTATAGTCCCAAGAGGGTGACAGAACATAATTGTGACCATGAAAGTGAAATGCTGAATTAAATAAGGAGCATGGGAGACTCCTCAGAAACAAGAATATGTCACATGAAACTGTAAATTACGGAAAAGTGTCACCTGGCACAATATTAACTCCACAGTCAATAATGAAAAGATAGTGGGGTATGTGCCTTGTGTGATCGATTTTATGATAATCTTGTGTGAAATAATTTGAGTGATTAAAAAGCTATATGGTGTCTCCATAACAATGAGATGTTATGAGGAGACATGATGATATGATGAATGAATAATAATTGTCTCCTTTTATCTGGGATTTCGGGGACGAAATCCTTGTTAGGGGTTTATAATTTATAACATCCCTGGCCTGGGTTTTGCTTTAACCCTAGGTTTTTTGTTTAAGAAATATTATATTCTTGCTCTTATCTTTTGAAAAGTAATTAAGGCCCAAGAGGAACTTATGTTTCAATTTTGGTCCTATTTGAATAATGTTGAAGCAATGTTTACTTATTTTGGACCAAAGTGCAAATTACCCAAGTTGAGGGGTTAACTTGAAAATTTTGTTTGATAAATGTTCCTCATATGTTTAATCATCATGAGGATGAAGATGATGCAGAGGTATGGCTTGGGAAAAGCCTGAGTACCAAGAAAGAGCTGATAAAGCAATGTTTGTGCATTAAAACCTAGTTTTCGTATAATATGCAATTTACCCAAAACCTAGGGTTCAATATGCAAATTACCACTTCAAAATAGTCCCTACTGTTTCTTGGCATCATGTAGAGCAAAGAAAATGAGAGGGGCATCTCATTTGTATCCCTTTGAAGGAGAGAGAATCTTGATATTAAAATAATCAAGATTTAAGCCTAATTGAAACCCTAATTCAATTTAATGCAACAATAAATATATTAATTGAAGGGCCTTCAACCCAAAAGAGAGATGGCTGAATTTTCTCAAGTGTTAACACCCTTGTGCCTTTTCTATGCCATGAAAATATCCAAAGGAGTGGATAACTCACTCACATTATAATAAGAAAAAGAAATATCCACTCACTTATGGATATTAATATTATAAGGGTTAAGGTGCTTAAATTTCTTTTCTTTAATTTGAGGATAATTGAGAGGAATAAGAGGAAATAAGGATAGCCTCTTATCCAAGGATTTGAGGGGGAAGAGGCGGCACTAATTTTGGAATTATAAGAATTTTTATAAGGCATTTTCTCTCTCATTGATTTTCTTATAAAAACACCCTTTACAACTCAAAACAAAGGCTTTTCCGAATCCCTTTCTTTTCCTTTCTTTCAAAACGACCAAGGGAGATTTGGAGGATCAGGAGGATGAGCCCCAACCTGTTGGTAAGCTTCTTAACCCTCTTTCACCTTGAATCAATGGTGGAAATCGAAAATCAATGCATGATTTCTTCTTATCCCGATCCCCTCTTCAATTCTAACCATTCCGTTTCACTCAAAGCTTGAGGAAGAGCCTTGAGATAGTGAAAGGAGTTGCATCCACCATTTTTGACGTGATCTTGAAGCTTTGGAGCTCAATTGGAGGCGGGTTTTATAACTTGAACCCTTAATATTGTTATTGCATTCAATTCCTTATCAATTGTTGATCCTTTCTTCATTCTTGAAATTTTATTTGGTTGATCAATGTAATCACCATGAAAATCACAGCAAGTTTCATGGGTTTAGAGCTTGATGATGATGACATCATCATAACCACACACCTCCCTAAATATCTATTGCAAACGGTTTCAACAATATGGTCCAATCGGTTTCACCAAACCGTTTGGAGGTTTGGATTCCAAACCATTTAGATGAGTTGACCATTTGGATGGGTTGAACATTTGAGGTTAGGACCCTAGTACTTGTTGAGTAATTATCTAATGGCTTTAATTGATTAATTAAATATATGGACAATCCTCCAATTAGTAACCCTAATCGGGTTGAGTGCTGATTTTGTAATTGATTCTGTTAAATCTTTGGGTTGATTAACCCAAACGGTCTCGAGACCATTTGGAGATCACCCACACGGTCTCAAGACCATTTGGAGGTCAACCAGGACCATTTAGAGGTCTAGGGTTGAATATGTTCGATTAATTGAAGAGTTAGAGATATCAAATCGAAATGCAATCAATATGCTAATTTGATGATCAATCCAATGATCCAAACCCTAATTAAACTCCACACATTTCAATGATGGGAGGGGCAAACGGTCTCAAGACCATTTGAGGTCATCCAAATGACCTCAAGACCGTTTAGAGGTTCCCCCAATGACCTCAAGACCGTTTGAGGTTAGGTCATATCATAATTTGATGATGGTTCACTGATTTCAATTGAATTAGTTTCACAATGTTAACCATTGAAGGTTCCTCGCTTTCAAAACCCTAGTTGATGGTTTCTTGATTATAAACCTTAGTTTAATTAGGTTCAAAACCCTAATTTATGGTCTAATTGAGGGTTGATTCAATGGTTCAATTGATGAATGGATCAATGGTTCAATTGATAGCCGGCTCATTGATTGGAACCTTGATTTGGTTAAGTGTTGAAAGACCTTTTTGGTCCATTCGGTTTTGAGGAGGTTTGGACCAAACGGTCTTAAGACCATTTGAGTCCAAACGGTCTCAAGACCATTTGGGTCCAAATGGTCCCAAACTATTTGGAGACCCAAGCTCATTCGGTTTCAACACATTCCTTGCTTAAACGGTTTCAAGGCCAATATGCCCAAATAGTTTCAAAATGTTTGAACTCTGAATTCCAAGACCGTTTAGGGTCTAAGTAATCAAAACCATTTGAGGTTCAACATGGTTAATCCTTTTGGATACCTAATGTAATTGAAGACTCAATTGGTTAAACCACTTGGACACCTATTGTAATTGAAAATTCAATTTGTCATATCATTTGGATACCTCATGTAAATAGAGGTTCAATTTGATCAAATATTTTGGAGAATTAAGATGATGATTGATCCATTGATCCAATGAAGATTATTAATATTGGGAACAAAGGTTTAAACCCTAAAGTACCTAGATGATCAATACTTTTAGATTATTTAACTTTAAAAGGTTATTAAAGTAATGTCTTAGTACACTAAGTCAATCATAGTTGTATGTGCTTGATTGAAGGGATGATATAACCTAGTCAAGTTGAGAGGATGATATAGAGGAATTCTTACATGATTATTAATCATGTAGTGATTAGGGTATGATCCTTAGTGAAGAGATCATGAAAACCCTATTTGAGAAAGTTAAATGAACCCTAACCCTATTTCAAGGCAATTCTGAGTAAAACCCTAATCTAGGGTAATAGTGAAGCCCTAATTGAGGGTGATGACTTGAGTAATCCTAATTTAAGGTTATGAAATGTAAAACCCTAAATTAGATGAATAATAAACCCTAATTATGGATAATTAATTATGAAACCCTAATTGGGATGAATAGTAAACCCTAATTGTGGGTTATTGAATGTGAAACCCTAATCTAGGGTAATGTCATGAGAAACCCTAAATTAGAATAATGTTATGTGGAACCCTGATGCAATGATGTGATGTGAGACTCAAATCTAGGGTGATGCCATGTAATGATGAATGAAACTCCAGTAATGGTATAATGGACAATACACTAAAGTAAGGTGTGGCTAATATAATCAAGTAAGATGAGAATGTTACGCCCAAGATGGGTGAAATTGATAAACCATATGAATGGTAATGCTGATACTCAAAGGTGTAAGGGTATAAGGGACAAGATGATGCCTAGATTATTATATATCTAACTTTATACATGTGTAAAAACCCTACACACCTTACAAAGATGAGGACATGAAACTCTTAGGAATGATGTATGCAACACTAATTAATAATGTGGATAACATCCTAAGAGTTGAAATACCTAAAGTGGTTAATAATGGTTTATTCTATATCAACAATGCCTAACCATTAAATAAGTCCATATCATTAATGATAGCTGGACAATTCTGATGTGTGACCTATGCACCACATGATAAAGGTGATAGGTTAGTGGTTAAAGTATTAAGAGGGAAATACCTTAATACAAGGTCATTTGATTAACTTAAGTAAGATGGAAATGAGGAGAAAAGTGATACATCAAGACATGATACATATCACATTTAGCATTTCAGGGTTGATATACCTTGATGCACCTCAAATCCAATAAACTTGGAAAAAGAAATACAAGAAGTGTGTGTTATGTAAATGATTACCATGAAGATGTAAAGAGTTCATTGCACTTTGATAAATGGTGACTAACATGCTATGAGAAAGTGGTTAAGTCAAGATAATGGGTATGGTATAAACATACCACGGCAAAGTTGAGAGATGAACTCATACCTTGAATTGATAATCATTAATGCTATATGATGAGAGTAATGATCATGAATAAATATTTATGATATTATTGAATGATCCTAGAGGAGTGGAGCAATATATTAAGGTTGGATAGATAATACAAACATGAAACCCTAATTAATGTGAAATGGGAAAACCTAACCCTAATTTTTGGGTAAAGGGATGAAAAGCATATTTGATAGTAAACCCTAATCATGATTAAGGAATTGTGGTGATACTATTGTATCACATGATGTGATAAGTGATTTTTATGATTATTATCATGTCTATTAACCATGCAGATATCATGAGATGATGAACATAGCCAGATTTGAGCTATGACATTTATATAAATGTTGATTGGCCTTGTGTGCCTTAATGTTGTTGTTTCTTAGTAAAAGTAACAAAATGTGCATGGATTTTATGAGTCATATGAGTAAGTTGTTGCCTAGTGAAAGGTGACAAGACACTTAATGGGCCTTGTGAGCTATGTGAGATGCTTGTGTAACAAGTATCATGTATACCTCGGTTTGAGGACCTAGAGGTAATAGTTACCTAACAAGTGGTAATAGTGATTAGTGATGAAATGAGGGTATGAATACCCAGTTTTGATAAGTAAGATAATGATGTTGTTGTGAGATGTGAAATTTCAAGTAATGAGATAAGGGATTAAGATCCCAATGTATTATAAGTTCTGGTAAAGCTATAGAAAATAGCTTACATGTTCCTTTGTTGCATTTGTCATAATAATTCATGTTTGAGAACTTGACTGATGCTAAAAGAATATGCTAATGTACTTAATTAATCAAGTGAAATCATATCATGTAGATCCCTGACCATAGATCCATCATCGTCAGTATTTTCTTGATGGAGAAATGGGTTTCTCCGCGGCTAAACCCGGAACGCATATTTTGAATATGTGGGGGTTAATGGACGAATATATCCTTACGTCCTAATGAGGGAATTGATGGAAGGTAACCATTAAACCTCTCAATCCTTCATTATTGTACCGGGATGGATGTATCACAAATCTCCCGATGATTGGGATAGATGTAGTACACATCTCCCAATAATATTAATGTCGGATCGATGGAGGTAAACATGAAATCTCTCGATTGCGAAGAGAGTGCATCATGCCACTGTAACTTTAATAGCATAGTTTCTAGTTTACCCTGGAAAGATATCTCCCAGAGACACAAGATGTACTGCATGTGGTCTCACACTGACCGAGATATGGGAGGTCTTGGAAGCCAGCTCTTCCATTGACCTTGTATGGTACCGATTTCGACTTCGCAATGGTCAGTTGGAGTATGAGTGATATACCTCATCTTCTCAGGGCATAAGTGTGATTGTAAAATGTAATCAGCCATATAGCATGTTTGCTTAAGGATTGAATATGAAAATTTATTGGTTGATGTTACATTTCTTTTATGCATCTCTAGTGATAAATGTTATTCATATCTCTGTATATTCATTGCAATTAGATGGATGAATTATGATTCTACCATGGGTAAATGCAATGTTCTCCTTAGGAAAGGAGATTACTTTACTCTGTTCATACAATGATTAATATTGTTGTTAATATATAATATTTCTCTGCTCAGTTATATTCTAATAAACTGCAATAATAATGTTTTGGCAGAGAGTTATATCTCTCGCTGGGGCAATTTACAATTGTCTCACCCCCGTGGGATCCAACGTTTTAGGTAAACGCAAAAGAAGAAGCAGGAACCCTATAGCAAGGGAAAAGCTGCAGCAGCAATAGGGACATCAGTGATAACTCAAGTAGAGCCACTGGTTGCCAAGTTTTGTATAGAAAGTCTTATGTGTCGTCTCTGTACTCTCAGGTCCTCAGAGTTAGTAGATAGTTCTTTTATCATCGATTTGAGATTTTGGCTTGAACGGCTCAAGGTTTTATGTTACTGATGTATAGTTTGTCAAAGTAATTATTGTATGTAATCCTCGAGAAGAGATGGTACATGGCATGTACTTATGAACTAGGTTGTAAATGTATTACATTGGTTCCCGATGGAAGAGTTTTCCTATGATTTGATCTCTTTGTAAAAAGTTTTAATTTTTAGTGATTTTCAGTAATCCGCTGCAAATGATTCGCTTCCGCTTAAGTAAATTTTTAGTGATTTTGTGAGTTGGATGCCACAATTATGAGGCCATATAATTTAGCCTTGATGAGGACGTCAAGAGTCTAAGTGGGAGAGATTGTAACGTCCCAGGATTTGAGGCCTCGGATAACATGATCTTAAAAGGAATGATTGGATTACCCATATCACCACGGTTCACCTCCTTTTCCGGGAGCCCTTCACTAATGAACTCCACAGTTAAGCGTGCTCATCTTGGAGTAGTACTGGGATGGGTGACCTGTTGGGAAGTTGATCCAGGATTGCACGTGAGTGAGGACAAAGCACGCAGTTAAGGCTACTGGTGGTTTGTGGGGTCAATCGTCATTCCTGAAACTCTACTAGAGCCTTGGGTAGTGGGCCCATGCATTACACTTCTCTTTTTAATCATGTAGATTAAACATTCCTTAAATTGAAACATACAAGGTACAAGTAGATTATTCATCATTCTTACTATCACTACAAGAATTTATCTCATATCGCACTTCACTCATATTGTATTTCTCCTTTTGATCAAAAAACACTTGTTACATTTCAAATTTATATCTTACTCTTTACTCTGAATTATTTCCATATTGTTTATCTACCTTTCATATTAGCTATCTTTTAACCCTAGATTACTATCAGTGCTAGTTTACTTCTCATAGTGCAAATCTCATGATCTTATTTTATAGAGATGCTAGTATTCAAGGTCAAATCACTAGTGACATCCCTTGAACGACTACAACTCTAAACATTCTAGGGTTTGGTCCTTATCAGTAGCATGACGTTATTGTGATGTGACTTTTCTCCCTTCATTTGAAATTCAAACTTTGGATCTCACAAGTTTTACTAAGGTCTTTCTTATCTTATCAATTGAATTTTCTTTCTCTTACTTGATCTATTCAGGTAGATTACATTCTCAATTACCCTGCTAGGGTTTCATCATCATATCGTGTGTCATTATTACATTCACTAGATGTCTCTACCATAGTGGTTATGCATCATATATGATTCATTTTCTTATCACTTCATTCCCACATTGCTCTCATTAAGGAAGATATGAAAGAGAAGATGATTTTGAGATTTAGAATTCTTATCTTCAAACATTCAATAATACATTTCTCATATGTAGGTTTAATTAATTATCACCAAGGATACTCGACTAATTAGCACTTTCTTGAATCTCGCAACCTCTTTCTTTTATAATTAATATTACTCTATTATGTTTCAAACCCTTCTTTACTTTTCATAATCTGCTTACCATATACTACTATTCCACATGTAATCTTTAACTTCTAGTTTTCTCTTATGATCATGTTGCTTCTTTTATGTGTATGATCATGTATACCATGTTGCATATATTTCCTTTTATCCTTCTACTAATGTGAAGTTGAAATTATAAATCAATAATCTCTCTACTAGTATCACCTCATGTTTAATACATTACATATCCTTCATTTTAAATCAAACGGCTCATGCATGGGTCAAACTTAGTTTCTCTTTCAATCAAGTTTTTCCTTCCTAAATATAGTCTACCTTTGTATGACTTATTCATTTATTTAGCTAGTCTTTTGTTCTTCTTTTAGAAACAAGTTTGTTGTTCTATAGAAACTTAGAATCCAAAGGCAGTAAGAATGAATGTATTAAACTTATTAATAAAGGTATACATTCCATGCTCTCAATTATATCAGAACCCTCATTCCTTAATCAAGCTCATTATTTCCAACATTTCTCTTTGTTTCAGCTAAGTTTCTTATCCTAGTCTTATGATTTACATGTGCATCTAGTTCTCTTCACTTTAACTCTTCTGAAGACTCTTCACTTCTATGTACTTATTGTATACTTAGCTATTTTCTTCTATTTTCCCTTTGCTTTGGAGTACATAAAAACATTGTACTCGATTATATAATCCATTCCTCATGATTGATTCTTACTATCTTGGCCCCTTACATACTTTTCTCATATCTTTTCCATATTTCATATTTAGAGTTCATATAATACTAATAATTAAACTTAATATGAACCTTATGTCGTGTTCCTTTATTCCCAATTAAGGGTTTCTCATATAAGGCCCCAAAGTTGGATCTCAGATATCAGTTCCAACTAATTCTTAGTTATCCCAGTCTTTCCCTTATACTTCAAAATCTTAGAGTATATACATTCATACTAGAATTTGGATCTAATCTATACAGAATTTACTCTTGTTATGTTTCAAATAGGAGACATTAGATCCCAGTAATGCATCATGCCAGCCCAAACAGGCCGAATGTGCAGTCTTGAAGCCAAGAGCTACTCTGGATTACTCAACTCCTATTCATCTCAAATGTGTGGAAGAAAACTTATCCACTTAGAAAATCTCATTCAAATATCATTTATAGTCTACTTGATACAAAGAATGTAATCAATAAATGCTACAACTGCATAGTGTACAAAAAATATTAAAGACCCATATATATTTCAAAATATTGAATATCTGAATTCAAACATATAAGAGCTTTTCTATTCATCTCCAATAAAACAAAAATATGAAATGAAAGTTCTATCTCATTTTATATTTATGATCTTAATTCATGTTACTTATCTTGTATCTAGCCCTAATATTTCTAGGGTTCCTCTCTAGACCATCCTTCCCCTGTATACCTGGCCAGGGTATACATGAAAGAATAGATAGAGTAGCTTGATACTGGTTGATCCAAGTACTCAGATACCAGGCCACGATATCCAAATACTCAAATCCCCAGAGCTAACATCATAACATCTCCTATCTGCCACACTTATGACTCTAACTTACTAACATAATGGTCCTTGACAACTCATCCTAAGCTTTGATACCAAGTTGTTGCACCTCGATCTCACAATTACCATTAATCATGAGATTAGGGTATAAAATTGAGGATTTATCGTAATACAAAGATCACCCTTAACTTTTTCTTCTTTTTCAAACTCTTTGTTTTCTCGCATTGAATCACATAAAAAAACTTTACAAGAGAATTAAACCTTGATTACTCTAATATGATCTCAAAATTAATGATACACATCCATACACTCATTCTATTTCTCACACTTCCATGTACATACGACATGATAATCAAATACATTATCTCTTATTAAGGAAACGAAGATACAAACATCATTTACATCTCTCTCACATCTATACAAGGACCTAGAGTGATAGGGACTGACTGAACTTAACTACACTCAGACTTAACTCTTATGGCAGATCTACTCTGATGCAATGACCTTCTTCAAGTCCATGTGATATCCCTAAAAATTGTGAGTAGAGGGGTGATCCTACTCGGTCAGTGAATGAGTACTTCAAAGAAACAGTCTAAAGCACTAATATAATTACATATATACTTTTGAGAAATTGATATCAATTATAACAGCAGTAAGCTTTAAAAAGTCTAATAATTGACAATCCTAAATATGGCAGGATACTCTAAATATCTATAAGAGCGAATCAATATATGAAATGCTTGATTGATAATAAAGAGAACTAATAATTCAGAAGCATACAAAGAGTAATTGAATAAATGTACACACTTGTTTGACCTCTCATTCATTTTATTATGCACTAATCATATGCAATGTACTCTACATATGAAGACTCGTAGTGCACTACGATCATACCGTACAAGACTTAGCGGACACACCCAGGAAATACTAAGTCTGACTACTCTCCTAGTCTGCAATAGGGAAATGTCTCTCTGGCCTAAACTAGACTCCTCCTCTAACATGAGCACACAGGTGGAGAGTCAAGCCACCTCTTGGCTTTTATGTACTCTAGTACAACCAGGACTTTTGGTTGATGTTGGACACTGCAAACTATAATTTAAGGAGACTTCTACTAGGGCTTCGTCCCCCGTGCCACCTGATAGCACGTTCTAACCCCCATATACTGGACGCTGCCAGGGTTAGGACGTTTCACCCCTAAGGTGCAGATCTCACAAAGGAATTCTACAGTGTTCAGGGCTCTCAGTCTTTTATTTTATTATTCCTAGAAAGCTCTTTCTTCATTGTATTGTTCTCTTACTTATACTTGACTCTGGTATCTCTATGGTGTCATGTCTCCTTATTTGAAGTTATAATACAACATGTATATCATTCAAAACTTGGCAGAGCAGTATATTCAAAACAATGTAATATACTGAGTAATCAACATACTATAATTGCACGCAGACTAAAATTCTTAAATAAATAGCTTACATGTCCACTTGGCACATACACACTAGAATCGTGCAATTTATCATCTTATTACATTGATAAGAGTTAATTACTTGGCATATGATTAATCATCAGTAACACCTGCAACTTATTTGTAATTTCTCAAAGAACGTGCATATCAAACCAAATCTTGAGTTGTGCATCTGATAACTCAATTAAGAGTTAATTACTTATTATGACAAGAATTATTTAAAATAACTGAGAACATTGATATCACAATACTTGATTCATTGAACACCCTACCCTTAGGGTTTCATTTAATCACAACAAATGCTACAGAGAAAGGTGTAATACAGCTATCACGTACTTTTCAAATCTTTACAACACATGAGACCTGGTATCTCAATCCCTTATCACATTACTGGGAATTCTCATCCCTTCACATCATTATCATAATTACTAGATCTGGGTATTCAAACCCTTAGATCATCACATAGCATTGTTACCTCTATAATAGGTAACCATTACCTCTAGGTCCTTAGACCAAGGTATTCATTTCACTAGTTGTACAGGTATTCTTATGGCTCACAAGGCCGTCACACATCTTATCACCTCTCACTAGGAAACAACTTATTCCCATGGCACCCATAAAGATTTCATGCGACATAAACATTCACTGAATAAAGACTACTATCAACAAATCATATAAAATCAATATATGTATGAAACCTTGGAACTGAGCTGAATTTGGGTTTCCATGCCATTCACTGGGATATCATGCATCAATAATAACATTGAATAAATAAAGTATATTATGTCAAGAAAATCCCTTCAAATGGATTTCACGATATCTATTTGCAAATATCCAACTTTCCTCGCATCTAGGGCTTCACCCTCTTCATTGAGATACCAAAAAAACACTACTCACTTTAAATGAAATCCAAGATATTATCTGATATACATGTACTATGAATTTAGATAAATAATCATTCAAAACCAACGGGATCTATATAAGCAACTTTCTCTATTTACTTATACAGCAAATTTCAGTCATAGACAAATTCCCTATATTTCAATTTACTCTTATAACCTCTGTGAATACTTAGGGAATTATCATTAGAATGCATTGTATACATTTCTAATATGATTTTATCATCTGAAATTCATTCAAACAAAGGAATAATCCATTTCATATCATTTTGCAACAACTTAGAACAAATAGACAATTCAGGGTTTGTAGTCGCATAGTAAGCAATTAAAGATTATGGTTGATTTGACCAATTTTCATGCAATATACTATTTAAAGGAAGTTCCCACTCACCCTAAGGTGTGAAAACACCTTAAAACGTATCCCATATCTAAAAATCTTAAATCCATATCAAATCCCTTGTAATTCATCCAATTCTTCTTCCTTTCAACTCAGAAACCCTAAAAATAAGGGATTATGAAGAAAGAGTGAGAAAAGGGGTAGTTTTGATACCATTTTAGATCAAATCATAGGAGGGACGGAATTTTGACATGTGAGATAAGATTCACCATGAAACTATATCCAAAGAAGCTAAACTTACATGATTTCATCATTCCTCGGACCGCAAAACCCTAGGTCAACATCTCCATCAATTTCTCCTCTCAAACACTAACTCTCTTTCTCTCTCTAGGATTTCGTTTCTCTAGATTGAATCATGAATTATGAGAGCTCCTTTTGTGTTAGTTTGACCATATAGAACAATTGAGCTTCTTGGGTTAAATGCACATTGACCCCTCACTAAACTTTTTCTTATTTCAGTAGATTTTTTCTGTCATAAAAAGGTTTCTGTGAATTTGTGTATTTAAGAGATCAAACCTTCTCCAAAAATTATGATAATTTATCATATTGTGTATAATTAAGTTAGAAAGATTTAGTTAAAATGTGATATCATTCCAAGCTTCCATTAAATACATAAAATTCGAATAGTGCATTGCTATCCAGAATTCTATAGAAATTTTAGTTACTGTAATTCGTCTACTGATAAGGTCCAAACGCATCCAAAAATAATGAAAATTTTACATGTCATTTATGACTGAGTTTCAGATCTGCAGTTCAAATTTCATATCATTTGGAGTTACCAATAAATAAATAAAATAAAACACTACACTACTAAAAAGCACTCTGTCAGCATTTTGGTCAAAGTATAGTTCTACCAAAAACCACATTCAAAGAACACTCAAATATTCTGAAATTTTTCTCCAATATTAATGATTGAGTTATACATATCATATCCAAAATTTAAAAAAAAACATAATTTTTAGAAAATATGAAAAATCATTTACCACACTGATATCCTAATCAAATTGCATACTCATGTACCATCAAAACCCTAATTTCAGCCAACTAGGGTTTATATTTCTCAAACAATAGAACACTTAATGTTCTTATTAGGTTTAAAACATCATAATTGAATTATCATCATTAATTAGATTTAAGCAATGATCAATCCAATTAAGTATATAATCATCCAGGTAAACCCTAGTTTACTAATCAAGCTCAGATGCGGTCATAATAATTCTCCCCCCTCCCCTAAAAAGGTTTCATCCCCGAAACATAAATATGCAAGTAAAGTACATTCAAGGTTTATTTTAAGCTTCTGAAATCTTACATGTCATTATATTCTTGTATTTCATACTTGAATGCAGTTTTCAACATTATGTCCCTTATTCCTTTATTAAATCACAACATGTTTGAAATAGTTCTCAATGATAACAAACAAATTCTTTGTGCCACAATCAATCTTAGAAGAAAGAGAGAGAAATAACCATTTCAATATTTTTTGTACTCTTGAGGTGTTACCTCAACATTGATAATCTGATCCAACTATCTCAATTCATACTGATCAATATGTACTATTGTTATTTATTACCTCTAAGTCACAAAAGAGAGTTCACCATGTTGTTTTTTATTTTACTATTGTGATACTCAAATAGCAAAACAGTCTTGAGTTGGAAGACTAGATTCAACGGCAATTGTAAAATACTACTCATGGCATCCCCATTGCATCATGGATGCATAAGGTGAAGCATTACCATCACATTCCATATTATTCTCAAGTATGAACCCACACATAATTCAAGGTGTAACCATCGGGTAGAAACGAGTGTTTGCTTTGCAGAACAAGAGTCCTGGCCGAAGGAGCGTCTGCGTGCGGCTAGGGCTTCTTCTCCCTTCAAGCTCGGGGGAGGAGGCCGACGGCCGGCGTGCGGCTACCTTACTCCCCCTGGGCTTCCGTCTTCATCCTTGCTCCTGTTGGTCTCTGTCCTCGGATCTAGTTGGTCGCCGCTTCCTCGCCTTCACACCTTCCCTTCTCCTTGTTGGACAGCGTCCCAGATCCAGATCTGGTTTGTGGTCTCTTGGGTGCGAGGAGGTGTCCCAGAGCATGGCTTCGTTTCCTGGCGTCGGCATTGTTCTTTGGTGCGAGGAGGTAGCTTTGTCTGGTTTTCTGGAATGTTGTTCTCCGTGGGTGTGGGTGTTGTTTCTTCCCCTTCTTGCTTTCTGTTTGGGGGTCTGTTCGGTTTGGTTGTAGTTGTAGGTTTGGGGGGTTGTTCTTTGCATTTGCTTTTGTGTTGTTTTTCTTTCGGTCTTCACCTGTCTAGGTTATTGGTGTCCTGTGTCGTCGTGCCTCAGGTTCCTTCATAAGCAGACGGGGAGCGGGAGCCCCTTAGTGCTTTAGGCAGAGGAGGAGGAAGTTGGGTTTTGTGCTTCGTGCGGGTCTTCCAGTCCCTGCTCGCAGTGGTGGTCGGGAGTGGTGGTGGGGTTCCCGAAACCCTCTACCCCCCATCGTTGTACCCGCATGAGCCATCCTTTCTTTGTATATGCACAGTTGGGGTTTGGCCTCCTTCTTGGGTCTCCTGGTTGGTGCACTCCTAGTGCTCGACGTTTGTCCTGTGCTTGTTTTTCCTTTTGTTTTCTTAGTCGGTAGTTGTGTCTCTTATCCAGATTGTGGGGTGCTGTGATTGTGTTGGTTCTTGGTGGTCAAGCTCTTTTTCAGGTGACCATTCGTTGTCTTCATGATGGTAATCTCTTCCAACGGCTATGCAAACTCCTATCCCGATGTACTCATAGGCTCTTGTAGATTGACGAATTCCATCCCAGATAGTTGTTTGAGATAGCCACTACAAGAGGTGGATGGAGCAGAAGTGTACCTTTCGCATCCCAATCTGAGCCTTGTGCTATGTCTTTCTGCAATAGGAGTTGTTGCTTGGTTATTTGTTCTGAGATGTCTATCTTGTAGATGTCGTATGGCTTACTTTTAATGATATTGAGCTATTTAAAAAAAAAAGGTGTAACCATCAGGTTATAGCATAGTAGGGTTTCAACAACAGTAAGAAAGTACTATGTGATTGTATTAGTCATTCAAGGACTATTCATACCCAATTACCATCACTTAGTTATATTAAAGCTAGGTATAACAAGCTATACCTCATTAGGGTTACATATCAATAAATATGGTTATCATCCCTTCTATTCATATGAGTGAATAGGTAAGACTACCTTATGAAGGTAAATTTATTATAAAGAAAAGAGGTTTAAAACCCCTAATAAAAGAAATGAGAAAGAATTTTCATCCTATTCATACAACCAAAAAGGACACTTTGCTAACATGTGCTTTAAAAGAGAATTCAAGAAGAAGGTTAAAAAATTACTCCTAGAATCAAAGAGCCTTACACCAGAAGAGCTAGACAAAATCATTTCAAAACTAAACCTTAATTATTCCTCAAATTCTGATACTAATGAAGAAGAAGAAGAAAAAGGATGTCTATGTAACTGTTATGAAGTATCAGATTCATCTAATAGTTTGAACATGATCATCTCTGAGCAACACCTTATCCTAGAAATTATAGACTCAATCCCTAATAAAGAAGGAAGAAGCAAGAAACTAACAAAATATCTAGAAATGATAAAGTCGAGAAAAAATCAAGACACAAGTGAAACTGAAGAATAGTACTCTCTTGATCATGTACTAAAAAGACTAGAGAGAAACAAATATAAGACCATATCAATTGTAGACATGGTTGATGACTTAAGAGAAATAAAACAAGAAATATGAGATCTAAAAGACAGAGCTGAAACTCTTGAGACATTAAAATATATTGATGAAGAATACACATATAAAACCTTCCCTACAAACATCGGAGAAACATCCAATAGTATAGTAGAAGAAGAAAGGAAAACAAAATATATCTATTTGATACAAGAATATGCAAAGAAAAAATGGAAATCCCAAGTGATTATAAAAATTGATCAAAACTTTATCCTAAAAGGTATAGCTTTATTTGATTCAAGAGCAAACATAAATTGTATAAAAGAAAATTTAATCTCAAAAAAATATAGAAAAGAAACCACCCAGCAAGTCAATTCAGCCACCAATGACTATGTACAGATTAATTTCAAAATACCAGAAGCATATATATGTATAGAAAATATTGATATCAAAATGTCTTTTGTTCTAGCAAAAAATATTTCTAAATAAATTATCATTGGAACACCCTTTTTAAACAACATTTTACCAATTACTGTTGATAATGAGGGAATACATTCTATGATTTAAGATAAGGTAATCAACTTCAAATTTAGAAAATGACCTGATACTTTCCTCATTAACAAAATTTGAAAATTTTAACTAAATTAATCTTAAAAATAAACTACCTAGCAATAAAGCAAAAGGATCTTGTAGATAACATTATTTTTTGCACTATTTGATACAATATCTCACTTCAGGAAATGGCAACAACCTCGAGATTAGGGTTTAATGTGATCTTCCAAGAGCCATTATCAATTAATAATAAAAGCATTGATTCTCAGAATCAAAACTGTAAAGATGAGGTCGTTCCAACGACAAATAGAACAATGGATATCATGACTCTTAAAGAAAGTGAATATTGGCCAAAAGGCTATGACACTTTCTTCACACTAAAGAAAAATGACATTTCTAAAGGTATTGATTACATTATTCAAAAATATTTCCCTAAGGGATACCTATTTATTCTGACTATGGTTGGAAAAAATATATATTTCTATGTGAAAGTACTCACTAAAACAAAGAGCATAAAAATTACACACAACTCCAAGGAGATCTCCTCAAAGATTGAGCCAGAATATTTGAACTTAAAGATTGAAAGGGTCCTCACTCTCGAAGAGTGGAACAGAGACGGGAATCCTAACATTCCTAGAAAGTTCAAGAGTGATCTCATTCCATACTATTTCAACTACTGGGACTACCGAAAATCCTGGGAGAATGTCATGTATATAAATAATAGAGATTACATCCATACATGGTCTATGAAGTTTGTTTATCAAATAGAAATTCCTCAATGGTGGATAGCCAAATTCTAGTCAAGATTTGGTCATGATAGAGATATATTTCCTGAAACTTTAGACAAAATTATACCAATAGGAAAAGATGGCACTGAAGAATGGACAAATGTTTTAAAATCATTTCTCTATCTATGAAGTACCATGGATAGTCAAGTGGTCTTGGCAGATCTCTACATGTAATTACCCAACCTCGCTAACCAAGAAAATAGAAATCTGGTGGTGGGAAAAATATAACATTGACAAATTTGAAAAGCAGATCCCTCTACCAAGGATTGTTCTTGGAAAAAGCTTTTACGAAAAGGTATTAGCTGATTCAAAAGAAAGGTATACAAAATTGCAAAAATATCATATTAAAGAGATCACATACATGTTCCCAGAACTACCTGAACAAAAAATACAATTACTAGTATTCCAAGAATTAACAACAGTAATAGAAAAGGATTAGAGACAGAAGGTCTCAAAAGAATCTTCACTATTGTAAAGAAAATATCACTATTATCGATAAGAATAACTTGCACAAAGCATCTTCACTATACAAAGGAATATCTACTATTTCAAGAAAAGCCAAAAAAGACTAAAAGAATCTTCACTATCTACAAAGAAGAAACAAGAGAATCTTTACTATTCCAAAAGGGAAGAAAAGACTAAAAGTCTATGGCAAAGGAATTTCAACTATTGAAGAGTAGTGGAAGAAAACATGGACACCACTCCAAGAGGCCTCTCCTAAGGCCCCAAAAACACTATAAATAACCCCTAAGGAAATAAGGGAAGGCAAGCTAGTTTGAGAAATTTTGTGCATACACTACTTGAGCCCTGTATTTCCCATCTACCCCGTGCTCTAGCTCTCCCTTTTTCCTTAGTAGTTATTCATAGTAGGCTAGCTCCCTTGTAAACTCTTCTTTCGTGTGTTCTTCCCTTGTGTAATCCCCATTCTTCCATATATTGTAATCACCATCCACCAGTAAAGATATAATAATTTTGTGTGTATAGTTACATGTTCTTATGTTCTTGTGCTTCGTTGTGTTCCACTGTGCTCCTCCGTGCTCCACCATGCTCCATCGTACCTCTACCATGCTCTATGCAATAGTGATTGTAGGTGTGAATCCTCACGCTATAGTTCCTTTGTGCTTCCCCGCACTCTCTCCACTCTTTGTAAGCTTTCTTTATTTCTAGTTTCCCTTGTAGTATATATGTTAGGCCAAGTAAACGCATAGTACTAGCTTCCTTCTTAGTTTCCTGGTTCCATATATATATATATATATATATATATATATATATATATATATATATATATATATATATATATATATATATATACAGAGAGAGAGAGAGAGAGAGAGAGTCAAGCTAGAATACACTCAAGTAGTTTTTCATGATGCAATATTTTTTTCAAAAATCTAATCCATTGATCTTCTTAAACTTGTTGTGAATAGCTCATACGCAAAATTTGAGCACATTTAGACATTTATAGGTCATGTTATAAAGACCGCAAAAATTATGCATTTCAAATTACTTTTGACGTTGATTTTGTTGCCTTTGGATGAGTGACTTACACTCATCCAATTGGGCTCAAAATTTGTATGTATCCTAGTTATAGTATGACAGTGAAGATCAATGGTATACATTTTGCAAAAAATAGTCTTGGTATGCACTACTACAAAAATGGCTTATAACGTCACTTTTAAAGGTGTCGATTATATAAATACACCGACACCTAAATCCTAAAGTGTCAGTTTAATTAAAAAACTGACATCTATTTGTGAAGGGTGACAAGACACGGGTATCACTTTTATTCAGTGTTGGTTCCCTAATAATAAACTGACACCTAAAATTAACCGCCAAATCCAAAATTTCCTCTGAAAAAAATTACCTCCAAAATTTAACATATAGTGTCGGTTATTAACTACTAAACCGACGACGAAAGGTTATTCGCGAGTCAAAAATTGGGCACATTTTGGTTGTCAGTGTTACTACAATAATCGATGGTTATGGGTTTTCTCGCGTTGTTCCTGGGAAATTTTTCACACAGTTTGAGTGTCGGTTTTAGAAAGAAACTGATGACTATGGTCATAAATCGAGAACAATTTTTTTAATCAACATATGTAGATAGATGTCAGTTTTTTTCTAGTAAACACCGACGACTATGATTGAGAATAGGTGTCGGTGTGTTTGTAGAACCGACACCTTTAGTTTTATGTGTCGGAATTTTGACTAATCGACGCCTATTGTGCAGTTAATAGCCCCGCGAAATAGAACTTTTCCCCATTGTCTCTATTTCATTGCGAACCTGTTAGGTCTGGAGATTGCTGGTGTGCTCCCCGCTGCCATTGCTCCCACCATCATTGCCCCAGCGGCCGTTGCCCCCGTGCTGCTGTCGTTGCTCCCCTACGCCGCCCCCGCCGATGCTCCTCTCCTGGTAGCCCGCTCACTGCCGACGCTCCTCTCCTCACCGTCACTTCTCTCACCTCGTCAGACAACGCTCTGCTCCTGGTCACCCGCTCACCACCTCCGGCCTAGTCACCTGCTCATCATCCCTGCCCGCTCGCCGCCGCCGCCCTCTCTCTATCTTGTAGCTCCATCCACCAGATCGCTGCACCTGGTTCCCTTCTTCCTCCTCTTCCTACTTAGACAATAGGTTCTTCGGCTTGCTCCTTGCTCCTGCTCCTGGCCCCCTACCCCTCTTCCTACTTCTTCCTCCTCTTCTCATTTTTAATTGAGTTGTACATGCATCAAAATCGTTCCTACTTCATATAAGCTTTGTATGTATGTACTGTTGCACCCATTTACATCTTTATGTATGAACTGCTGCACCTACATTACATATTTATCATTTGTACATACATTGTTGCTCTGCTATGAACTCAACCACTAATATTTATAGATACATTATACTTGTACCTATACATACATTCATACTGTTATGACCCCACCTCCGGATAACCCCCATTTAAGGGAGACCGAGAGGTCGAAGCCGCACCCATGACTTCCGGATCAAAGGTTCGGCAATTAACCAAGAATAATTATCAAATTTTAACATACTATACTGAAAGCTGTAAGAAAATAAATTTTTTCATACCTTTTGAAAACTTGTATCTCTAAACTTCTATCCACACCGATACTAATCTATCTAATCCTCCTTTGCACTTTAATTCTCATTTAATATCACATGTGCCACTTTACTGTTTGTTCTTTTCATTGTACCTAAAACGCCGACAAACAAAACGTCAGTCATCCGTAGCTGGTATGTGGGGGAAACAATAAATATGCAACTATGATAACATTGTAATCATTCAATTACTTATTTAACAACCAATATTATGTTTTAGATATAACTTTGCGATCCAAGAGTACCCTATCCTCTGTGTTGTCCCCATTAAACCCCTCATGATCCACCTATAAGTGAACCAGTTTCTAGGGTTGAGTCACATCGCACTACTCGTAAGTAGGCCACTCCTTAACTCGGGATATGCTAAAGAGTCTCATGGCACTACACGTAGGTAGCCCAATTTCTAACTCACGGTAACCTAGACCTTGCTCTAGGATTACCCCTTTTTTAGCCCTTTTCAAAGTAACAGAGGTGGACCCAGATCTAGCCAGTTATATATGCACATTTATGGTGATAATCATAGTCACTTTATGGTTGCATGAAATAAATAAACATCCAAACAGTTTAGTTGCATTCAATGCGATTAAACATCTGGGAAACCATCAGGAAACTAAAGTGGTTATTCATAATCGTAACCACATGCCTGTCTTGGAGATCTCAAGCAACAATTTATCCAAATCCAACTAGATGTCCAATCAAGCAAGTCAATCAATCAATCAAGCAAACATTGATCCTCAAAACATGTATAATGTCTAAATGTCACAAGCATATCCCAAACAACTCCTTATTGACTTGGGACACCTTTCTAAGGTTTCTAAGTCTGATTAGGATGCATTAGGGTTTCTTAGATCAATTTCTCAAACTTTATCCTTTTTAAGTTAACAAACCCTAAAACAACTTTTCCACTCATAAAAACCCTAATTACTCAAATTATCCACATTAAGGATCTTTTATGCTCAAATTATCTTAGGATCATCACATCTCTATTTTATTCATGGATTTACACAATTAAACCAATTAACAGGCATATTCATTAAGATTAGGGTTTTCAAGCTCATTAGTGCATAATCATGCATGAAACCCTAAATTAAACCAAATATATAAAAAGATCATATTTTTAAATTATATTTTCTCTTTCATTAACAATAGGTTAATATCAGCTTGAATTATCCATCTATCATCAAATCTAAGGGTTTTTCCTTAATTGAATCATTAAAGATGTTAACTTTATGCCCTTTTCAGATTCATGCATATTTAAGCACATAAACCCCAAATTAGACTAATCATGTGCAAAGTTCTTCCTTTTTGAACTCAATGTTCCTTTTTTCATTTAACATATTAATATCAACTCTAACGATCCATTAAACCCTATTAAACACATTAATCATATCAAAATAGGGTTTCTTAATCTTTAATTCATTAAAGATGATAATTTACACTATATTTCAAACTATGATCAGATTCAGGCTATGAAACTATTTTTATTGGATTCCCCTCATTTTTCTGAGAAATTTTCATATTTTATGCGTGCTAATCCGAGCTATGAATAAATAGATGTGATTTAAGCAAAAATACCTATTTTGGGCCAATCAGGACGCGCCACGTCGCCAATCCCATGCAAAGCGGCTTGTTGGAATTATAATTGAATGATGTTTTTGCCCTCCACTTAAGTGAGTCGGCGCTTTATACCCCGGGGGTATATCTGTCCAATTGGCCAATAGGTTGTCTTCAACCTCAGGCTGCTCCTGTTTCCGTCGATGGCAGCCCTAGGCGCGACTTTGGGTGGCCGCTTCTCTTTCTCTCGATCCTCATCGGCTGCCGCCACCCCACGCCCTAGCTCCGCCGCCTTCATCCGCACCTGGGGCGCCGCCCAGTGCGTGGTCAACATGGCGAAGTTAGGAGCAACGGGCCTGTGTCTTGCAGCCCTTGCTGCCACCAACCGGCCGCTAATGTTCCTTCGTCAGGGCACAGCTATGCCTCCTTGCCTTCGTTCTGTCATCGAGACACTTGCAGCTTCCTTCGCAGCCCTATCTCGGCTCCCTGCTGCCCTAGGATCGCGTGGCTTCCCTCTACTAGGGTTTAGAACCAAAATGATGAAGAAATAAGGGAATTATGTGGGATCTCTTTCCTGAACTCGGTCCCAGATCCTGCCCCTCATATAGGGGAGGGTATCCACGCCCCAAGATGAGCATACCAAGGGAAGCATGCCCCTTTCTAATAGGAATGGGATTCCTTCTTAAAAAAGCTTGTTTCTTTCTCTCTCTCATAATTCTTTAATCTTCTTTATTCATTAGATATTAGGAATTTGAGAATCCCCTTTCCCTTTCTCTTTATTCTTGAATTTTAACTTATTAGCCACAAAATTATAGTTTCCTTTAGTAGAAAATACTTTCTTCGTAACAAAACCACATAATTCATTAATGATGTATTACATTATTCTCTTATTTTGCTTTATTGGTATTTTCTCTTTCCTCTTTCTTCATTGGGACTCCTTGGATCCCAAGAAACTCAAATAATTCGAAATTCTTTTTATTGGATACTTATTATCCTTCTAGATGCATCATTATGCATTATTTCACATTATCTTGTTTATTTCTCATTTAATTATCTCTTTTTGAGGATTTCTTTTTATTTCTCTCTTATTTTCCTCATTGGCATTCCTTTTAATATTAGCAACCTCATGAATACAAAAATTCCCTAAGAAATCTCATTTATGCCTCTTTCCACTCATTTTCCACTTTTTATCATCATTTTCAATTTATTTCTTAATAAAGAAATACTTAATTAAACTTTTCTTTTCTTATTGCTCTCTTTTTGGAACCTTGGACTCCTCAGTACCCAAGGAACCCAAGAGGCATGAAATCCTCTTTGGATTTTCCTTCTAGAGGTTTCTACATATTTCTTTTCTTCAATTATCCATTTAGTAATTGAATTTCCTTGTTATTGGGCCCAATAGCCAATAAAGCCCACAAAGCAACCAATCAAGGCTATTGTGAATGGAAACCATTTAATCAAAACAAATCATATCATTATTTGTTCAATTATCCTTAATATTAGAAATTGCATTTCTCACCAATTGAACCCAAAATTTGGGGTTGCAACATCCTTCCCCTCTTATAGGAATTTTGTCCTCAGAATTCAATCAAGCAAACAAACAGGATAAGACTTTTTCATGTCCATCATTGGCCCCTATGTGGCTTTACCGTACTCATGGTGTTTCCAAATAACCTTTATCATCACATATTTTCTCTGAGTTCTTTCATCCTGGCATCTATAAACTACACAGGTGACTCAGGCCATTTCAGCCTCCCTTGGGGCTCACTAGGTTCATTGCTCAGCACATGGTCGGGCTACCTCACATAGTGCTCTAAATTGGACACATGGAAAACATCCCACATTACTTTATCCTGAGGGTAGGGTCAAAACCTAACCATCTCCACCCATCCATCTCTAATGGACCCATGTATCAGGGACTCAGCTTTCTCAGCTGCTGCTCAGAGGGGTCGGATTCTCACATTGTATTCTCCCACAGTGCACTGCATGCTAGTCTACTTTGCATCTGCTCATGACTTTCGTCATCTCTAGGCTCCTTTCAGCCATTACATGATCAAAGTGACTTCATCTACACGTATTGTGGTTCTTTTCTAACCATCATGTGGTCCTTTCACCAACATCACCTTACTGAAGTTGTGACCGACACAACCTCCCTCACATAGCTTCTTTATAACCCGATACTGGCTATGGTGGTCTTTGTCACATAGGACAAGAACTGTCTCTAGATATCACCCTGAACGAGCACACATGCTCTCATCAAACCCTTTAGTCTGGATCATATTAACCATTGGGGTGATAAACTGTACTAACATTGAGTTCTTCGTGTACCTACTTCCACCTTTTGGAAGGGAACCTTTAGGTCAAACTCAAGCACCTTTGAACTCGCTTCATGGTGTAGTTGAACCATCTCCTTCATGGGTAGTTCAACTAGATCTGTCCCTTAACAGAACTCTTTCTTTCTCATGATATCTAGGTAAGGCAACCTACCATAACCCATATTGCATCTCGACCTTCCTTGGCCCAGGGAAGACCTATCACAACATCCATAGAGTTGAGCTCCCGTTCCCTCTTAGGGACTCTTTTGTCCTCCATATCGATACACTGGGTTACTGGGGTTCATCCTTTACCCCCTGGATTGCATGGCCATAAACCACATGCAACTTCATCTTAAGCATCCAAAGTGCTATTGCCACTTACCACAGTGTATGGTGATCTTTAACCATGATTTCCTGTATGTCATGATTCTTCAAGATCGATTCCTCCAAAACCCTAAACCATTTTATCAAGGTTTCATCACTTCCTTTTCCAAAGAAGTGCACTTGAGGTTCTACCACCATCCTTTCATCGTATCAAGGACTAGACTGGCTAACCAAACAACCCTTAACTTTTCAACGTATCTTGTTACATCTGAGTGTTGTCCAAACACCTCTCCTTTCCAAACTTAGGGTTAGCCAAACAACCTCTTCTAGCTTCTAGTTCAACAAGTCAGATGTATCTCAACCAGAGCATCCATTATCACTTCACGTCCTTAGGTATTAGGTAAAGTTGATGACATCCACCTTCATGTTTTTCACTTATCATTTCACCTCAAATTCTATGTCTATTTTCATTAAGAACACTCTCTGATTTCATCATCATGGTAATCAAACTCATCCTGGTATAACTTGTAAGTTCCACATAGCTCATGATAAAAACATCCTCATAAGGTGACTACCTCATTCCCTTTTATCATTCACTTTACCAAGGTAGGTTATCTTCTCTGTCCCCATATCTCATGGCAACGTTCCAACCTACATCATCTCTTATCCTTGGTGTATGGCATGTGTAATGTCCTATCTCTCACTCCCATAACAAGAGGAAATAAGCATTTGGTTGCAGTCCAAATACAGAGTTCTTCCTATTCCAAGAGTAGAAATGGTAGATCCCACCTTGCCAATACACCTTTACATCTAAGTTGCAACGTGCCACATATGTCTCTACATCACAGACATCCTGATATCAAGATTACCTCCATGGAAAACTAGTCTTGAACCTACTGAGGTTTATATCCTTGGTCATCTCCTCTAGGTCTATAGGGTACCGACTCTTTTGGGGTCATCCCTCTTCCCTCATGCATCAAGAGAGTGCCCTACTCATCTGTCCTTTGGGTCCCATGAGTTCATGAAGGTGATCAATCTCCTAACCCATGGCCCTCAGACAATGATAGTTGTTACCTCCCGACCCTATGGTCATGTGCAACTAGGGAATTAGGCAACTCCTACTTTCATCGGTCTTATCCCTACCTGACCCTAGGATAGACTTAGGATTCTCCATTACAGTACATGTTCACTTAGAACCTTACCCAAGTCTTCATCATCTCCCTTTCTGCATTCATGGGCTGGCCTTCATCCTTTCATTGAGATCATGGCAACCTGCCTACCTTGGTCAAGCCCCATACTGATTACCTCCATGGTAACTCATTCATATGCAATTAGAGATGGATGTCTATGGGCCTACGGGTTCATTCTCATACCATGTACTTTTCACTTAGCTTCTCAAGATCCTAAGAGACCTCTTTAGGTTACCTTAAACTAACCAAAACTGATATACACCCTACCAAAGGTGTCTATCTCCCAGGATGGGAGGAAAACTATCTCTTGACAGCAAGGTCACAAAAGCTCTTAGGTCTAGGGTTTACATCCACATGAGCCTACTTAATCCTAACAAGCTATTAAGGCATAAACAGATCACCTACTGAACCATGCTAGGTCATACTTGTCCTCTTTCCTCAATGTTGGATCAAGATCATACCTCTCTTTATCATCAACCTAGTTGTGAGGGGTTCATCAAACACACCTTAAACTTAAGGGGTTTCCTCTTTTCCTTTATTCACAAGGCGTACCATGCTCGAAATTATAGAAACTTAATTCTCATCATGAGCATTAGGTATACCACTTCCCCTCTTAGGCCTAGGAACCCTAGGTTCAGTTTTAGGGGTCCAACTGCACGCTCTATCTCTGAACCATGAATCAAGCTTGCAAAAGGCATGACATGCACTTCTTGTCATCCTTCAACTCGAGCAACACTTAGAGTTGGATTTCCTCAAGGACAAACCATAAAGTACAAGGCCTCATGACCTGTTACAAATCCACTTCAGGGTATACGGAACATCTTCTTCCTTTCTCAGAAGGTAAACACTTATACCCTAGGCACATAGGTTCCAGAAACCTCATCCTTCCTCTAGGTTTGGTCCCTCTAAAGACAACCAAGGTATCTTCAACTTTCAGGGATTGATCATGAGGCAACCACTATCATCCATTATTCAGGGTTTTAGGCTTCCATCCTCCTTGTTGGGTTTCCTGCTCTCTCTAGGGCTAACCCTACATCCAACCTCACCATTAGAGGTCCTCTCCTCATGAAGGATCAACCGCAAAAGCATTCCCTACATGGGTGAAGCCTAGGTTTGAACTTATGTTTGCTCAAGATCATCCATAACCCTTTATGCTCCTTCATAATTCCTTATCCAGGGTTTCACCCTACTGTCAACACTATGACGTGCCCTAGGTGCCAGCTATACCCTACTTGCACAAGCCCAAAGGGTTTCTAAGGTCCTTCACTAACCTCATCATCTAAGGAGCTATCCTTTACCCTAACATGCACGACCCTTCCCAGGGTTGGGTTGCCAAAGGTCTTAGGTCACCCATGGATCATATGGCATCCCAAAGGCATGTCCTTTCAAACACCTGGTCCAACTCATCTCTCTCTAACCTTCACTTAGGGTTAGGGTTAGCATCATCCTCAGAGGATGTGCCAGGTCTCTACTTGCAATGGAGATCTCTATCTCCAAGACTAACTTATCCTCCTGACAAGAAGGTCTAGCCTCAGGTCTCTTTTGAGGACATGACAACTTATGTCATACGACCTAAGCATGTATCTATTCTTTAGTTTGCGCTTAATCTATTAAGCTTATGTCCATGACATCTTATTTACATGCTTTTCATTAATTTGATGGAGGATTCCTTAGACCTTATTAACCTTACCCATACCTCAAGAGGGTGAGGAGAAGAAAGAAAACCCTAATCCTTTAGGTCCTTATCAGAATTTTGTGATGAGAAGGGATGAATAAGATGAGAAGTCCTAAAGGTATCTTATTTCGATTCATACCCTAAGACTTTGGCCAGGCAGTCACACAGATCCGGGAGTCCTCGTATTCTGACTAGTGGTGCCGAGGAAAATATTGCCAGCCCCCAGTCGTGATCCTTTTCTAGACACCTCCGTCTTTTGGATAATCCTCTAATAACTCCCTTGGGTTCTATGGAGTTTTTAAAATTTAATAATTTTTAATGGTTAACTAAGGAACCTACGCTCTGATACCAAATGTTACGACCCCACCTCCCGATAACCCCCAATTAAAGGAGACCGAGAGGTCGAAGCCGCACCCATGACTTCCAGATCAAAGGTTCGGCAATTAACCAAGAATAATTATCAATTTTAACATACTATACTGAAAGTTGTAAGAAAATAAATTTTTGCATACCTTTTGAAAACTTGGATCTCTAAACTTCTATCCACACCGATACTAATCTATCTAATCCTCCTTTGCACTTTAATTCTCATTTAATATCACATGTGCCACTTTACTGTTTGTTCTTTTCATTGTACCTAAAATGCCGACAAACAAAACGTCGGTCAGCCGTAGCTGGTATGTGGGGGAAACAATAAACATGCAACTATGATAACAATGTAATCATTCAATTACTTATTTAACAACCAATATTACGTTTTAGATATAACTCCACGATCCAAGAGTACCCTATCCTTTGTGTTGTCCCCATTAAACCCCTCATGATCCACCTATAAGTGAACCAGTTTCTAGGGTTGAGTCACATGGCATTACTCGTAAGTAGGCCACTCCTTAACTCAGGATATGCTAAAGAGTCTCATGGCACTACACGTAGGTAGCCCAATTTCTAACTCACGGTAACCTAGACCTTGCTCTAGGATTACCCCTTTTTTAGCCCTTTTCAAAGTAACAGAGGTGGACCCGGATCTAGATAGTTATATATGCACATTTATGGTGATAATCATAGTCACTTTATGGTTGCATGAAATAAATAAACATCCAAACAGTTTAGTTGCATTCAATGCGATTAAACATTCGGGAAACCATTGGGAAACTAAAGCGGTTATTCATAATCGTAACCACATACCTGTCTTGGAGATCTCAAGCAACAATTTATCCAAATCCAACTAGATGTCCAATCAAGCAAGTCAATCAATCAATCAAGCAAACATTGATCCTGAAAACATGTATAATGTCTAAATGTCACAAGCATATCCCAAACAACTCCTTATTGACTTGGGACACCTTTCTAAGGTTTCTAAGTCTCGATAGGATGCATTAGGGTTTCTTAGATCAATTTCTCAAACTTTATCCTTTTTAAGTTAAAAAACCCTAAAACAACTTTTCTACTCATAAAAACCCTAATTACTCAAATTATCCACATTAAGGATCTTTTATGCTCAAATTAGCTTAGGATCATCACATCTCTATTTTATTCGTGGATTTACACAATTAAACCAATTAACAGACATATTCATCAAGATTAGGGTTTTCAAGCTCATTAGTGCATAATCATGCACGAAACCCTAAATTAAACCAAATATATAAAAAGATCATATTTTTAAATTCTATTTTCTCTTTCATTAACAATAGGTTAATATCAGCTTGAATTATCCATCTATCATCAAATCTAATGGTTTTTCCTTAATTGAATCATTAAAGATGTTAACTTTATGCCCTTTTCAGATTCATGCATATTTAAGCACATAAACCCTAAATTAGACTAATCATGTGCAAAGTTCTTCCTTTTTGAACTCAATGTTCCTTTTTTCATTTAACAGATTAATATCAACTCTAAAGATCCATTAAACCCTATTAAACACATTAATCATATCAAAATAGGGTTTCTTAATCTTTAATTCATTAAAGATGATAATTTACACTATATTTCGAACTATCATCAGATTCAGGCTATGAAACTATTTTTATTGGATTCCCCTCATTGTTCTGAGCAATTTTCATATTTTATGCGTGCTAATCCGAGCTACAAATAAATAGATGTGATTTAAGAAAAAATACCTATTTTGGGCCAATCAGGACGCGCCTCGTCACCAATCCCATGCAAAGCGGCTTGTTGGAATTAGAATTGAATGACGTTTTTCCCTCCACTTAAGTGAGTCAGCGCTTTATACCCCGGGGGTATATCTGTCCAATTGGCCAATAGGTTGTCTTCAACCTCGGGTTGCTCCTGTTTCCGTTGAGCGCAGCCCTAGGCACGACTTTGGGCGGCCGTTTCTCTTTCTCTCGGTCCTCATCGGCTGCCGCCACCCCACGCCCTAGCTCCGCCGCCTTCATCCACATCTGGGGTGCCGCCCAGTGCGTGGTCTATGTGGCAAAGTCAGGAGCAACGGGCCTGAGTCTTGCAGCCCTTGCTGCCGCCAACCGGCCTCTAATGTACCTTCATCAGGGCACAGCTATGCCTCCTTGCCTCCGTTGTGTCATCGAGACACTTGCAGCTTCCTTCACAGCCCTATCTCGGCTCCCTGCTGCCGTAGGATTGTGTGGCTTACCTCTACTAGGGTTTAGAACCAAAACGATGAAGAAACAAGGGAAGTATGTGGGATCTCTTTCCTGAACTCGGTCCCAGATCCTTCCCCTCATATAAGGGAGGGTATCCACGCCCCAAGATGAGCATATCAAGGGAAACATGCCCCTTTCTAATAGGAATGGGATTCCTTCTTGAAAAAGCTTGTTTCTTTCTCTCTCTCATAATTCTTTAATTTTATTTATTCATTAGATATTAGGAATTCGAGAATCCCCTTTCCCTTTCTCTTTATTCTTGAATTTTAACTTATTAGCCACAAAATTATAGTTTCCTTTAGTAGAAAATACTTTCTTCGTAACAAAACCACATAATTCATTAATTATGTATTACATTATTCCCTTATTTTGCTTTATTGGTATTTTCTCTTTCCTCTTTCTTCATTGGTACTCCTTGGATCCCAAGAAACTCAAATAATTCGAAATTCTTTTATTGGATACTTATTATCCTTCTAGATGCATCATTATGCATTATTTCACATTATCTTGTTTATTTCTCATTTAATTATCTCTTTTTGAGGATTTCTTTTTATTTCTCTCTTATTTTCCTCATTGGCATTCCTTTTAATATTAGCAACCTCATGAATACGAAAATTCCCCAAGAAATCTCATTTATGCCTCTTTCCACTCATTTTCCACTTTTTATCATCATTTTCAATTTATTTCTTATTAAAGAAATACTTAATTAAACTTTTCTTTTCTTATTGCTCTCTTTTTGGAACCTTGGACTCCACTGTACCCAAGGAACCCAAGAGGCATGGAATCCTCTTTGTATTTGCCTTCTAGAGGTTTCTACATATTTCTTTTCTTCAATTATCCATTTAGTAATTGAATTTCCTTGTTATTGGGCCCAATAGCCAATAAAGCCCACAAAGCAACCAATCAAGGCTATTGTGAATGGAAACCATTTAATCAAAACAAATCATATCATTATTTGTTCAATTATCCTTAATATGAGAAATTGCATTTCTCACCAATTGAACCCAAAATTTGGGGTTGCAACACATACCTTAGTTTTTCTTGTATTGTATGCGTTCAACTAATGTATTATCTATGTAGATGTACTTTGTAGTTTGCAATACATATAACGGTATAATGTACATATCATGTACTGCCTACTACTGTATAATGCATATTCTATACTATGTAGCATGTACCTCTAAAGCATAACGTATTACATATATCATGTACTGCCTGCTACTATATATTCACATACTATGTATTATGTACCACTAGTGTATATATATCATCTATGGGCTACTTCTGTATATTACTTTATTTATCAATTGATTTGTATTTATTTATCTACTGTTTGTATTTATTTATGTACTATTTTAGGAATTAATTGATCATCTATTGCTGCCCGCCGTCTCCCTTCCCATCGCCTGCTCACCTGCCTGCTTGCCTGCCTACTCGCCTACCCTCCAACTCACCCTCTCTCCCTGCTGATGCCTGACCAGGCTCAAATAGAGATAATTAACATCCCCCAAAACCCTATTTTATTACACTGCTTGATCTTTAATCACATAGACTTAATCAACATTGCTACTTGTACGATCCTAGTGATTAAAAGCACTCTTTTCTGGTCCCCTCAGTAACTAATGTTCCCTTGAGATGAGTGTTAATTGATCTAGCTTGCTTACTTTCCTTGTAATGCCATCTTTTATGTGCTATGACCCACTAGTCACCTTTAGAGTATTAAAATGATGCAACTTGTACACTTGTTAAATTTGAATCTAAAAATCCTATGAAATGATATCACCCCACAAAATCAGTAGTCACTATTATGTCTTGTACATTCTAGAATCAAGATCTAATACTCTTATGCTATTTTAACACCATGAGACCTTTTTTGCTCATTCTAGTGGATTATTATGACCTATGATGACCTAACATGAAACCATGCTCTTAATGATATGATTTTGTTGTCCTAGAAACCCGTCCAAGATTTACTCATTAGGAGTAAATCTTGGATAGTCCCCAGTTTGGGACTGTTCTTGAACACCTAATCTCACTTAGGATGTAAGTGTATAATGTGTATTGGGTTTTCAAGAAAAAATTTTCAGCATTTCCCCGTTTGTTCTCTAAGTACATATGTACTTAGAGAACAGTGGGGAAATGCTGCCGAAATTTTCTTGAAAACCCAATACACATTATAATCTTACTAGTGAGATTAGGTGTTAAAGAATGGGATAGGTGGTACACATTTATTATATATAAGAATGACAGCACATGTATTTGTTGGCCTAAAGTTTTAACCTTGCATAAACTCTAATCTGTTAACTCTAGATGTGAACTTTACAATGTGAACATACAATGTGAATGTGAACTTTACAATGTGAATGTGAACTTTACAATGTGAATGTGAACTTTACAATGTGAATTACTTTACAATGTGAATGTGTACTTTACAATGTGAACTTTACAATTAGTGTTACTTTACAATGTGAAATTTATAATTTGAATGTGAACTTTCAGATGGCTGATCAGGACCATGTTGATGATCACTGTGAGGGTGAGGACATGCTTGCACCGCCTAACAATGTAAGTTTAAAGAATATATCCCTAAGGTTTCTATCTATATGTTCATTTATAATTATATTATGTAAGTGTTTTTTTATCAAATTTTAGGTTGGTGATGTACCCGCTAAAGAAATTACAGCACTTGATGAGAAGCAAAAGAAAATTGAGAAAGTGAGGGGCATTACAATGATGAACAAGTTAATACAGCAAAGGGGCAATGGACCCAAATTGGCTGTGGATTTCGATCAGGTAGGAAATCCATATGGAGTGAACTACAACTCATTTGTTTCATATCTTGGGGTTCTTACTCGCAGCCATTGCAGTCCTATCCTAGAGTCATGGCATAGAGTTCCTAAGGGGAAGAAAGACCACATATGGAAGGAACTATGTGTGAGTTATTATTATTTGTAATTCTATTTGTGTAGATTACTAATTTTTAGGATACTAGTTAATAGCAATTCTATTTAATTTGTAGAGCATATTTGATCTATATGGAAAGCTGCATCGTAAATGTGTGATGCAACGTTGTGGGAGGGTCCTAAGGAACTATAGGACCAATCTCACCTGAGATTACATATGTGATGATGAGAATAGGTTCTTGATTGATTCCAATTCTAGACATTGATCAGTATTTCACTAACTCTACACTAATAATTTTTTTTATATTCTCTTTGAAAAATAAATATAGGAAGAAGGAAGCCACACAGCAATGGAACTACTTGGATCCCAAAGAATGGGAGGAGTTTGTTACCCAAAGAAAAATAGATGAATTCAAGGTATTAAGCGCCACTCCCAATTTAATTAATATACGTTTTTATGTATTCACTTATTCAAGATTATCGACAAAAAAAAAAAGATTAACCTTTAGTGTTACTAACCAAATCAATGTGCTAACTAACTAGGCTATCAGCGATGCTCAACGAGAAAGGCGTGCACTGAATGTGCATGACCACACAATGGGTCCAAGAGGATATGCAGGCGTTCGCCAAAGACTACAGTTTGAGTCTACTCAGCCTACTGCTGCTCAGGAGACTATAGAGTCCTCTAATGCTGCTCCCACACCTCTACCTCATCATGTTATGTGGATAGCTAGGAGGCAAAATAAGAAGGGAGAGATACTGAAGCCCGCAACCGCTGAGGAGGCTGCAAAAATGGTAAAAATCAAACTCTTCGAGCAATCTATCAATATTGATTATTGTTATATTTACTTATGAATTTTTTTTGATGGTGCTTAGCGGGAGCTGCACGAGCAGAGGAAGGAAGGCAAGTTCATCCCTCAGGGCACAAGGGATGAACTGACAGTTGCTCTGGGTAACCAAGAGCATCCTGGATGTGTAAGGGGTGCAGGTGCTGGTGTGGGCATCAAAGCGTTCTTTGGGCCATCCCATCGTAAACTTGTCCCAAAAGCGGGACTTTCACAAGCTGAGGTAACTTATTCTTATTTTAGAACGTTATTGCGAAAGGGAATTCAATAATCAGAAACTAGCATTTATTTTATCCATGTATAGGTATATTCCTTATTTGATAGGAGAGTCGAGGAAGTAGTTGATAAAAGACTCCAGGAAGCATTTAACAAGTAGTAGGCGTCTCAGACTACCACTCAGACAGTACCTGTAGTGAACCTCTCTTCTCCTACTCCTCATATTGTAGAGGTTGGGAGTAATCCTATAGACCCACCTAGCACGTCCTCTATAAGTATTTTTATGGCATATATAATAGCTAGTCTATTTAAGATGATATGTTTGTGTATATATGCATATAACATTCTTTACGTAAATTTGTAGGGGTTGAAGCCATGTCGACTACAAAGTGAAGGATATATCATTGCAGATGCATCGGCTTACCCACCCCTTAAAGGGTGCATGTTTCATGAGAGTCCAGTACCAGATGGCATGGTACGTGTGAGGCCCATACATATACTCGCTGGCTGGATGAATCTTACACTGCCTCATGCACTCCTAGATGCTGAAACACTTAGTGAGGTAGTAGGCAGAGTGATATTGTGGCCCGAAGTGGATGTCCTCTATACTGATATTGTATGATAAATTTTCATTACTTTAATTTGTTAGTGTGTATATATATGAGTCAATTGATATGAAATTATATATACAGGTCAAAAAGACGAGACCCGCTACATCTCATCCTCCACCTCCTCGACTACCAAGTTGGCTTCCACGGAACCTACATGCCTCGATAGGTCCTAATAGTAGGAGTGTGGCAGTATGGATCGGAGAACATAATCCAAATTGCCCTATAAATGTTACTATTCTGGAGAATGATGTAGGTAAATCATATGATAACAATCTATTTATACAAGTTTAGCATACGTATTAATGCATACGTAATAGAAGTTTTGGATATGTATTTATGTAGGTCAAACATTCAGAAAGAACATATTTATACAAGATATTTTGGAGTTGTTTAGTTATGAATGGTTGAACACATCTATGATAGAGCTGTGGATATGGTGAGATTAATGCATACAGCAATTTGGTTTATACATCCATATACCTTGTTTTATATATGGCAATCTAGTTTCTTATATATAAATGCATATGTAATACATGTTTTGCAGCCACTTATACAAGACATGTACAGATTTTGGGTTTTCCCATGTGGGATTTTTGGCTCCATCTTTGATTTGTTTTGTAGTTATAGACCCTTCTTCAGTTACTTCATACTGCTGTGATGCTTTTGAATATTTTAGTAAAAATAATAAGACGGTGATAATAGCTCCATTCAATGTCATGTAAGTTTACTTTGCTTGTAATTTGGACTTGAGAAAATTACATTTTTATTGCGGATATTGAGTTATTAATTTTCTACTTTTATACATGTAGTTCTAAGCATTGGGAGTTAGTAGTTATTGTCCCCAAGACATTCACTGTCTATTATCTAGATCATGCGGGGAGTGAGTTGGATGTATTATATGGACATGCAATTAAAAGGCCATTATTCTCGTGAGAAATATTTTATGTTTTTATATCTGTTAACATCTATTACTGCATTACTATTTAATTATGCAATTTAATGTGTTACATTAACATATATAGGTCTTTACAAGAGTACAAAAAAGCTGGAGGAAAGGTCTCCAGGAAAAAAAATCTGACACTCATTTGGGAGAATGTGAAAGTAATTTCCTGACTCCAATGTATATATTATTTATGTGAACTATGCTTATTTATATTTTTGAATATTTTGTATGTTTCAATTTATAGTGTGCTACACAAGACAACGGTTGGGCATGTGCCTACTATGTGATGCGATTTATGGACCTAATCATCAAACATGCAGTATTGGAAATCGATAACATACAATAGGTATTATACATAATCTCGTTAGATAATATGAAATATATGAATCTTATTATATATTATTATAATTATGTATGTAAGTCATTCTCTTTGTAGGTCTTTAAAACTGAGGACTTCAACACATGTGCAAAGCGTTTCGATGTACATGATCCCTATACGAGAGATGAATTAGATGTTGTAAGAGAAGATTGGGCAAAAGCCCTACAAAGAGTGGGAATTTTTGAATATGATTTTGCTGACAATGATGACAATGAATAAAGAATAACTTTGTTCTCATAATTAATTTTGTGTGAATGTGAATGAATTTTTATGAATTGTCATATGTTTGTGAAAATCATCAATACATGAATGTTTCTACATGTCTCTAAATGTGAAAAGAGATGAAATAAATGGAACTGCAGGTTGCTACTGGTTTCTACATGTGTGTGATGAAAAAATAATATGAATTAAATGTTCTTATACATGAGTGTGAATCACATATATATAATATTGTCCATCATGTTAATTTTGCAGGTTTGTGGCTTATTGTTGGCTGATATCAATGGATGTCGTAAAACCTACAGTTCATAACTGAACTATAGGTTTCTCATCCTGCGACCAGCCACAGCATGTCTGCAAACTGACAGAAAAAAAAACATACAATAGGCGTCGGTTATTTGTATAAAACCGATGACATATAGTTACAGTGTCGGTTTCCATACTGGTAACCGACGTCGATTTCCCTAATGAGGCCAGACACCACGGCCGTGCTGGCCAGCATGGCCGTGGCAGCGGACCAGACATAAAATAGGCGTCAGATATTTGTATACAACCGAAGACATATGGTAACAGTGTTGGTTGCCCTACTAGTAACCGGTGTCTATTTCACTAGAGGCCAGACACCACGGCCGTGCTGGTCAGCATGGTCGTGGCAGCGAGTGAGATGGCGTCAGTTATCACTAATAAACCGACGCAGATAGTACCCCAGATGGCCCCCTTTCTGTGGCGCGAAGGTATATGGCGTCGGTTTCTAAGCTAATAATCGACGTCTATACCCCCTGCTGGTGCGTTTTCGGTGGCGCGCAAAGGGTTGTGGCGTCGGTTTGAGAACCGATGCGTAACTGTTGGGCTTTTAGCGGTGCCCACATAGGTGTCACTTAAAAACTGACACTAAAGGCCTTAAATAACAGACACTAAAGGTCGGTTATGTACTAATGATGCAAACACACTTGAATGGATTCGTGCGATCTATACACTCAAGTGTATTCTAGCCTGAATATATATATATATATATATATATATATATATATATATATATATATATATATATATATATATATATATATATATATATATATGTATGTATATATATATGTATATATATACATATACTTATATATATAGTATCGATCTAGTGTGTGTGTGTGTGTGTATATATATATATAGTGTATCGATCTAGTGTGAAACATGTTGGGTTTTAGGTGAGGGATAAGGCAGCGGAAACAAAAAAAATCTCTCACCACAAAACCATAACCATGGATCGCATCAACGACTATGAAATAGGAAGGATGGTTTTAGCGAGTCATACCTGGTCCTAAGGCTTTCTCAGCGACAATCTGTTGCAACTAGTGCGGTCTTCACCCACCTATCTTTGTCGGCGTATGTGCAGCTCCTGGTCTTGACCTGGACTACGGTTGACAATCATCCTCCTGAGCAGCAGAAGTCTCCCACCTCTATAGATAGTCCACACATACCACCTGGAACTTTAGTCATCTTGTCCCATAGGACACTAGAAAGATTCATCCCCTTCTGTTGATGTACTAGTCACTAACACACTCTCCCACAACCAGTTGTTTTTTGCATTTGTCTTTCCCTTGTTGTTCCTCCCTAGATGGGTAGAACTTGCTTGGGCTCTCTCAGTTACCACAACCAGAGAGGACAACAACTTTGTAGAGCAACAGATGTTCTGAGTTATGCTATCTGAGAAGCCCCCAGTACCCCTCTATATATAGGAGGGGTCAGGGTCAGGGTTCTCAGCCCTGGGCAATGCGGGACTAAAGTGGGAGTAGAAGGGTCTGTAATTTCCATGAACTGATTTCACCGCGGAAGCCAAACCGGTCGTTTTGCAAACAAACTGGTCAGTTGGGAGTGTGAGTTGATCACTTCACTAGTTGAACTAGTCATTTCACATTCCTGACTCGCCTCCAATTGACTTTCCTCTTTCGTTTCCAATTAATCCAAATATTAATTCTTATCCCAATCAAATTGTACATGTGAAACAAAAAACTTTTCTCACAAATCGGGACAACCCAACCTTGCTCGTTTGGTTTAGTATAACCGATTGGTTCACCAAGTGAACCAATCATCTCATTGACCTTGAGTCGATCGGTTCACCCCAGTAAACCAATCAGTTGGTGGTCCACATTGTACAGAACATAGTCAATGCAGTTCTCAATCAATTCGACACTCAAATTAGTTGGTTCAACACTTGAACTTGATGATTCTGAGTGAAGTCAATTGATTGAATGTTTGATTGAGTACCTAAACATCTTTAGTAATCAATACAAACAAAATTCATGGATAAAGTCCTCTTCCAGGTTAATCCTTTATATGTGACCCTATAGGTCCCATTTCATGTTGGAAGTGAATGTCCATAACTAGCTTATGACATCACAAGCAAAGAGAGTTGCCTAATCACACATCAGTGCTGCCCGAGTGAAAAGGAAAGTTGGAGAACAACTTTCAATCCTACAGTCTATGATTGGTGTTCTAGTGAATGTATAATTCCTTTATCTCTGATATCCTGAATGAACTCAAGACATGGAGTTGTCATCCTTTCAATGTTCATTCATGTTCCTTGATCAAAAGCAGACTGTCTGAGATATGTGTGCCATCAATATCACATATTGACTCCCACATGTATGTGCATGCCTTTCTCAGTCTCACATATCAAGTGTTCATGGACATCATACTCCCTTAGGAGGGACAAATCCCATATCTATCACTCACAGTCAAAGTCACCCAATCATCACCTTTATAACAATCCATATTTCAGGACCGCGTTTGATGATGTCAAAGTGTACCCAATGACATGTGATGAGTGTAGTGATTTTAGGTCTAAGAATCACAATCACCACCATCACTATGAGAGTTGACTTTGACTACCATGTCATGGTTCCATGTGTCACTCTCATGGTGGGTATGTCTGATACACTATTCTCTAACATGTATCTATGTGCTTGGTTTGATATCACATATCATGACTAATGAGACTCTGTCATCAACCAACACACACTCTAGTCTTGCTCTGTCATTGTTGTCTATCAAACTTCCACAATGACATCTGACTAGGGACAAAATAAGAATGTACAAACTCTTAACATCTGTATGATCTCATTCTTCAGGTCCTCAACTTGAAAACATGCGTCATTGAGTACTGTCATTCTCTAGACATTCATTCTATTCTATCATTATATCATAACTAATTGAACCATAATAAACTGGAAGCTTGCCTTTGATATTTATCGAATCAATATTAATGTATCCCAATCCAATCATCCTATGATTGGCTCTTAGGGCATACATACCAACAAAACATTCTACAGTGAGAGCATGAGAGGCATTTGAATAACTATAAAGTTGTAGCTTATTTTCATTATCCAACCTTATGTATGGGAAGAACATCATCACATTTACCTTCACACAAAAAAATCATCACAATCGGATATCTTTTACATGTCCATATATACAATATACACATTTTACATACAACGGTCATCGTAAAACTCAATATTGAGCGTTGAAAAATATTTGCCTGTTGTATGTGCAATACAAGTCCTATGATGATGAAATTTTGTGGAAAGGTAACTAATAGGGTATATTTTTAATCCATATGGTTAGTTTATGAAAATTTGACCATTGTTTAAAATTATTCAAATGCCTCTCATGCTCTCACTAAGATATGTTTCTCACTAGATCATTGTCCTATACATATATATATATATATATATATATATATATATATATATACATATATATATGTATATGGTCACCCTCAATATATATATATATATATATATATATGTATATGGCTAAAAGAATTGTGTACCTGAGTACATGTAACATACATGTATCCATCTTCATTTATGATGATTGTGAGATTATACTTAACAATCTAATCTTATGGATGTGATGCATACCTCTTAGATATGATGTGTAACAAAAATTACTACAATCTGATACATATACATCATACTATGAAAGAATGTGTGCATTTTTTAATAAACGGTAAGTTCAAAAAACTATAGACATCGTTGGATGATATATTGTTGTATCTCATGATCCATATGATATATGGTGATGTTTTTTTAAACACATCTAATCTATATAGTGTTGAATCAATCTATATTGTTGGATTTTCTAAGCATATACCTCATGTGCCATTTAAATGGCTGGTACACATAAGTTACATATACCTATCGGTACACACTTCATAACATCTCTATCTCTCTCTCTCCATATATATATATATATATATATATATATATATATATATATATATAGAGAGAGAGAGAGAGAGAGAGTCAGGCTAGAATACACTCGAGTGTATTCAGAGCAGAATATACTCAAGTAGTTTTTCATGATGCAATATTTTTTCTTAAATCTATTCCGTGATCTTCTTAAAAATCTTGTGAATAGATCATAGACAAAATTTGAGCACATTAGATATTTATAGGTCATGTTATAAATACTGCAAAAATTATGCATTTCAAATTTGTTTCGTGCGTCGATTTTTTTGCCCTTGGATGAGTGACTTACACTCATCCAAATGAACTTAAAATTTGTATGTAGCCTAGTTATAGTATGACGGTGAAGATCAATGGTTTACATTTTGAAAAAAAATATTCTTGACATGCAAACATGCTTGAGTGTATTCATGCGATCTGTACACTCGAGTGTATTCTAGCTTGACTCTCTCTCTCTATATATATATATATATATATATAAATATATATATATATATGTGTGTGTATATATATAGACACACTATATATATATATATATATATATATATATATATATATATATATATATATATATATACCCGTTATGGATGTTATATATAGACACACTATATATATGAGTCAGGCTAGAATACACTCGAGTGTACAGATCGTACGCTACACTCAAGTGGTGTTTGCATATCAAGACTATTTTTTTGCAAAATGTAAACCAAAGATCTTCATTGTCATACTATAATTAGGCTACATACAAATTTTGATCCCATTTGGATGAGTGCAAGTTACTCATCCGAGGGCAACAAAATCAACGCACTAAAATAATTTGAAATGCATAATTTTTTTTGCTCTTCATAACGTGACCTATAAATGTCCAAATGGGCTCAAATTTTATATATGAGCTATTCACAAGATGTTTAAGAAGATCAAAGGATTAGATTTTTGAAAAAAAATGTTACATCATGGAAAACTACTTGAGTGTATTCTGCTCCGAATACACTTGAATGTATTCCATCCTGACTATATATATATATATATATATATATATATATATATAGTTTGACTTTGTTTCCCGTGTGGGTAACAACAGTTTGCTACACATGGATGGACTGTGTGACTCCCAATTAGAATATTTACGTTGCATGCCACCGCTTCTTTTCTTCGGTGGGAGTTTGGACCGACTCGTTGGAGCGGTTTGAATTGGCAGTCTAGGGTCGCTGAGCAGACGCTTGAGTTGAATGGAAGAAAACAAAATGAACCGCAATGAGACGCAAGCAGCACAGAGGAGGAGGCAAGTCGATGCATTTCGGTGGCCAACCCAACACCGACAAGGCGACATACACAAAGCCAAAACTACATCTGGCGGTGCGTGCTCACTGACATAATGACTCGACGCCTTCTTACTATGCTAAAGTAAATAAAATTCTTAGGATTATATAATAGTCTATAGAGATAGAGCATGTAGAGAGAGAGAAGACATGTGCGTGCCTCAAATTCATACCATCAAATATCCATGCTAACTATTTATTGTAGATATTATTCAAGCAATTCATCAAACTATGAAATTAATCATCTTCTTCGTTTGGTGTAGCCACACACCATAAACACACACATTGCAATGATCTCTTCCGTCAAATTACAGTTTCTATCCGTATATTACAAAGTGTTAAACATCTTTACAACTTGCTTATGCATATTAAAATGTGTCTAACATCATTACAGTTTGTTTTGGTATATGCACAATTTTTATCTAGACATGGATGCCCACCTTTGACCATGTACTTGCTTTTCTTCATTCATGATTTCTCGCATTGCCTCAAAATTCTCCATCAAAACGTCGTTAATAGGAAAGAGCCAACTGTAATGTATGTGACCATTTTGTAATATGTATAGTCATATTGTAATAAGCAAGTCTTATATATAATATGGGCAGTCACATTGTAATAGGAAAGAGCCAACCGTAATGCAGGTGACTACTTTTGTAATATGGTTACTCATATTGTAATAAGCAAGTGTCATATGTAATATAGACAGTCACATTGTAATAGGAAAGAGTCAACTGTAATGTAGGTGACAGTTTGTAATATGGATAGTCATATTTTAATAAGCAAGTGTCATCTGTAATATGGATTGTCACATTGTAATAGGCAAGAGCCAACTGTAATGTAGGTAATGATTTTCTAATATAGATAGTCATATAGTAATAAGCAAGTAAAATATGTCATATGGACAGTCGCATTATAATATGCAAGAGCCAACCGTAATGTAGGTGATAGTTTTGTAATATGGACACTCATATAGTAATAAGCAAGTGTCATCTGTAATATGGACAGTCACATTGTAATAGGTAAGAGCCAACCGTAATGTAGGTGATAGTTTTTTAATATGGATACTCATATTGTAATAAGCAAGTATCATTTGTAATATGGACAGTCACATTGTAATAGGCAAGAGTCAACCATAATGTAGGTGATAGTTTGTAATATGGATAGTCATATTGTAATAAGCAAGTGTCATCTGTAATATGGACATTCACATTGTAATAGGCAAGAACCAACTGTAATGTAGGTGATAGTTTTATAATATAGATATTCATATTGTAATAAGCAAGTGTCATATGTCATATGGATTCCATGCCCATCATGGTACATGGATGACAGACTATGGGCAACCCCAATCCACATGTCTCTTCTATATAAATTCTCATGATCTACACTCCTTTGTGTTCGTTCATGCAACTTTTTTAGATTTTCCCCGTAACACATTCTTTTAGGGAACAACACTAACAGCAGTTTCGTGTATGCAATCAGTTAATCAGATGGGTCTTAAAAGGGCACTTCTTTTCTTTCTTTCCCTGCATCATTTATGACAAGGTACTCATTGAGGCCGAAGAGTCTCTTGAATTGTTACAGACCCAACGTCGAATAGCTATACTGCAACATCTTATCAAAACACCCTGATACAGGTAGACACACATTTGTTGCATCCATCTAGTTTTTTCTTCTTTTCTGCAAATCAATAAACTACCCCCTCTCCACCAGTCCGTCATCGGTAGGTCCTTGTGCAACAAATCGAACTCAAACACCTTCCTAGCCTTTATGGAAGAATTGTGCATCCTCCTTTTCCATCTCCTGAAGTGCACCATCATGATCGCATTGTCACTGCAGATGACATCCCAAATCATCTAGATAAGCATGTCAATGAGGTGCTTGTAGTAGATGATGTTAGAACCAAAAATGAGGTCGAACCCCTCACCATCATCCCCACCTCCCACCCCTTCAGTAGTTATTGTGTTAGCATCTTGCTTCCTTGGGCGAAGACCGTCGTGGCATTGTCTTGCAAGTTGGGGACGGCAAAGGGTAGGTCCATTAGGGTAACGCATGCACCAAGGGTTGCGGCAACCGTGATACCGACGATCCTTGTGTTGTATTGGAGATCCAGGATGCAGAGAGGGTGTGGTCTGAGTGGGGTTTAGTAGGGGACGAAGAGGGCCGAGTCATAGACTTGAAGGGGCCACCATGGTGGTGGAGAGGCACTCACTTCGGCTGGTGTTGGATCGCAAGGTCCTCCTCCCTTCTTAGTGTCATGAGGCTCATAATCTATTCCACTTACTGCAACATCTTATTTGAATGCCACGGTTGGTGTTAGATCGACGATCTCCACCGGTTGCATCCCCTTAAGGTCAAAGTCCCGACCCCACTTTGCCAGACCGGTTGTAATGACCCTGACCTGGGTTATGAGGTAACCCTATTTTTTTGGCTAAGTAAGTAACTTAGAATTTTAATATAATCTTCTAAGGTGTTTTGTTATCATGTGAAACACTTATGTTCCAAGTTTGGTCCTGATTGAATGATGTTTGAGCAATGTTCCTTTATTTTGGACCAAAGTGCAATTTACCCAAGATGAGGGGTTATATTGCAATATGTCACATGTTGAAAGTGCCCTAAGTGTTTTAGCATAATAAGAGAGAGAATGATTCTAAAGTGGTGGGTTTTGGAAAGCCTAAATGCCAAGTTTGAACTTGTTTGAACAATGCTAGTATTGTGTGCACCAATTTTGGTATAATTTGTAATTTACCCAAAATATAGGGTTGAAATGCAAATTACCACCTATAGAGTGTTCCTACTTCCTCTATGTATAATTTAGAGGATATAAAATGAATGAGAAACCATGTTTGAAATATTTATGAGTGGTAGTACTCTTGGTGATGAAAAGACCAAGAAAGGGGTTGAATGGAAACCCTAATTTGAGCTTGTATTGAGTGTATCGGGTTGTAGTGTCAAATGGGAGTCCCTATCGGCCAAGGAGCCAAAGAGGAGACCCCCATTTCATGTTGTTAATTCTTTGACTTTTCAAAAAATGAGCTAAGAACCTCAATAAAGCAATGGATATCGTCTTGCAACTTTCCTTGGGAAAGATTGCATTGAATTGTGAATACAATAATGTGAGTGGAAGTGGCTTGTCCTAGAAGATAACCAAAGGGGCCTGACTCTTATCCTTTACATTATCCTCAAGTTTTTATTTTGCATGGCAAGATAAAGATGGAGTGCATGCAAGAACATGTGTCAACCAATGCATGGTCATGTGGCACCTACTAGCAGTAAGGTGATGACACCACTTACACTCTCTCCCATGAACCTCAAGTATATATACCCTTCCTTTCACCCCTTAGTGAAATTTTTCGAATTATACCACCTCCTTACTCTTAGATATCGTGCATATATCCATGGTATCATGCATAGGCGATTCCCCTAAGAGAGCATCGTTGACACTGTAGCTCTAAGCAAGGATGCCTTCGTACCCTGGCACAGCTATTTGCAGCTGACACAAGATGTTCTGCTAAGCCTAAGTGGTCTCGTATTGACCGAGACAAGTGAGGTCATGGAAACTCACTCTCCCATTGACCTTGTATGGTACCGACTTGTGAAAAGTTTGTGGTCGGTTGGAGATGAACGAGGTATGCTTCATCTCCTCAGGACATAAGTGTGCTTGTAAAATATGTCCAGTCGTGTAGCATATCTGATTAAGGATTGAATACGAAAAACATTGCTTGATGCACAATTCATTTATACATCTTAGTTGATAGATGTTATTTATGTTCTTTACATTCCTTGCAAAGAAGATAGATGATTTATAACTCTACCTTGGGTAGTTGAAATTTTCTCCTTGAGAAAGGAGATTATCTTATTCTGTTCATATAATGATTAATCATGCCTATTAATATAAAAGAACCCCTGCTCAATTTTATAATGTTTATTTGCAATAATAATATGGTCGGTAGAGAGTTATATCTCTCATTGGGACAATTGTCTCACCCCGTGGGATCTACAATTTTTAGGTGGACGTGCACGAGGTGGCGAAGACCTTTCTACAGAGGAGGAACAACAACTGAGGCAGTAGTGACAGCTCAAGTTGAGTGTACTGTCTGTCGTGTCTTGTAGATAGAAGTCCTATGCGTCGTCTATGTACTCTCAGGTCCTTGGAATTGGTTCGTTATGGTTTTGTGAACGATCTGAGATTTTGGCTTGTAAGCCTCGAGGTTTTATGTTGCTCCAGTATGTGCTTTGATAGAGAAACTGTTATATGTTGTCCTCGAGAGGAAATGAATAATGTTGTACAATATAAATCTTGATATGTATGAGTTTTGGATCTTTCAGTAAAAGTTTTTGGACAAGGATCTCCTTGCAAAATAATTTTACATTTTAGTAATTTTTATTAATCCGCTGATTATGTTTATTCCTCTTAATTAGTAATGATTTATTTGTCGGTTTGATAATTGTCATTTCACCGGTAGCCATGGCACATTCTTTCAAATGGAACTCCCTAGGGGCCTGCTGGCCCCGCATAATATCCAGATGCACGTTCACTTCCATGAGCTTCTGGTTCAACGGTCGCGCTAGCGTCGCACGGTGAAAAAACAAAGTCACACATAGGAGGCAGAATAAATCGGAGAAGACGGAACTACCGGGTCTATTTATTTACTAATCATGCCACCTCGCTTTCAAAGAACGGGTAGATTAACTCGTTACCAGCGCAGGCAGCAAATAAACACTCATATATATATATATATATATATATATATATATATATATATATATGGCTGTTTATTTGTTACCCGGCGGGTAGTTTTGATTAAGTTACCCGGCAGCATGTTCACGGTGGCAGGCGCATGTAAATAAGTCCAAGTTACTGTAGCACGCATTCAGGAAAGAAAAAACCCGATCGTCTGTGCCGCCTCCAGGATGATTCTTCCGGTCTACCCCCCATCTGACGATCATCTTCGTCATCCGTGATCGTCTGTGCTGCCGCCAGGATGATACATCTGGTCTACCCCCCATCTGCCGATCATCTATGTCATTCGCCATCGTCTGTGCCGCCGCCAGGCTGATACATCCGGTCTAACCCCCATATGTCGATCATCTACCCCCCATCTGCCACTTAACGCCCTACATATGTAATTCCGCCTCTGATTCCAACTTCCTTGGCGTATTTCAATCTCCATTTTACATTTCTTCCTCAGAAATACCTACATTCATTTCCATTCCCGAATAACAAGAACAGTTTCCCCTTTTATCAATCTTGCAGAGCAGGACGACTAAGGTGTCTCCCACTTTCGTTTGTGTATCCCGTAACGGTATCGATTTTCACCAAGTTGATTCCACCGTTTAGACCTATTGTTCTGAAGCTCACGCCGCTGAGGAGGAGGGAGTGGGTGTGGTTGGAGAATTCCCTGTTCTCTCTACATATTCGGGAGCAAATTGTTGTTGTGTGAATTCCACGCCGTTGTGGAGGGAGTGGAGGTGGTGGGAGAATTCACTGTTCTATCTGCACTTTTACGAGAAACAGTTTTTTCAAGCTACATTCAGGTAGATTTTGTATTTCTCTTTGTAAATTCATTCAGTTATACTCGTTTTTTTTATTTTTTTCTCATCATTTCAATGTTTATTCATCCCTCTATCTTGTGTGGGAAAGAAACCCAATTTTTGTTTTTGCGTTGTCATTTTTGAAGTAGTAACTGGCATACATGTTTTTATGTTTTGCGTAGTTACTCTCTTGTTATAATTGGTTACTCTTTTGCCTTACCGAGTTACTCTTGTTGTGTTATAGAGTTACTCTTCTGATCTTCTGAGTTACTCCAACACACTGTCATGGATCCCAGCCTTGATATGGATGATGCTAATGCAAGTGTCGGCTGTGATGATGATAATCCTCAGTCTTCTCATTCTATTGGTGTTTCTTCTTCATCCCCATCTGCAGTCCCTAGAGTTGGCCTTCAGTTTGGAAGTCTAGATGAAGGTATATCCTTCTATTCCAGCTATGCTGGAATGAATGGGTTTAACATCAGGAAAGACGACAATAGATATGAACGAGGAAGTAAGATTTTGGTTGCTAAAGATCTGGTTTGTGATAAGCAGGGTAAGATCTGTCGTTCTAAGAGGTCTAGAGGGCTTCTGAGCCCCGTTTGTGATGAAATGGGTAACTTGCAGGATAAGTTTTCCAAGAAGCACAGGCGTTCTGTGAAGAGGTGTGGTTGTGAAGCCATGATATGTTTCACACTGGATAAGTCCTCATCCATGTGGGTCGTGACTGCATTTGTTGAGGAACACAACCATGATCTTGTTGACGTTGCTCATCTCCGTTACCTCAAGTGTAACTCATCTCTTGATGAAACTCAAAAAGAGATCCTTTCTTCCATGAGCCAAGCTAACATACCTGTATCGAGACAAATTGCATTGATAGCGTCTGAGTCTGGTGGCTATGAAAATATGACATTTACTAGTAGACAAGCTCATGGACACATCAGTAGCAAGAGGAAAAAGTTGGCCAAATACGACGTCGACATGGTTTTAGATCGCTTTTCCAGTTTCAAAGCCATCGATCTGAAATTCTTCTATAGCTACCAAAAAGACCCCAATTGTTGCCTTACTCATCTGTTTTGGGCTGATCATGTCTCTGTTGAAGACTGCGAGCTGTTCGGGGATGCGATTGTGTTTGACACCACCTACCGCACCAACAAGTATTCAATGGTTTTTGGAATGTTTGGTGGAGTTGATCACCATCGCAAGATAGTGTTGTTTGCATCTGCTCTGTTGGTCGATGAGAAGTATGACTCATTTATCTAGGTTTTCAAGCAGTACTTACTTTTTTTTGGAAAAGAGCCGGTTTCCATCATAACCGATCAGGACCCTGCTATGAATGTTGATATCATCTCTGTTTTTCCCAATTGCAAGCATTGCTTCTGCAGCTGGCACATCCTACAGAAGCTTCCCTCCAAGCTTGGTGGCATTCCTAACAAGGACCAGATCATAAGCTTGTTGAATGATTGTGTCTGGAATGTGGATGATGTTGACATTTTTGAAGAGAGGTGGGATTCTGTAATTCAGGAGCATGATTTTTTGTCCATCACCTGGCTTTCTGATATGTATGTGATGCGTTGTGATTGGGTTCCGTGCTATATGCAGTCCTCCTTCTTTACGGGAATGAGGACGACCCAAAGGAGCGAGAGCCTGAATGCGTTCATTAGGAGCCATGTGAATAGTAGGAAGACACTATTTGAACTTGTATGTTCGTTGGAGACTGCGTACTCTCATGTGTGGGAGATTGAAAATTTCAAAGATTTTGATGACGAGTACAGTAACCTCCCTTTGTCATCATTGTGGACCCTAGAGGAGGAGATGAGAGGTATATACACCAAGTCCATCTTTAAGATATTCCAGTCTGAGGTTCACCAAAGTATGGTCTACAATGTAAAGCAAGCTTCAGAAGGTGTCTTTGAGGTGTATCGCGTCGGTGGACTTGGAACTCCCTGTATATTGAAGAAAGAGTTATCTAGTGACATTGTTTCCTACAGTTGCTTCATGTTGGAATTCAAAGGCATCCCTTGCAGGCACATCCTCTCTTATTTGAAGAGCTATGACTATTGCACTCTTCCCGAGCCTTACATTCTGAAGAGGTGGACCAAAGGGTACAGAAAACACCCTTTGATTTTTGGCAAAGCGTCAGTTAAGCATCCATCCACTGGGAGGACACTTCATCTTGTTTCTGCCTGCAATTCTATTGTCAACATAGCATTTAGGAACAATGTTGTAGATCTTTACCATGAAAAACTGTTAGCTTTGCGAAAGGAGCTCTTAGACTTGGATCTCGCTGATCCTGGTCCAGGCGCTGGTGCAACTACTTCTAATACAGCTTCCTCTTCTGCTGTCAAGGTCCATATACCTAGTAGTTGCAAAAGTAAGGGAAGACCTAGATCGACCGATGTGAGGTTTAAATCTGGAGTTGAGATTGCACAGTCTAAAAGAGAGAGGCAGTGCAAGAATTGCTTAGAGTTTGGGGTCAACCATGATAGCAGGAACTGCCCTATGAAGAAGTAGTCCATTCCTATTATGGACTATGTGTTGTTGTTGTTTGCTATTCAATGATTATCCCTGTTGTTGATCGTGTGGTCTGTTGATGTTGGACGTTTTTTAGTGGAGTTTGTAGTTGATTAGCGCGTGAGTGAGGGATATTCAAACTTGTAATGGGTTATTCTTTTTGTCTGCAGTTTTTGTGAAAGTGAATTTGTAACCATCCATGTATTTTTACTTTTGTGTATTGTAATGTATTTTATGTGTTACGTTGAACTCCACCAGCTATATGTATACTTTAAATATGCTTCAAAGAATCTATTTTGATCATATCTTACTCTTTTGCAGAATATTTTTTGTTTTATCTTCATGTGCATTGAATACTCTTTTCTTTTGGAATACATACATTTTTGGATTAGTACAATTTTTTTCATGGTTTGTTCAGTGTACTCACGAAATGTCAGTTTCTGCTACTATGCCATACACTGGTAGAGTTACTTTCTGGTTGCTGGAGTTACTTTTTATATTGTCACAGTTACTCTCAGTGTTCTCGCAGTTACTCTCAGTGTTATCATAGTTACTCTCAGTGCGTATCAGAGTTACTCTTAGTGTTCTCTCAGTTACTCCTTAGTGCTGTCACGGTTACTCTCATTGTTCTCGTAGTTACTCTCAGTGTTATCATAGTTACTCTCAGTGCGTATCAGAGTTACTCTTAGTGTTCTCTCAGTTACTCCTTAGTGCTATCACAGATACTCTCAGTGTTCTCGCAGTTACTCTCAGTGTTATCATAGTTACTCTGAATGCGTATCAGAGATACTCTTAGTGGTCTCTCAGTTACTCCTTAGTGTTGTCATAGATACTCTCAGTGTTCTCACAGTTACTCTCAGTGTTATCATAGTTACTCTCAGTGTGTATCAGAGTTACTCTTAGTGTTCTCTCAGTTACTCTTAGTGTTCTATCAGTTACTCTCACTGCTATCAGAGTTACTCTTAGTGGTATTTCAGTTACTCTCAGTGTTCTACCAGTTACTCTCGGTGCTATCAGAGTTACTCTCAGTGCTATCTGAGTAACTCTTAGTGTTTTCTCAGTAACTCTTAGTGATAATTGAAAGTATATATAATCAGACAAAAACACTACAGCTAAACATTCAAGATTACAACATTCAAAGCATAAAACGTTATATATTATACAACCAGATCAACTATAAAGAAGGTCCATCAACTGAACATAAAAATACAGAAAAATGCAGCCAGATCAGCTATAAAGAAGGTCCATCCCTGGTGATAGATATCATACACACAATTCCCTCCTTTGGAAAGCATAGACATCAAGCCTAAACACACATTTGTATATGAGAAGTTCATATCTGTTGTAAATGAGTGAACCTGCAAAGGCTAAGAGAAAAGGATAAGAGAAAAGGGCGCCGGTGCATACCTATTTGTGAAAGGAACGCTGGAAAAACGAAGAAGCAGTGTCTTCTACAGATGTTGAGGTGTCCGCTGTTGTGGATGAGTCAACCTGAACGGGATTTATAGCTGATCCTAGCGCTGCTTGGTATTTGTCCCTAACGAAGAGATGATCTGCAGAGTCCTCCGATCCAGAGTATACTTCGTCGCCAGGCATTCTGAAGAGCAGAATAAGCTCAGTTGGTGTTTCTAAGAACTGATCTGTGATCCATGTTGTGATGATCTGGTGATTAGTTGGCTTGAGGAAGATGATCCAACCTTTGCAAAGACTGAGTTGTGCGATCATCCTTTTCCAGCCCTTAGCAGTTGAAAGTGACCCGTTTTTATTCTACATAAGGGTTATCTGGAAAGACTGGTTTCCGATTAGGAAGGTGGTCTTTCCTGGTTTGATGTGAAAATGGAGATGGTTCCATTCTATAGGAAGTAGAATGGATTCCACTGTCTTGTCATCAATGGTGTAGTTGATTGGCTGGATGAACGGCTCCATGGTAGGCTTGGAAGAAATGTTAAAGGGGATCTAAGGAGATGGTCAAAGGGGGTGCTACTGAAATGTTAAGGGGGCTGTCGGTATTTCTTCTGTAAAATTATACCTTCTGTAAACCGTAGCAGTCACGGATGAAGAAGAGGTGGACGTCGAGGGTGTCGTGGAAGATGGAGATGTTGAAGATATGAAAGCCCCCCGCTGTGTTGTAAACCGTAGCAGTCGTGGATGAATAAGAGGTGGATGTTGAGGGTGTCGTGGAGGATGAAGATGTTGAAGATCTGAAAGCCCCCCGCTATGTTGTAAACCGTAGCAGTCGCGGATGGAGAAGAGATGGACGTCGAGGGTGTTGTGGAGGATGGAGATGTTGAAGATCTGAAAGACCGCCACTGTATTGTTGGTGCTGCAAATATGTGCAGCATTGAGAGTAATGCTCTGTGTTGTTGGTGCTGCAAATATGGACAGCAGTGCTCTGTCCTGTTGGGTTGCAAAGATGCCAGCAGTACTGTGCTATTCTGACGACACAACAGTGCATTGTGCTATGTGTATGTGCATTTACATCGTACATCAGACTCTTGTACATATCTTTATAGCTCTGTGCTCTCTTTTCTTCACTTTTCTGGTTCCTTCTTTAATAAAGAATCGTGTACAGCAGACTCCTGAATGCTAGAGTTACTTTTTGTTTTATCACAGTTACTCCTTAGTGTTGTCACAGATACTCTCAGTGTCCTCGCAGTTACTCTCAGTGTTATCATAGTTACTCTCAGTGCTATCAGAGTTACTCTTAGTGTTCTCTCAATTACTCCTTAGTACTGTCACAGTTACTCTCAGTGTTCTCACAGTTACTCTCAGTGTTCTCACAGTTACTCTCAGTGTTATCATAGTTACTCTCAGTGCGTATCAGAATTACTGTGCTGCATAGTTACTTTTTGTTTTATCACAGTTACTTTTTGTTTTATCACAGTTACTCCTTACTGTGTATCAGTGTGTATCAGTGTTATCATAGTTACTTTTTGTTTTATCACAGTTACTCCTTAGTGTTGTCACAGATACTCTCAGTGTCCTCGCAGTTACTCTCAGCGTTAGCATAGTTACTCTCAGTGCGTATCAGAGTTACTCTTAGTGTTCTGTCAGTTACTCCCTAGTGCTGTCACAGATACTCTCAGAAGCAGACATATCTCGATACAGGTATGTTAGCACTGAGAGTAACTCTGATATGCAAAACCACAACAGTCTAACTCAAAGTATATATCTCCATACAAAACCACAACAGTTTTACGTTCAAGAACACAACATTCAAAGCACAAAACGCTATATATTAAACCCAGAAATACTTGTATTTGCAATATGATTTAGATCAAACATGTAATTTTCAAGATTTTCACAAAACACAAGTAATGTATCTCATAGCGGTTACACATCAAAATTCCAGAAGCAAACTGTTCAAGTTTTACATCTCAATTAATAATTCACTATTTCAGCTAAAATACAGCCATTTATCTAGGCTTGAAACAACTTCTTCCTCCATTTTCTTCTCTTCATCTGGTGCTTCTGTCTTCTCTTCTTCTTGTTGCTTTTGACATTCATCTATTCCTCCCTTGTTCTTCTCAGATGGACCTTCTTTGATGACTTCATTGTTATCTTTTTGATGTGCTTGTACAGGTTGCAACTCCCCCCTCGCCATCATTCTCTGAAAAATATCATCCCTTATGGCCGGCATGTCCTTGCAGGTGAAGTCCATGTGTTTTCCATTTACCAGGCATTCTAGGTACTTCATGACGAAGATCCCATAGTCAAGTGAGTCTTCTTCTTGTTGTGGACATAGCGGGTACTCCTGTCCCCATTGTGATAGTTGGTCACCTTTTTCTGCCCCCCTGAAGAATTCGTGGACAATACCCACCTGCATTAAAAATTGACAACTCTTATTAATCATCAATCAACAAACATTAACCCTGTCAATCCACTACAAATAGAGTTTCTTTTTAGAGATTGCTTACCCATCTAAGGAATTCCTTTTTCGACTTGCTATTTCCACTCATTGAGTTATAAGACCGGTGTACTCCTTCCCTGAAACTTGCCTCGTACAAGTGCCAGTGGTTGTCATTGTTCAATATGGTGAACACCGAGTCCATTGTGTCCCAATCTTTCATCGAGATGTTGAATAGTGGAGATAGCATGTCGATCTTCTCCATGGTTATGTTTTCAACATCAAACACCAGCTTCTGCTGCAAATGCAAATTCACATCTATAAGTTTCAGTTTTGTGTATATATTTTTGTATTTTTGATGTAATTTTGTATACCAATTTTGTTCTTCTTACCAGAGCATATGTGCTCAAGTAGTGCCATGACAGACCCTTCTTTCTCCTTTTACTTGTGGTAGCTTTGAGCATCTGTACAGAGCAGTCCATAACCTGAAAAAATAACCACAAGATTTCTTTGTTTAGAAAAAAATGACAAGTTTTCAAAGAGTTACACTACTATTTATTAGTTTCTTACTGGTGATTGCATCATTTGATCTTTGTACAGTAGGGTGGCGAGGTCCTTCCCCGTGCACCAAGTGTCATCACTGAATCTTCATTCTTGTTTTGACATGTCAATCGTTTGTATAGATGTTATACATATTAGTTTTGGATATTGAATAAGCAATGTTTTATATGTGTACACTTGGCAAAATAACAAATTCTCTTACATTTCTTCTATATTGTCCATGAAGTGGTGGACAATTTCCCTGGATTTTTTTGTTTTGAAATGCTCGATCCCAATGAAGTTTGACAACTTCTGCTGTCAACAACAAAAGAGCACTTCATGTTAGAATCAATCTTCATTTTGTACTAGTTATACTATGTTGATATGTCGTACGGTTACTATAGTCCATCGTATAGTTACTCTTTATGTTCTTACAGTTACTCTTCTAATTAACATAGTTACTCTAGACCATTATAGAGTTACTCTTTATATTACTACAGTTACTCTACTTCTATCACACAATTACTCTACTGTATTTACACAGTTACTCAAGTATTGATATAATTTAAAGGAGATGCAACCTTACCTTTTCCTCCCTCCTCTTCTTCACGTTTTTCTCGATGATGCCTATGATTTGCTGTTCTATCTTTGACAATTTTTTTCTGGGCTCCTCCTTCTGCCCTTCTTCATCGATTATATTCTTCTGTTGTTCACCTATTTCTTTTGCATCTCGTGCAGATTTTCCGTGGTCCAAACCTTCAGCTAATTTTTCTTTCTTCTCCTCCTCCTCATCATTTTTCTTCCCATCATTCTCATCTTTTGAGTCATTCTCTTACACATATTTTCTTCTGAGGCTCAGCCTGCCTCGCTTCCTCAGCTTGTCGTCCTTATCCATACCTTCATTCTCTACTTTGCTCGTCGAAGCAACATCCTTATTGGGTTCTTGAATATTCCCCAATGAGAACCTCTCAGCAGATTGTTCGAATCCATTGACAGGTGACTGTGATTTGTCACCTTCATCTCCAAATTTTCTCCTCAGTTTTCTGTTCTCCTCTTCCAGCTCGGCTATTCTATTTTCTAGCCGTTTATTCTCTCTCTGCAGTTCAGTGAATGCCTCAACAGCAATTTTCATGCATATCTCCTTCTGCATCTTTAGCTCCTCCTCGAGTATTTGAATTCTTCTCGCCAGGTTGGAGTCATCAGGAGGCACTCCTTTTCGGATGACTGGCTTTGCTGGCGCCTTGTCTGGCGTTTGTTTACTTTTTGCCCTTTTCTCCACAAGGTAGTAGGGCATGTCTTTCATTGTTCTTGCAGCTCGCCACTTATCCCCCTGGTCTATATTCATACCTTCACAAACCTGTCCATAAAAAAATCAAAAATAGTATTTAACAATGAAAACTTGCAGGATTATGTTATATATTAGTTTTTGTAACAAATAAGAAATATTCTTACATCCTTAGGGTTCACAGCCCCTAAATCCATCAACTTCTCGACCGGCGCAGCCCACTTCTTTATCCTTGGCTTTGCGTCGAGGAACGTTGGCTTTGCCATGTTTGTCATCTCATATGCCCAAACCTACATTTAAACAGAGTGAAAATTCAATGCATATGTAACTGCCCCCCATAGTCATCATTGTAACAATTTTGTAGATGAAGATAATTTCGTTCACTTACACATAGGCACATCACACATCCTATTGTGTAGAGGGTGGTTTTCCCTTTCTCCCCTTTCCTCCTCAGCTGGACATTTTGCTTCAGCATCTTCATATTCCTAGAGATGCTCCCATGCACCAGCTTTTCCCAATTCATCTGTGTCGTTTCAGTAACATCGTCTAGGTAGTGCAGTATGTAGATTGGTGTGCAATAGTTGGTGTCTGGGAGTAGGAATGTTGCCAGCAGGTATAACATCCACGCACGACACATGTTCTGGTAGTCTGATGGATCGTCGGTACTTGCAAATTGTTGCCAAAGCTTTGCTAAGTTGTCCTTGTGCAGGACATCCTTTTCCCTTAACCTCTTAGAGGTGTCCTCTTCATTTCTTTTTTTACCTGTTGCACTGGCAAATTGTTGCCATATTGATCTTACAATCTCAGAATTTTTCCTAGGTATGATGTCCATACCTCTGCTTGGGATACCTAGAATTACCCCTACATCCTCAACCGTCATCCTTCTTTCCACCCCTCTGGCCAGCAAAAACATGTCATCATCTACATACATGTCTATCAAATCTTCCAAGAGGCATACATCAACCATAAGTTTCGGCATCTTTATCATGTTTGCAAATGTCGTCGCCCTCATCATTCTTATCTGATTACTTGTATACACCACGCTCTTACTTGCGGTGATGTAGCTCTTTAGGTAACACCTGTGGTACAACCTCTTTATCCCCACTGCAAACATATGAAAAGTTACTCTTAGTTTTCTTTTTTTTAGCATTACTTGTTACTCAGTCAAGTTACTCTTCAATTTTTCACAATTTAATCCACGGGGTAGGTTGATAATATTTTTAATGCTAACTGTTTATTCTTGTAACAACAATTTTAATAAAGTTCAACTAAGTGTCATATGATAGTAACAACAATTTAATAAGTTTACAAATCCATTCAATATTACCTTCAGCTGCCTTTCCTTTCTCCCTTTCTGTCCTCTTAATTCTATCCTCTTTTTCTCCCTCATAGGTAGCCTTTTCCTTTCCCTTTTCTTTCTTCCTCCTTATTTCCTCTTCTTCTATCTCGTCAGCAGCCTTATCTGTATCATTAGTTTCTTCTGCCTTCCATTTCCCTTCACTTTCTTTTCCTGTATAGGAATGAAGTTACTCTATATTTTTAGTCTTTTTTAGCTTAACAATATGGTTTTCATATGTCAAACTGATATGTAAAGTGTGCAAATTACTCTTTGTTCTATAGTAGTTACTCCAGCATTTACTCTAGTTACTCTAGGCTATCATACAGTTACTCTAATGTTCTATATCAATTACTCTTGGTATCATGTACAGTTACTCCAGCATTTACACTAGTTACTCTAGGCTATCGTACAGTTACTCTAATGTTCTATATCAGTTACTCTTGGTATCATGTAGTTACTCTTCGTATCATGTACAGTTACTCCAACATTTACTCTAGTTACTCTAGGCTATCGTACAGTTACTCTAATGTTCTATATCAATTACTCTACTTCTTATAACAATTACTCTTTTAACATGCGTTGTTACTTTCTATACGATATCTTTCTGTTTCTCGTTTGTAATGTACATGCTATCATAAATTACCTTGTCGTTCTTTGCTCTCCGCTTTGTCACTCTGAGGTTTACCAGCCTCGGTAGATCCTTTGCCTTCTTTCTCAGCCGTACCCGGCTTACTTCGTTTTGTTTACTTGTCAGGGGATCTGCAGCCCCTCTTTTCTTCCTTTTCGTTTTTGACAGAAGAGTTGCAGAAGCAACCTCCTCCCCTTTCACAACTTCTTCTTGTCCCGTTTCACCAGTGTTCGCATCCCCTTTTTTCATCTTCTTTTCCGCAATTGCTTCTTTCTCCGCTACATCTGTTGTCTTGGGCATCGTAGCCCATTCGTCTTCCTCAATCACTGGTCGTAGACTCCTTCTCCACGGCGGCATCGTCGAGGTCTTCCTTGACGCTTTCTTTGTTCTCGTCATCTTGGAAGAGGTAACTGATTCGGAATTGAGATGCAGCGAGACGTGGAATCGAAGATGATGGAGATGGAGGAGCAAGTAGAGACGGAGGAGTTCGGGATAGAAGTTGTTGCGGTCATTTGGTCGCCGGTGATTTTTGCATGAGAGGCAGAGCGATGGCAGAAGGAAGGCAGAGCGACGGTCTGAGCGAGGGTTTTGGGCAGGTCGCGTTCGAACATTTTCCGCCTGTTTTTCTTTTTTGAAGTATTTACGGGGCAATGCCACCGCGTGTTCTGCCGGGTAAGTTGCCCAATTCTACCCGCCAGGCAACAAATTCTAACTATATATATATATATATATATATATATATATATATATATATAACTGGTCATCCATCTGTTGGTCGTTGACAAAAGAAATGGAACATGCATGAGGAGCAAGTTAAACCAATATGTCCATTCAAAAACAACGTGTATGGTTTGCATCTCCCATGGCATTACGACTAAGGGTATGTTTGGTTTCCTGAATTTTGTCGTATTAGATTGTATTTTGTGATCCATTTGCAGAAAGTTTATGTTTGGTTTACAAGATTCTGGAAACGGGACTACTCACGGGATTTCCGAACATAATAGGAATCCCGCATTTTGATTTCCATCAAAATTCTCCCGGATGCCAAAATCCAACTGTGACTGGCCCGTAGACAAAAAAAAATTAAATCATGTATTTTATAAATCTGGGAAACCAAACATAAAATTTTTGTTTGCGGGATTTTGACAATGCAGTATTTTGCAAATGCAGGATAACATAAATGCAGAATTCTTGGAAATCCAGCAAAACAAACGATGCCCTAAAAGTAACAACATAAAAGATATGACTGCCACGCCATGCCGTATACGGTATACCAGTACGTGGCCAACGATTTTTTTGAATAAATCAAGCATTACATTTTTTTTCCACCTTGGAGCGCCAAGTTGTCATTAGTTTGAACTTATAACGCCTTATTATTCCTTTTAACGCCGTTTCAACGAGATCCAAATGAGCAGCAGGAATCATCAAAGTTGGTAGAGGAAAGGTATGATGATTGGGTTGCAATTTGAAGCCCGATGACTTTGATCTGGCGACCTGTTGTTGGGCACCGGTGGTTGCTGTTACCAATGCATGCTTGAGAGCGGTCTTGGTCCAAAAGACATGGTCTTTCAAGACAGGCAGGCACGTAGGTACTGCCGCCGGCGCTGCCTATACGAACGAGAGCTTTGAATCGTCTTCGGGCTGCGTTCGGTGTTGCCGGTTCCGTTCAAGTCTCTCCACCTCATGACGGCGGGCCCACCCACTCTGTTCAAAAGTCAAAAAACACATATGCCCTCATCCTGTGGGTGGGGGCGTGTACCCAAGTGGTGCGGGAATTGTCAAGATAAAGGAATTGTATTACTGGGACCCACACCGGGGGAAGTGCGGTGTAGTATATAGAGGGGGATTGGCTTCTCCGGTACTCCCATGTCCATGGAATTCTCATCAAATTAACGAACTCCTCCTCCTTCTACCTCAAACTCGTATCCTTCGCCTCGCCTTCCGCCGCGATACGCTACGGATTCATCCCTAACCAGTCGACCAAACAAGAAGCTCCTTCTATTTCCATGTCCGTTATATATGGCGCAGCCGACGAGGAAGTGCCGCAATACTTCCTCTGCCCTATATCTCTACAGATCATGAAAGACCCGGTCACCACCGCAACGGGAATCACCTACGATCGTCCCAGCATAGACGCCTGGCTCTCTGCACGCCGCCGCCGACGGCAGCCGCGCTTGTGTCCCGTCACCAACCAGCCCATACCCGAAGACTCTGAAGGCGCCGGACTTACCCCGAACCACACCCTCCGCCGGCTCATCCAATCATGGTGCACGCTCCAGCGACGCGGCGACGGGGTCACGACGCCTCAGTCTACGGGGGCCGATCCCGCCGAAGTCGTGCGGCTGCTGGACGAGCTGAGGATTAAAGGCTCACGCTTCCGCAGTGCGGATGCCGCTTTAGTAACCATCGAGCGGATTGCGAGGGAAAGCGAGTCCAACCGCGGATGCATAGTACAGGCAGGTGCGGAGGCGAAGCTGGGTTCGTTTATTTCAATCTGTTCGAGGTCGAACAGGTGGGATCTGATCGAGCGTGCGCTAAAGGTCTTCTCCTTCCTCTTATCGAGACCACGGGACCAA